>CM046380.1:21027736-21127736 GCA_025413485.1 Ficus microcarpa | reverse complement strand
TCACGAAAGTTCTAGTCCTTGAGGAGGTCTAAAACTTTCGTGTTTTACACATTTTCAAATTCCTTACCTTTTGAAGTCAGTTTTAATTCAAAACCGAACTTAACTTGAAAACTGGGTCTTCTGACCCACCTACGGTTTTTCACATAAAAGTAGGCCTTTGGAGCCTTATTTTGGCAAAGTGCCCGCGTTACCCCCTAGTAGACACCCTAATCTACAACTTTCGTGTTTTACGTTTTGGCCAATTCGGCCTCTATCTCCAAACTGGGATGTTTTCCCGAGACTACTCCCAGTGAACCCGAGAGGCAGTTTCGGTTTAGTCAAATTATTACGGCCTAAGACGTTGGTTCTAGCTCGACCGCCCACTGCGGGAGTTAGGTTCAAACATGCAGCGCGTCTAACGTTCTCTCATGGCTAGCCAAGCAAAACTCACGAGCTCGTGCAATCCACAAACCCGAGCCTAAATTGCCTAGGGATTGCACGGTTCCACTAATCATGCATACACTTAATCAACTAACATACTTACTTCATAAAACTTAAACCATACAAGCATACATAAAATTAATCTATGGGGACATAAGGCCTAAAATCCTATCATGCATTCTATCATCAAACAAACATAAAATTAAATGCAACCAAAAGAAATCAACCGGCCAAGGCAGCCTTGTGGTCCACCTAACCACTCAGCTAGCCTCCCTCGGCCACACAGCCACCTGCACACACGGCCACCAGCCAACACACGCACAGCCGCCCGCACACGCACACGGCTGCACCAGCCAAGCACCCGGCTGGTCTCACCAGCCCACTCGGCCACCTGCACTCGGCACACACCACACACACAGCCACACACCCGGCTGTACTAGCCAAACACCCGGCTGGCTCACCAGCCCACTCGCGCCTGCACACACGCACACACAGCCCACGGCTGGCCAGCTAAGGCACTCGGCCTCCCTAGCTCACACCCGGCACAACACATACAAGCACATAGGGCAGCAAAAATAAAACATACACATGGGCTTATGCCCTTACATCCCTTTGGCACAAAATACACATAAATCAAGCTTTAAAAATTAATTTAAAAACTTGAGAAGTGTTCTAGGGTTTTACCTCAAGTTGATGTGGATTTTTTTTCGGCCCTTGAGTTTTGGCTAGCCGAGACCCTCCTAGGCTCCCCCTTGGCCTTCCTTTGGTTCGGCTGACCCACTAGGTGCACCAAGCACCGAAAATTTGGCTCCTAAGGCTGGTCCCTTGGCTTGCTCGGCCACCAAGGTTCACTTGGCCCCAAAACTGAAAATTTTTCTCTCCTCCCTAACTCACACCCGAGAGCCCACTAGAGGCAAAATCAGCCTCCAAAAATTCACTCAAGGCCACCCTTGGCTTGGCTAACTCACCCGAACCCTTAACCCCAATTTTTCTCCTCAAAAATTTTGGTTTCTCTCCCTCGGTTTCCCTGCACCAAGGCACGGCAAAGGGCTGCACAAGCCACCCGAAATTTCTTTCCCTCTTTCTCTCGGTCCCCCTAGGCTACCCGAAGGTTGGTTGGGAGTTTTGGTTCTCAAAATTCCGAACCCTCTCTTGGCTTCTCTCTCTCGGATTTTGAGTGGAGAAATTGCAAGAGTTTTGCTTGTGTTTTGTAATTAAAATGAATTAATTGAAGGGGTATTTATAGAGCTTGGAGAACAAGCTTCCAAGAGCCAACTTTTGGCTCTTGTCTCTCAAATTGCCGACCATGGGTGGGAGACAACCATGCATGAGTTGTCTTGGACACATGTCAAGAGCTAATTGGGCCAACACATCTTAAGGATAAGAACAAACTTGTTCTTGAAACTTCTTGAACAAAACAGTGTAATTGGACTGAAAATCTTAAAATGTTGAGTTCAAAAATTTAAATTCCAACACTGTAAATATTATTTTACAGTTTTTGGATTTTTGACGTGCCGTCGGGATTTCGGGTCGAAAAATCTTTTTCTCGTTTTCTGAAGCCCTTTTTGCCTTATGAGCTTAGAAAAATCGCCGGATTTTAAAATCGAGTATCCGAAGTCTCATTTTCATTATCTGTTAATAAAAATGAGTTTCGGTAGTCTTTTTGCGTGAAAAACTGATCTTAAAATTCATAACACTCAATTTCGACTATTTTGGTCAAACGTTGACTTTTCGGGTCAACGGTTGACTTTTCGGTCAAAATTTTGACTTTTCATAAAATGATCAGTTTTCACTTCTTATCGTCTGAAATATCAGTTTTAAGTCTGTTTAGGCTATAAAAACCCACAAAACATATCTGAAAGTTCTGGACTGAACTTTTTCATATGGTTGCATAAACTGCACATGTATTAATTCTTTACAAGAATTAGTAGTCATGAAAACCAGATATTACAATCTACCCTCCTTAAAAATTTTCGTCCTCGAAAATTAAAACAATTCTGGGTAGTCCTTCTTCATTGCATTCTCCGGCTCCCATGTTGCTTCTTCTACCTTATGGTTTCGCCATAAAACTTTAACCATAGGTATAACTCTATTCCTCAAGACCTTATTTCCTCTGTCGAGGATCCTAACAGGCTTTTCTTCATAGGTCAAATTGGACTGAACCTCTACTGGTTCTTGGCTGAGCACATGAGAAGGATCTGGAACGTACTTCTTCAGCATGGAAACGTGAAAAACGTCGTGCATTGAGGCTAATTCTGGCGGTAAAGCAAGCCTATACGCGACTTTTCCAATCCTCTCAAGAATTTTAAATGGCCCTGTGTACCTCGGACTTAGTTTTCCCTTCTTACCGAACCGCATTACTCCCTTCATTGGAGCAATTTTGATGAAAACGGCATCACCAACTTGGAACTCTAGCGGCCTTCGGCGTTTATCTGCGTAGCTCTTCTGTCGGCTAAAAGCTACATCAAGTCTTTCTTTGATCTTCTTAATGTCCTCGGAGGTCTTTTCTATGAAATCGGTGGTCTGCAACTGTTTCTGTCCGATTTCTTGCCAATGAATCGGCGACCTACACTTCCTCCCATACAGTGCTTCGAACGGAGCCATTCCTATTGAGGCATGGTAGCTGTTATTGTATGAGAATTCTATCAAGGATAGCTTTTCATCCCAATTTCCCTTGAAATCTAGGACGCATGACCTTAACATGTCTTCTAGGGTCTGTATGGTTCTCTCGGATTGTCCGTCGGTTTGGGGGTGAAAGGCAGTACTGAACTTCAGTCTTGACCCCATTGCAACGTGAACACTCATCCAAAACCGCGACGTGAAACGCCCATCACGATCAGAAATGATCGATTTTGGGATTCCGTGATATCTGACAACTTGAGCCACATAAATTCCTGCTAATTTCTCCACGGAGTGTGTGGCTTTAATCGCAATGAAGTGCGCTGATTTGGTCAGTCGGTCTACAATGACCCAAATCGTATCGTTTCCACTCGAGGTCCTGGGTAATCCGACGATAAAATCCATCGTAATTTGCTCCCATTTCCATTCCGGAAGTTCGATTTTCTGCAACTCTCCTCCTGGAAGTCGGTGTTCGGCCTTAACTTTCTGACAAGTCAGGCACTTTGACACATATTCTGCTACCTGGTTCTTCATATTTGGCCACCAGTAGGTCTCTTTAAGATCCTTGTACATCTTGGAAGCTCCTGGATGTACTGAATATGGTGTTTGGTGTGCCTCCGACATTATCCGTTCCTTCAAATTCTTCACGTCAGGAACGCAGATTCTTCCTCTAAAATGGAGTATACCATCATCCGAGGTCTTGAATTCATTGCCCTTCTCACTAAACAGTCTGGCCTTCAGCAGTGAGGAGTCATTTTCTTGGTGTGCTTTGATGACATCTAACAGATCCGACTTGAGAACAAGCGAAGATAACCTCCCTGCTATCAGTTCGATGTTGAAATCCATAATTTCCTTTTGCAAAGGCTTGGGAAGTGCTCCAATCGACATCAGCATGCCTACTGACTTCCGACTTAGTGCATCTGCCACCCTGTTTGCCTTCCCAGGATGGTATAGGATTTCACAATCATAGTCCTTCACCAGTTCTAACCACCGTCTTTGTCTCATATTTAACTCCTTTGAGTAAAAATATACTTGAGACTCTGGTGGTCAGTGTAGATCTCACACTTGTTTCCATACAAGTAGTGTCTCCATATCTTGAGGGCGAAGACTACAGCAGCTAATTCCAAGTCGTGGGTAGGGTAGTTCCTCTCATGGTTCTTCAACTGTCGGGAAGCATAGGCCACTACCCTCCCATTCTGCATCAACACCGCTCCAAGTCCGTTCTTGGAAGCGTCACTGTATATCACAAAATTTCCTGCTTCGACATCAGGAATAATCAGCACAGGCGCGCTTGTCAGTTTCCTCTTAAGCTCTTGGAAATTATCCTGACATTTCTGGGTCCACTCGTACTTTTTCTCCTTCCGAGTGAGAGCTGTAAGAGGTGCTGCTATCTTGGAGAATCCTTCTACGAATCTTCTGTAGTATCCTGCTAACCCGAGGAAACTTCTGACTTCCGTAACATTCCTGGGTGCTGGCCATGAGCTAACTGCTTCTACTTTAGCTGGATCTACCGAGATTCCTTCCTTCGTCACAACGTGCCCCAAGAAATGAACTTTATTCAGCCAAAATTCACACTTCGTGAATTTGGCATATAGTTGATGCTGTCTCAATATCTCCATTACTTGCCTCAGGTGCTGCTCATGTTCTTCCTGGGACCTTGAGTAAATCAGGATGTCGTCAATGAACACGATTACAAACTTATCCAAGTAGTCCCTGAATACTCGGTTCATCAGGTCCATAAATGCAGCTGGGGCGTTCGTTAGTCCAAAAGGCATCACCAAAAATTCATAGTGCCCATACCGAGTCCTGAAGGCTGTCTTCGAGACGTCTGACTCCTTAATCCGGAGTTGATGATAGCCTGAGCGTAGATCGATCTTTGAGAAGACTGTGGCTCCTCTGAGCTGGTCGAACAGGTCATCTATCCTTGGAAGAGGATATTTATTCTTAATGGTGATCTTGTTCAACTCTCTGTAGTCTATGCACATCCGCAAAGATCCGTCCTTTTTCTTTACGAACAGGACCGGTGCTCCCCAAGGAGAGTGGCTTTGCTTGATGAACCCTTTGTCCAACAACTCCTGTAGTTGCACTTGCAGCTCCCTGAGCTCGGCGGGTGCCATTCTGTATGGAGCTTTCGATACCGGGGCAGCTCCGGGTATCAACTCGATTTCAAAAGAAATCTCCCGCTCTGGAGGCAATCCTGGCAATTCTTCTGGGAATACGTCCACATATTCCCGGATAATGGGAACATCTCCTGGCGTCAGTTCCTTTTCTTGACCCTTATCCACCATGTTAGCTAAATATCCTTGACACCCATTAGCTAACATTTTCCAAGCCTTCATGGCTGACACCATCTTGGTGGTGGAATTTCTGGGCTGACCTTGAAAGTTGAACTCATCCTTCCCGTCGGGACTGAACGAGATACGGCGTCTTCGGCAATCGATCCTAGCGTTATATTTCCCCAAAAAGTCCATCCCCAAGATCACATCGAAATCGTGAAGTTTGATTGCGATGAGATCTGCAATTAATTCTCTGCCATTTATTCTGATGGGAACATTTTGGATCCAGAAGTTGGACCACAAAATTTCACCGGATGGTAAAGAAGCATTGAAAGGTTGTTTTACTATCTTAACACTGCTTCCTAGCTTCTTGGCAAACTCTAGGGAAATAAACGAATGTGTAGCGCCGGAATCAAACAGTGCAATGACATCATAGGTGGTGATAGAGATCTGACCTGTCACCACATGCGATGTCCCGGCTTCAGCATCTCCCTTTGTATAGGCATAGATCCGGGCTAGTGGTTCTGGCGCTTCAATCCTGCCTGGAATCATGGCTGGCCCTTCCAGCCTTGCCTGTACCGCGTGAATTTGCCTCTGGTTGGAGTTTCGGTTCTGGTACTGCTGCTGCTGGTTCTGATACTGGGGTTGAGGGTTCTGATTGTTTTGAGGGCAGTTCTTAGCAAAATGTCCCTCTTTGCCACAAAGGTAGCAAGCGTTTGACCCCTTTCTGCATACACCGGGGTGCTTCTTTCCGCAGGTGTCACAGGTAGGGTATGTGACATTATTACCATCGTTGCCCCTGTTATTCTTCTTCTGCGGATTGTTCTTTTGTTGTCCCTGGCCACTGAAGTTTCCTTTCCTTTTGTTCTTCCCAAATTGCTTGGGACTTTGGCCAGAGCCGCTTGCTTGACCTTTGGTGTTTGCTTCTGTGCCCTGGCGGGGTTGGTTAGTCTTGGCAGCAGCTTTTTCCTCCTTCCGGGCCTTGAAAATCTGGTTTCTTGCTTCCTTATCCTTGTTGATCCAGTATTCAGCCCTAACTGCTCTGCTTATACAATCTGACACAGTTTCTGGCGGGCTGTTGCCAGTGCTGACCAGTTTAGCTATATCTGTTCGAAACATTATCATCATCATTCTGACCTTCTCCTCTTCGTTAGGCACCAGTTTAGGGCATAGACGGGCTAACTGCTCAAACCTCTTAACCGCGTCCATTACTGATAGTGATCCCTGCCGGAAGTTCGTGAATTCATCCTGCTGAACTGCGAGGACTTCCCTGTTGTAATACATTGTCCGGAACTCCTGGACAAAATCCTGCCATGTCATGGCCATCACATCCCGGCGTGCTTCAACCGTAGTCCACCAGTGCCTTGCATCCTTTTTCAGCGCAAAGGAGGCACATAGAACCTTTTCCTGCTCTGTAAGCCTCATGAAGTTCAGAATGACCTGAATATCAATCAGCCAATTGTCTGCAGCTATCGGGTCGGTCGGTCCCTCAAACTCAGGAGCTTTCATACGCCTGAAGCGCTCATATAGCATGTCTTCCCGGACTACTGGTGGGTTTGCCGGTATGGCAGCTGGTGCCGCTGGGGCTTCTGCGGGTTGAGGCGCTGCTGGCTGGGCCTCTGGCTGCACATTTACATTTGGTACCGGGGGTACCACTGGTTGTACTGGCGGAACCGGTTGTGGTGCCGCTTGAACTTGCGGAGCTTGATTCATCCGCTCCAACTGTTCTCTAAACCTTACAATCTCTTGCTGCTGCTCTTGCAGCTGTCGTTGTAAATCCATCATTATCGTGATCATATCTGGCTGTGGCGGATCTTCAGGTGCATCAGCAGATGTGGTTCCTCTCGTACGAACCATCTTTATAATCCTAATATAGGAAAAAGAAATATTAACAATATTCTTTCTTCCCATAACCATCTCAACATATCATCTTATCAGGCATAACATTCATGACATCACATAAACATTCATATCATAGCATAACATATACATACTTAATATAACATACATACATACTTAACATATCACGACATCATAACATATCATCTTGTCATATATCCCGTGATACGCACGGTGCCCTTTGAGTACAAAAGCAAGGGTACATATCATGTCAAAAGTACATACTGTACAAAACATATACTGTCTTATATACAACATAATGTACATATTTTTACATAAAACGGACAGAGTTTCGGATGGAAGTGGCTACCACTTGCCATCCTACAAATATATACAGTCAAAATAACCGAATACAAAACTATACAAACGGCCCTAATGGCAAAAAGAAAAGCAAGGTCGACCTAATCTACTCGATGTCGTCGACGGCGCTGACCGAGGTATCGGAATCTGAAAGCACAACCACCGGGTCAGGTACATCCCCGTCGGGAATCTCCTCCGGATCACCCCACTCCTCCGGGTCATCCCATACCTCGTAGGCGGCATCTCCCTCTGAATCGTCCTCGTCATCGCTCGAAAGAACGATGACTGGTGGATCGGGCTGCGCTGGCGGGTCGATAGGTACGACGTCATCGGAGTCATCATCTGAATCCATTGGGTCCTCCTCCAGTGGTCCAACCTCGTACTGAGGATCCTCCTCCAGTGGTCCAACCTCGTACTGAGGATCCTCCTGATCATCATCAACAGGCCCTACCTCATATTGAGGGTCCTGTTGCTCGTCGTCCTCGGCCGGATCCTGGGCCTCAGGTACATGCTCCACAGCTGGCTCGGCCTGAGCCTTCTCCTCAGCCGCTAGGATGTCATCATAATAACTGCCTATAACCATCTGATCAGTCGGTGTCGGCACAAACCGCTGGATGTGCTGTGGTATCCCTCTCCTCATGAGTAACAATGCCTGTAACTCATGATCAGCCATCTCCTGCGGAATGTAAGGGAGCATCATCTCCTGGAACCGCAAACAGTAGTGGCTCATAGCCTCTCCTGGATATGCATGCCAGTCCTGAGACAGTCTCTGATAACGAGCCTGCCTCATATCCCTGTAGATCACGGGGTCGCGTGCCGGCTCTCCCGGTCCCCTGGCAGGTAGCGGTCCGTAGCGTGCCATGATCACTGTACGGAAATGTGGCCACGTGCGGCTAAGTAGCTGCGGCTCTCCTAGCATGGCCCACCACATCCTGGCGTCTCCGCTCAGGCATCTGCTGGCTAGCGTGACCTGCAGGTGCTCCTCAATGTGGCACATGGCGAACGTTTGCTCCATATCATGGAGCCACGCCCCTATGGACATCGACCGTCGGCTGCCGTCAAAGTATGAAGGCTGCGAGCGGTAGAAGGCTACCACTGCGTCTCGATCCCTCTTGATCTGCACTGGATCCATAGCGCCGCGTCTATTCCACACAACAGCACATAAACCATAAAGCACATACATAGAACAATACATAAGCAATTAAATCTAGACTTACTTGCAATGGTGGAGGCGATGTCAGGCAATTGTAAAATCGTGTCGCGAGGAAACCGCTCTGATACCAACTCTTGTAACGCCCCACCTAGCGTAGGCCGTTACCCTTACTTACATTCATACATACATGCTTAAAACTTCCTTGCATACTTAGCTTGAAAATACAGCGGATTTTTTTTTTTTTTTTTTTTTATACACAAAACTATGTACACAAATTTAAAACATTGTCTTTAAGCAAAAACATATAAAATATTACTTAGAAAACTGTTCTTGTCTTTGTACGTGTTTCCACACAAAAAGGCGTAGCAGCTCCATATACCACGATTTTACATTTGCTTGACCGCTACTCCCCATCGCATCAAGATCAGCTAGCAGGCGACTTACCTACAGCACAAACTTAAAACAGTGAGCTTAAGGCCCAGTAAGTACAACTCCTAGGCCGTGAAACAAAAAGCAACAATATAATTCTAACAAACAATAACTTAGCGCAACATATCATAAGCATAGCATACATACAACATACATAGCATACTTAGCATACATAGCATACTTATACTTATCATAAATCACTTAGCATGCATAGGTCATCTTATGCTTCATTATCTTTCATTATAACTTATGGGCCCTTCGTCCACGTGTTCGTATCCGGCGCGCGACTAATGAATTGTCTGGGGCGGCCAAACCAATTCCAGTTCAATTCATAGTCCGACCCGTCCTGGTGCGGGTGGTACGACACGGTATTTATCCTGTTACTTGAACTTGCTTACGTGTGAGCATACATTTCTTATGTCTGGGTTCTTTCTTATCTTATCTTAACTTAGCATATATCCATATACTTAGCATATAACATATAGCACATCATCGAGTCTAATCCTATTAGCTCGTGCTGTAGACGGTGTTGTACTTACCGTCTATTCTTTTAGTTGTTACGCAGATCCTCGTCCAGGTCCTGCTGCAGAATCCCTCCTGCTTGATGGAAAGTTGTACATCAGTCCTTCAACTCCATTCTATCGTATGTTGGTACTATCCAACATTCCTACGGATTTTCGGCTATATGTCCCCCTAACGTAAAGCCTCTTGTAACCCAAAAAGGGTCATTTGAAAAATCGTGTTATATACTTAGCCCATTTTGAAAAACATTGGGTTAGGTCGATCACCTACCCTTGGGCTTGTATAAGGACTCGTTATCTTGTTGGTCAACCGAAGTCAACCTTTATGTGGGCTAAAGTCAACCCTGTCGGGTCAACTCTGGGCCTTGGGGCGAGGCCCGGTAACTCGGGGTCTGAATCCCGGCTACCATGCGTTCTACATTTTTCTTTCAAAACTTAGCTTAAAATTCCTTTGTCTTGAAAACCTTAACTTAAAAACTCTTTATAAAAGACTTAACTTAAAACTTAACTTTCTTAACTTGTCCTCTTAAAAATTTGCATGAATCTTGGCCTAATTTTTCATAAAGTGGTAAGGGGTCGGAAACTGCTTTTGGGACAGTTTCCGTGCTTAAAACAACGTGTTATGTCCGAAAATCAATTTTTCCTAAGTTGGTTCTACAAAATTCGGGTACAGGATTATGTTGAACCCTGCACCGTTTTCAGATTTTAGGTTGTAGTTAAAAATCTGTTTTGATTCGGAAAAAGTTTTCTTCACGAAAGTTCTAGTCCTTGAGGAGGTCTAAAACTTTCGTGTTTTACACATTTTCAAATTCCTTACCTTTTGAAGTCAGTTTTAATTCAAAACCGAACTTAACTTGAAAACTGGGTCTTCTGACCCACCTACGGTTTTTCACATAAAAGTAGGCCTTTGGAGCCTTATTTTGGCAAAGTGCCCGCGTTACCCCCTAGTAGACACCCTAATCTACAACTTTCGTGTTTTACGTTTTGGCCAATTCGGCCTCTATCTCCAAACTGGGATGTTTTCCCGAGACTACTCCCAGTGAACCCGAGAGGCAGTTTCGGTTTAGTCAAATTATTACGGCCTAAGACGTTGGTTCTAGCTCGACCGCCCACTGCGGGAGTTAGGTTCAAACATGCAGCGCGTCTAACGTTCTCTCATGGCTAGCCAAGCAAAACTCACGAGCTCGTGCAATCCACAAACCCGAGCCTAAATTGCCTAGGGATTGCACGGTTCCACTAATCATGCATACACTTAATCAACTAACATACTTACTTCATAAAACTTAAACCATACAAGCATACATAAAATTAATCTATGGGGACATAAGGCCTAAAATCCTATCATGCATTCTATCATCAAACAAACATAAAATTAAATGCAACCAAAAGAAATCAACCGGCCAAGGCAGCCTTGTGGTCCACCTAACCACTCAGCTAGCCTCCCTCGGCCACACAGCCACCTGCACACACGGCCACCAGCCAACACACGCACAGCCGCCCGCACACGCACACGGCTGCACCAGCCAAGCACCCGGCTGGTCTCACCAGCCCACTCGGCCACCTGCACTCGGCACACACACGCACACACACAGCCACACACCCGGCTGTACTAGCCAAACACCCGGCTGGCCTCACCAGCCCACTCGGCTGCCTGCACACACGCACACACAGCCCACGGCTGGCCAGCTAAGGCACTCGGCCTCCCTAGCTCACACCCGGCACAACACATACAAGCACATAGGGCAGCAAAAATAAAACATACACATGGGCTTATGCCCTTACATCCCTTTGGCACAAAATACACATAAATCAAGCTTTAAAAATTAATTTAAAAACTTGAGAAGTGTTCTAGGGTTTTACCTCAAGTTGATGTGGATTTTTTTTTCGGCCCTTGAGTTTTGGCTAGCCGAGACCCTCCTAGGCTCCCCCTTGGCCTTCCTTTGGTTCGGCTGACCCACTAGGTGCACCAAGCACCGAAAATTTGGCTCCTAAGGCTGGTCCCTTGGCTTGCTCGGCCACCAAGGTTCACTTGGCCCCAAAACTGAAAATTTTTCTCTCCTCCCTAACTCACACCCGAGAGCCCACTAGAGGCAAAAATCAGCCTCCAAAAATTCACTCAAGGCCACCCTTGGCTTGGCTAACTCACCCGAACCCTTAACCCCAATTTTTCTCCTCAAAAATTTTGGTTTCTCTCCCTCGGTTTCCCTGCACCAAGGCACGGCAAAGGGCTGCACAAGCCACCCGAAATTTCTTTCCCTCTTTCTCTCGGTCCCCCTAGGCTACCCGAAGGTTGGTTGGGAGTTTTGGTTCTCAAAATTCCGAACCCTCTCTTGGCTTCTCTCTCTCGGATTTTGAGTGGAGAAATTGCAAGAGTTTTGCTTGTGTTTTGTAATTAAAATGAATTAATTGAAGGGGTATTTATAGAGCTTGGAGAACAAGCTTCCAAGAGCCAACTTTTGGCTCTTGTCTCTCAAATTGCCGACCATGGGTGGGAGACAACCATGCATGAGTTGTCTTGGACACATGTCAAGAGCTAATTGGGCCAACACATCTTAAGGATAAGAACAAACTTGTTCTTGAAACTTCTTGAACAAAACAGTGTAATTGGACTGAAAATCTTAAAATGTTGAGTTCAAAAATTTAAATTCCAACACTGTAAATATTATTTTACAGTTTTTGGATTTTTGACGTGCCGTCGGGATTTCGGGTCGAAAAATCTTTTTCTCGTTTTCTGAAGCCCTTTTTGCCTTATGAGCTTAGAAAAATCGCCGGATTTTAAAATCGAGTATCCGAAGTCTCATTTTCATTATCTGTTAATAAAAATGAGTTTCGGTAGTCTTTTTGCGTGAAAAACTGATCTTAAAATTCATAACACTCAATTTCGACTATTTTGGTCAAACGTTGACTTTTCGGGTCAACGGTTGACTTTTCGGTCAAAATTTTGACTTTTCATAAAATGATCAGTTTTCACTTCTTATCGTCTGAAATATCAGTTTTAAGTCTGTTTAGGCTATAAAAACCCACAAAACATATCTGAAAGTTCTGGACTGAACTTTTTCATATGGTTGCATAAACTGCACATGTATTAATTCTTTACAAGAATTAGTAGTCATGAAAACCAGATATTACACGTTCGGCCTCTAAGGGTCTGATATTTTCACTTTCCCGAAACTGGCCAGTTTCGAATCTGAAATGGCAGTTTCGGTTGCTAATCCGGTTTTATGTCTTAGTTCGCGGATTCTAACTCGACCGATCACATCGGGAGCCTATACATTAAACAAGCAACGTATTTAATGTCCCATACATTCATTCTTGCCCATCCATCACACCCATACGGCCCACACAAGCCGAAAACCCTAGACTTGGCTGCATGGTGTTCTTGCTCTTGCATCCAATCATCAAGCATCACATTCATCATTTTTCTTCAACCAAATCAGCCACTGCCTTAGGGCTGATTTGTGACCAAAATTTAGGGGACTTTACTAACACATCTAGCATGCATCCTAATCATTTTTCAAGCATAAAAATCATGCAAGCAACATCATAAAATAAGCCAACTAAACCCTAGTCCCTATCAAGCACATACACCAAATCAAGGGCTAAAAATTAAACTTGGACTTATGTCCTTACAAATCCATTTTGAATCACCATAAACATGCTTATCTTGAGTTTAAATCCAAGATTAGTTCAAGAAATTACCTTAACCGAAGTTAGGGTTTGAAAATCCCTTTGTTCCTCCTTGGTTGCTCACCCACGGATTTGGCTCCATCAAGGGACCCGAAATCCTTCCTTTTGGTTCCTCTCCAAAACCGAACTTAACCTCATGATCTAGCCCTCAAAAATTCCAGATTTTTCACTCCTCTTACTCTCCCCAAAGGCCACGGTTTTGATGCCCAAAATGGGTCTCCATGGCTCACAAAATCTCTCTTGGTTCTCCCTAGCAAACCCGAAGAACACACAAGCAACCCTCTAGCAATTTTTTTCCAGATTTCTTTCCTCTTCCTCTCCCTCTCTCCCACGGATTTTCTCTAGAAATTTTGGCAGCATTTGGCTGCTTTTTGTCAATAAAAATGTGGGTTTATGAGGGGGGTATTTATAGAGGAAAATGGGGAGCCTTGGGTGGTCCTTGGCTGCCGAAAGTTAAGGGGAACAAGGGGGGCATGTGGGCTGTTGAATCACACCTCTTTTCTCCTTAAATCATGGCTTTATGCCATGCCTTCTTGTCCACTTAGCTGCTGCCGAAAATGAGGAAGGGAAAAGGAGAAGGAGTTGGTCAAATTTTGAAGTGGAAAGGGGGAGTGGTTGGACAAGGTGATGTGGAGGCTCCTAGGCCTTTCCTTTCCCATTGCTAGCTCACACTTTTTCCCTTATTTTGTGGATTTTCTCTTGTCCTTTGACTCCTTGAATTAAACTTTTTCTTTGTCTTTCTTTTCCTTGTGCAGCCGGCCATCAAGGGGGGAGGAGAAGTAGAGTTCCACATAGCTAGCTTAAGCTAGTGGGATGTGATGTCATGAGCATGGGTGATGGTCCTTTTTGCTAGGCCTTGATTTATGGCTTGTTTTTCTTTTCTTTCTTTTTGCCATGTGATTGCCGAACTTCATGGGGGAGTGGGGGCTGTTGATGGCTGAAAATGGGAGAGCCAAGTGGCACTCCTTTGGTTGGTGGAGAGAGCTCCACACCTCACCAACTTAGTTCACATCTAGTTGGATCTCAAAGGGGACATCATTCCTTAAATTAGGGCTTTCTTTCCCATTCTTTTTCCTTGTGATTGCCGAAATTGAGAGAGCAAAGGGGAGGGCTAGTGGGTTCTAGAGTCCTTCTAGAATTTTTTTCAAAGCCACCTAAGGCTTGTGATGTCACACACATGTGATCATCCCTTAAATTATGGTCTTGTTGTCATTTTTCTTCTTCAAAAATTAATTCATTTCCTTTCCTTTGTGTCACACAGATATTAAAAATATTGTGCTCCATAATTTGGCCCAAAATTCTTCCGTGTAAAAATTGAACCGAAAACTTTCTTTCTCCAATTTTTCAGAGACCTTTTTGTCCTTTAATTCTTAATTCGGTGTGCTTGATTTCTAGGATGGTTTTTACGGCTTATTCTTACTTTCTTGACCATAAAAAATCTTTGCAGTCTCTTCTTGTACTGCATTTCATCATTTTTTAGGGTCAACATTTTTGACCCGTCCTTGGTCAAACTTTGACTTTTTCAGTCAAGGTTGACTTTTTCGGTCAAACCTTTGACTTTCATAAAATTTCATCCTTTTTCATTCTTTTTCTTTCCTTTTCGTTCTTTTTGACTCAAAATGCCGTTTATCAACCTCGGCATTTTTTTCTGAGTCTTGTAGCCGGTTTAAAAGAAAATTCTAATCTTGGCTAATAAAATTACGAATTTCACATGTGATTCATAATTTTTCATGAAAACATCTCATAAACACATCATGCGGATTTCTAATTTCTAATAAAAAGAGAAATCTTAAGTCCATGAAAATTCCGGGTATTACACGTTTGCCATAAATGCTCTATGAATCTCCGGTGTAAGATAGCCAAGGGCCCCACAGTGGACGCTAAACTGTCGATGCTGGGAATCTACCATCAAATTTATATAATAATTAGGGTCCTTGGATATTGTTTATGAAATTCACAGAACATTACAATCACGAAATAATCAAATCAGAAAGATATGAACGACATCAGAACAACAACATCAAAATTTAGAGAGGTTCGCCAGAAATGTACTACTTCCTCTGTGTGTGTGGTTTCTTCACTATATATGACTGTTTTCAAATATAGTGAGTTACAATTTCTGAGTATATTTGGACAACGTAAAGGTACGCCAAGATTGTCCAAAGACCTTTTTTCTATCTGAAGGGGGTCTTCCTTTATTTATAGAAGAAGAATAGTGGGTCTGATCACGTAATTTGTGGTGAATAGTTTCGCTCCATGTCATTTGGGACACGTGTAAACATACAAGTCATGATGTAGACTCGGCAGTTATTGTGATGAATTTGATCATAGATCATGGGCTTAGCAATTATCAGAATAAATTGATATGACATCATTATTGATTGTGAGTTTGACAGTTATCAAAGTGAATTGATATGATGTGATCATTGATTGTGAGCTTGATAGTTAATGGGATTAGCCTTTATAGTCTTTGTGCAGAACGAAGAACGAACAATGAACGACAAGCGATGAAACAATTAGTCAAAAAGACCTGATATTTGTTGTGACGTTCGTGGCTTATACTTGATCCATGTTTTGAATAGGCAAGCCTACCAATTGACTACGAACGATAATTGTTCATGATTGAACGACCTGAAGTCATAAATTGGGTGTAATAACCAAAAATTTTTACGGACTCATGATTTTCTTGTACATAAGAAATTTAAGTCCGTACTATGTGTTTATATAATGTTTCATTAAAATTATGAATATCAATGTGAAATTCATAATTTTATCAGTAAATATTTGAGTTATCATTTAATTAGCTATGAGACTCAATAAGTAGTTTGCTTAGTCATATATGAGGCCTTTTGATGAAAAGAGCAAAATAGGAATTTATGAATTTTTCTTCTGGTTAAAGTTTGACCCAGTTGACCTAAGGTTTGACTGAGATGGTACTGCAGTATAATAAACAGTATGAAAATTATACTGCGGAAAACCTTTATTACAGATGAATAAATAAGATTAAGGTTCAAGACCACTCTAGAAAAACCAAGCACATTATTTAGGACAATAAGGGCTTAGTAGTTTTAAGTCCTAAAAAAATCATATACGCAGTCCAATTATACTCAATGAATTCTGGACTGCAGTCCAGTATGACAATACTGTTTTAATAAAAAACAGTATTGATATTATCTAAGTTAGTAAGAAAATGGACTGCATAATTATATTAAGTGATTTTTGGAATCAAGTGGATGATTAGGCATGAATTGGAAGCCATGTGGCTCCACTCAAAGTCGGCCACCTGCAGGGACTAAATTGTAAATATTTTATCCTTAGGGGTCAAAGTGTAATTTTAAGAAATAGTGAGGTAAGCATGGTGAGGTAAGCAAACACTTGCTTGGTGAGCAAGTAACTTGGCTCACACTCACCACCCATGGCCGGCCACCTCAAGGGGGCAGGGAGCAAATATTTTTCTCTAAAGGGCTAATAAGCAATTTTTGGATTAAAAATAAATATAAAAATAAAATAATTATCACCTATAAATAGGTGATGGGGGGGTGCCTTTTTGGTTCACTTTATGTGATAATGTCCCAAAACCATGCCAAAATTTCTCCTTACCCTTTCTTCCCCTTAGAAGTCGAGCCCTAGAGAAGAGGAAAAATAGAGAGAGAGAGAGAAAGAGATAGGAGGTGGTGGTCGGAAATTTGGAGAAACACCAAGCAAGTGGTGGCCAAAAATCTTGGGAGGAAACCAAGCTAGAGGGAGGTCTGATTTTGTAGAAAGCAAGGGGGAAAAAGTTTGGATCCAAATCTAACACCAACCTTTATGTTGATTAAGGTAATCCTCCTTGGTTCCCTAAGCTTTTCAATTAAGTTTCAATTCAAGATTTAAGTGTATTTCCAAAGTTGGATTGTAAGAGCATAAGCTCATTTTAATTTCTTATGCCCTAGCTTAGATTTTTAAATTTGTGCCTGATTAGGTATTAGGTGGTTTTGATTTATGTTGTTATGCATGATTATGTTGATATGGTTGCATGATTTTAGGGTTTGCATGAATGTTTTATAATGTTAGTTGTATGTCCCCAATGTGCCTAAGAAGTTTTAGGCTATGCATGAGTTGAATGAGCTAGATTAGAAACTTGAATGATGTATGGTTATGCAAACCCAATTTACAAACCCTAGCTTGGTGCAAGAACACCCAAGGGTTTGCATCTGTATGTATGGATGTATGACGATAGATTTTACGTTAGAAAGCACTGCATGTTTTTCGTAGACTCACGGTTGTGACCGTTTGAGATAATGTGCGCGTAGAAATTACGTAAAAACGGATTTAAGGAAAAACTGCCAGTTTCATGTAAAACTGGACAGTTTGCTGGAAAAGTGTTTTTGAGGTCATTAGAGGCCGAATTTGGAAAAACTTAAAACATAAAAGTTGTAGATAAGGGAAATTCCTAGGGGTTAACATAGACAGTTTTCAAAAATAAAGCTCCAATGGCATTTGTTTTTACAAAATTCCGAACCTGGTCATGCCCAGACTTCATGCATGGCCAGGCAGGTTCAACAAGGGAAATGAGTATATTAGAGACTGAACTGGGTCTTAAGAAAAACATGAAAGTTATAGGGTTTTTCAAGGTCTAAAACTTTTATGGAGAAAAATTTTTCGGATTCAACACAGATTTTTAAATATAATTGGAAAAACTGTGTATGAAACATGAAATTCCTGCACAGGATTTTCTAAAACAGTGCAGGAAAAGGAAATTCCTGCACATACACTGATAAATTGGCAGTAGGAAACTGTTCCAAAGGCAGTTTCTAACACTTAACTATCTTTACTATCCCTACTCAAAGAGTCACAATTTTGGTAAAAAGTATAAATGTTGAACAAGGATTTTTGTATATAAAGAAAAATGGACAAGGAGTACTAGGGTTTTTGTGATACCTAGAATTTCATGTTGCCATTTTCCTTCTAAAAGAGGAATTATGAGTATATGTTGTGATGTTTACGGAAAAACTCAGTTAAGAGTTTTTCACACGTTTTACGAAATCTTATGGCTCAATAAGACTCAGAACAGATTTTTAAGGTTAGAAAACGCCCTTTCAGGTCGAAAAAGACGAAATAGGACGCAGTCCCGAAAAAGTCAAAGTTTGACCGAAAAAGTCAACTTTGACCAAGAAAGTCAAAGTTTGACCAAAAGTGGTCAACGGTTGACTCGACAATGAAAAATGATGCAGTATGAGAAAATACTGCAAAATATGTCAGTATGGGCGAGATAGCCCAAGTAGACAGTAGAAACACCCTAGAAATCAAACATCTCTAGCATTAGTTAAGGTCAAGAATGACATTTTAGTCAAGAAGTCACCCAAAAGGACCAGTCAAAGTCAAAGGGAAAAAATGTCAAAATTTTCACTTTTGGGGCAAAAGTGTAAATTTTGGAAAATATGTTAAGTAAGTTAAGTGACGTCGTTAGATGATGTCAACATGAGACAATGACTTGCCTAACAAGCAGAAATAAGGACCGGCCACTTTTGGGGGTGATATTGAAAGGATTTTTATCTTTCGGGGCAAAAACGTAATTTTAGAAAATATGTGATTTAAGTATGAGAAAATCACATAAAATCATGAAAAGAATGATATTTGCTTGAAAAGCAAGCATTATGGCCAATTATGAAGTTTAGGGGCATAAATGCAAAAATTTTCACTTTTGGGGCAAAAGTGTAAATTTTAGAAATTTGACGATATGAGCGTATGAAGTCACCAAGATGATGACATCATAAAATAAGATGGGTGTGTTGATTTATAGGACAATCGGACACCTAGAGGGCATTTTTGCAAGAATTTCCATTTTTTGGGGGTAAAAGTGCAATTTTAGAAAATTGTGAGGTAAGCGATGATGTAAACAAGTGACATCAGCCATGACATCAGCAAAACCCAGCTGTTGCTGAGCTTGAAACAGCCGACCACCTTGGGGAGAAAGCAAGAGAAATGGAAACTTTAGGGGTCAAAATGCAATTTTCAAAAGTTTGAAAAATGCCTATAAATAGACCCATTGTGGACAGATTTTGCTGCTGGAAAATTCCAGAAAACCAGCCAAACTCTGGCCAATCTCCATCAGAAAAATCAGAGAGGAAGAGAGGAGAGAAAAAGAGCAAGAAAAGTTGGAAAAATTTTATGTGAGATGCATATGGTGTGCACGGGTTTGGTGCATGAAAACCAAGCCAAAATCTGGAAAATTTTTCCAGCAAATCTGGGCAGCAGCTGTGAGGAAGAGAGGAAGAAAGAGTGGAAAAATTTTCGGGTCCAACCTTGGTGTGTAGCCGAGCATGGAGAAGAGAAACCAAACTAGGTGCCAAGGAGAGTTTTGGTGCTTGGTGGGTGCATGAGTTTCGGCCAAGAAGGAGAGAAAAATTTTTGGGTCTTAGGAGCAGCCAAGAGGCTCGGCTTGGCTGCAAGGAATCACCATAGATGGTGGAAATTTTTTTTGTGCAATTTGGAGCCCAAAATCCGTGTGCAGTGGCAGCCAACAAAAGGGACAGGATTTCGGATCCAAAACCATAGCCAAAGTCATGGGTAAGAAAAGGTAAAACCCTAGATTTTTTTAAAGAAATTTCCATGCAAGATGATGGATTAATTATGTGCATGTTTGCTTGTTTCATGGCTGAAATTGGAGCCCCTTTGGTGGGGGAGAGTCGGCTGCAAAGGGACAGCCAAGCAAGCAGTGGGAGTTCGGCTCCAAGGAAGGGAACCAACTTCCGAAAATGTGAGGTAAAGCCCTAAACCCTAAAGCTTTTGGTTCAAGCTTTAAATTGGGTATTTATGATGTATTTTCAAGCAAGATTGTAAGGGCTTAAGCTCATTAATTTTTGGTTAATGCCTAGTTAGGGTGTGATGCTTGATTAAGGGTGTATGGTTAGCTAGTTTAGTATGCATGATTTTGTCTGCATGTGTGCTATGTTTTATGATTGCATGAATGCTTTGTTTGCATGAAAAATTAGTTAGTATTGTCCCTGCCCTAGGTGCAGCCGTGTGTGGCATGAATGCTAGGAGGTTAGACCTAGCTTCGGTTTGGTTTGTGTGACGCAATCCCATGTTTATGCAACCCTAGAACACATGCAAACCTAGGTTTAAGTAGTTCCGGATTGGTTTGCATGGCCACGAGGGGATGAAATGTCAAAACATGTGGGACGTTAGTTAACGTGCATGTGGTTCAATTAGGCTCCCGAGTGATCGGTTGAGTTAGATCCCGCGAAGTAGGACGCGTGGCTAAGCATTTAAGCCCCCAGACCCAGTTCGTTCCAGGAGTCAGCCAGTTTCAACTCAAAACTGGTACGAAACTAGGCCGAATTAGGAGTTTTGTAAAACACGAAAGTTTTAGCATTTTTCAAGAGCTAGAACTTTTGTGAAGAAAACTTTTTCAGATTTCGTACCGATTTTAAAACGAAAATTGTTTTATGAAGGGTGCTCAGGGAATCCGAAATCCCTGCACCACAAGTTTAACAAATGATTTTAGAAAATTGATTTTTCAACCTTAAACAAGTGTTTTGACTCGGAAAATCGTTCCAAAGATGGTTTTCGACCTAAAATGATTTTACGAAACATAAATCCATGAGTTTGGATTTTATGAATTAAGTTAAGGATTTTTACACGAAAAGTGAAATTTTGGGATTTTTCCCTAAGTGTTTTTCCAAGTATGGAAAAGTGATTTTTAAGCAAGTTTATAGCTCACGTTTAGTTCACGTATGGTAATCGGGAGTTATGCCCGAGTTACCGGGTCAAACCCGAGACCCAAAAGGTTGACCATAGAGGGTTGACCATAGTTGACCGCCGTTGACCAAGGTTGACTTTAGTTGACTTTTGGTTAACTAATAGTATGGGTTTAGTTTATCCTTACGGGTTATCCAAAGTAACCCCAAGGGATACAGTTTAAGCTCAACTAAAGGGTTGTTAGATATAACCCGATAGTTCAGATTAAGATAAGCAACCCTTAGAGGTTTAGTTTTGGCTTAGCACGCCAGGTTACCGTTGGTAACCAAGTTAGACGCTTTGCACATAAGGGACATACAACCAAGATCATGTAAACATGTTGGTTAGTTTACCAGCATTTTCACGAGTTTAAGTAGAGCATGTCCTTGTCAAGCAGGCAGAACCTGCAGCTGTACCAGGAGTGGAACAGCACTAGGAAGGGACAGTTAAGCAAGAACATAAGACGGAAAGGTAAGTACAATTCCGCCTACAGCATGAACATGTTTGTTTGCATATGATGTGTTTAAGAAATCATGAATGGGATGTCATGATGCAGTATGTTTATGGTGTTCAGTATGCAGTATGTACATGTTATGTGGTATGTGATATGATGTTATGCAGTATGTGTTATGATGTTATGCAGTATGTCCATGCATGTTAAGTATGCAGTACGTTTGATGTTAGGATAAGCAATATGTTCATGTTATGTACATGTTATGCAGTATGTTTATGTTATGTCAAACATGTAGTATGTTTTATGTTAAATTTTGTGACATCACGAAGCATGTCCACCAATAATAAGTCACATAGTAAGACACGAGATAAATCAAGTAGGACATGTTGTGTTGTACTAGCTTGCCTTTGTGGTAAGTTTAAACGGCATGTTCCATGGTTTGACTTGATATGGAAGGGCTGCCTCCACTACTCCATGTTAAACTGTGTGTTTCATGGTTTAAGTTGGTTTGGTCGGACCACCTTCAATCACTCCATGGTTACATACCTAAGTACATACACACATGTTATAGTAACAAGATAAGATCAGTAATAAGACCATAAATGATTTTAATAATAAATCATAATTGGTACACGTTTTCGTGCATTTAGTTGCATGCGGATAGGACGTTGTGCTTACTGAGCTTTTTAGCTCATTACTTACGTTCATTCTGTAGGTAAGTTTCCTACCGGCACTTCCTGATACAAGCTGTGGAGAGATGGCGCAACAGAATGTGAAACGTGGGTATGGACTGCTACGGGATTTCCGAAATGCGTTTAAAATGAAAATGTGTTTTCATTATGTTCCAGCATGTATGTACGTTTCAGTTTTCAGTTTATGTATGTATGGAGCTTTCCGCTCAGGTGAAAGCTCAGTACTCGGTGAGTACATCAGAAACAGTAAGAGTTTTATAAAAGAAAAGCAGTTTTAAGCTATATTTAGCTTGAGTTAAAGTTCTATGATTTCCGCAATAAAAGTTTTCTAGTGACGATTTTTAGAAAAGAAGAAAAAAAAATTTACTCTAGAAATTGGGTAACTTTATTTTCAATTAAGCAAGTAAGTAAGTAATTGTTACGAACCGAACCCAACCCCAGGTTCGCGTGGTCAGCGTCCGCGTGGATCTGGGAGGCGATAAGTCGGGGCGTGACAGTTTTTTCGAGACAAAGAAAAATAAGTATATGGACCACAAGTTATCTTAATAACTTGATAACAGAATGATGACCAACGGTAACTGAGTAGGACACCCAAGTTACTAGACTGGGCCCAGAGCCCAGGGTTACCTATAGTAACCTGATAGGATATAACTTAGGAATTTGGGCTTTAGCAACCCAAAAAGATTGACCTAAGTTTGACTCTGGCTCACACCAAGGGTTACCCAATGTAACCTAATAAGATACTAAGTATATCAGTTGGGTCTAAAACCCTAGGGTTACATTTAGTAACCCAGTAAGTTGTCATAAGCATGAGTGGGGGACATATAACTAAGATTTATCAGGGATGTTGGTTAGGTTATCAACATTTTATGATTATGATTTATAGGATCCTTACCCTATGTCCTTTAAAATAGCAGGAAGTAACCTGTTGTTGTGATCTGATTTGGAGCAACGAAACCTAAGACATAGTCTACCAGGTAAGTACAAACCTCATCTACAGTATGAAAAACAGTAAACTATTTTCAAGTATATGAAATGTTTTCATGTATGCCATGTTATGTTATGTCATGTTATGCTATGTCGAGTCATGTTATACCATGTGAAGTCATGTTATGCCATGTTAAGTCATGTTATGTCATGTTAAGTTATGTTATGCTGTTATGTCATGTTATGCTATGTCAAGTCATGTTATGCGATGTCAAGTCATGTTATTCTTGTTAAGTCATGTTATGCCATGTCAAATCATGTTATGTCTTGTTAAGTCACGTTATGCCATGTTATGCTATGTCAAGTCATGTTATGTTATGTGAAGTTATGTTATGCCATGTTATGTTATGTTAAGTCAAGTTATGCCATGATTTATGGTTATGCCATGTTGTAATAAATAAACATGCTACAAAATATTTTATGCTATTCATCTTTAAGTCATGCCATGTCTATGTATCACATGTATCATGACTAATAAGATCACATGCAAAGAATCTTAGTCTTGGTAAAGTAACAAGACTAAGACTAAACTAAGACAAGTAAAGTGTCATACCAACCTCCTGCCAGATTGTGGAGGATTATACAAGTTTCAAGTTACCAAGTCCTTCCGCCAGATCATGAAGGTTTACATAATTCCCATAATTGTTAAGGACCTTGCAAACCCTAACTTTCTGTGGATTGCGCGCACTTGGTATGTACACAGAGGGTCCACATGTTAAACAAGATAATAAGTTCAAGTCAATAATTGATCATAAAAGATTCATAATTGAACATAATTGGTTCATGCATAAGTTGGACGATATTTGTTACGTTTTGTGAGATTATGTTTGTACTTGTTGGGCAAAAGCTCATTAGTATATGTCATACTGTAGGGAAAAAGCCTGCAGCTTAATTGGTGGGCCATGTGAAAGATGCGACGAGTGAAGGGCGGTGTGGGATACCACTATGCAAGTTTTTCCGCAAGCTCTTTTGAGTTGATATGTGTGTATATATATATATCTCAAAATAAATTATGTTATATAGGAAATATGAGGGTTTAAAGACTTGAGTGAATTGTAAAGAATATGTATGTCTTTTTAATTTAGTATATATGCCTGAGAAGTTTACTTACATGGACTAGTGTATTTATATATGTTTAAAAAAAAAAATTTTTACCTTGAAATTTTCAAGTTTATATTATTGAAACCAAGATGTAGTAAAAGTATGTATGGTAACGGCCCTACGTAGGTCGGGGCGTTACATTAGGTCTGTGATGCTCCGACCTACCCACGTGGGACCGACCACGCGGATAGGGGACCGTCACCTTACCTTTACTTGACTTAAACCTTTTTGAAAATTTCAGAATAAATTTTTTTTTTCTTCCTTTAAAACTTCTTTTGAAACTTGAAAACTTGAACTTCTCTTTCTTTTGAAATCGTAACTTGAAACCCATGCACAAACTTATGCATCATACTTTAAAACATTTCATACATAATTTAACTTGTCATTTAAACATACTTGGAAAACTTCATAACTTAAACATAATGCTGAAAATTACGCATAGTGGTATCCCACACCGCCCTTCACTTGCTGCATCGTCTCCAAGCCCACCAAGTAAAGCTACACGCTTTTTCTCTACCTGCAATATGGAATATATCTGATGAGCTTTCGCTCAGCAAGTACAAACTTTAATCTCACAAAAACATTTTCCATTTTAACATCTTGAAACATACATCATCATATAACATATGCATGAACCATTTATGTTCATTTATGCATTCCTTTTTAACTTGAACTTATCTTTAATATGGGCCCCATAGTGTACGTACCCTTAAGATATAGCGCGCCTCCAGATACAGTTAGGGTTTGCAAGGTCCCTAACTGCTCTGGGAAAAACATGAGTGATTACACCCTCCCGCATCAACGAGAGGGCGAATCCATAAATTGAACATAAAAAAATCCTCCACCTTGGGAAGATTGGTACGACACTTTACTTGTGAATTTTTACCAAGTGGTTTATCATTGGTGAACATACCTTATGATGTCACAAAATCATATCTTATACATGCACATGACATATTTTAACATAACATGGCCGCTTTAAATCATAACATCGTTAAAATATTGCATTCTTTAAAACTTAAAATTCTTTAAATCATGGCCTCTTTAAAACATGATATCGTTAAACATAACATCCTTGAAAACATAGCATTTAAACATAGCATTGCATATTTGAACATACATTACTATTTTTTCCATACCACAGGTGAGGTTTGTACTTACCTTAGGTCCTATACTCTTGACGTTTCATTCCTCATGATATATCAACAGGTTCCTATTCCTGTTCAAAGGAGGTGTAAGATAAGGTTAACTTATCTTACCATAAACCATGATATTTATGATGTTGGTATCCAAACCAACATCCATGTACAATCTTAGTTGCATGTGTTGTATGTCCCCTCTAATACTTCTTGTTAAACTTGATTGGTCACTTTCTTCCACATGGGCTTATACTTTACTTTTACTCGATCTGTAATTCATTGGGTTATTATCTCATCAATAACCCTAGGTCTTAGCTCATTTCATTGATCTTGGTATCCTTTAGGGTTATATTGGGTAACCCTTAAGGTCAAACTTTTGGTCAACCGAAGTCAACATGTGGTCAACTAAGGTCAACCCCTTTTGGGTCTAACGTTGGGCTTTAGGGTTAGCCCAGTAACTCGGATATAATTTCCGGTTACTCTCCGTCGTCGGCTTGATTACCAATTTTACCTTAAAATTCATTTTCTTGATTTTTTGGAAAACATTGTATAACTATCTTCCAAAAATGCTTTAATTTGCTTGTAAAAACTCTTACTTCCTTCCTCTTGAAAATACTTGGCTAAAATCCCATTTTCTTTACTTCTTGGAAAAATGTGGAATTTCGAATCCGAACCTTTAAAATTCCACTTCTCTTCTTGAAAAATCTTATTTTCCCTTAACTTGGAAAATTCCATTTTTCTTCAACTTGAAAACTTTGGGTGAATAATCCCAAAACTCTTAAAATTTCATTTCTCTCCTTAACATGGAAAAGTTGAGGAGATTTTCAACTATAAAATCATTTGATCTAATACTTTAAAATCTATTTCTTTTCTTAACTTGAAAGAGTTGAGGAATAACTCTTAAAACTCTTACTCTCACTTGTAAAAATTCATGTTTCAAAACAGATCTTTATAAAAATCATTTAAGATTGGAAACTGCCTTTGGAACAGTTTCCATAATTAAAACAACGGTTTAAAGACGATTTTACAGATTTTAGAAAGCATTTGTAAAACTAAGGTGCAGGAATTTTCGGATTCCCTGCGCACCCTTCGTAAAACAAACCCAGTTTAAAAATCCGTTCGTAATCCGAAAAACTTGTCTTCACAAAAGTTGTAGCTCTCGAAAATGCTAAAACTTTCATGTTTTACGAAAAATCCAGTTCTGCTTAGATTAGTACCAGTTTTTGTTTGAAACTGGCTGACCCTAGAAAACCAAGTGAAAACTGGGCCTGGGGAACAGCCACGGGTTTTCATAAAAACGAAGGCCATTGGAGTCTTATTTTAGAAATCTGTCCACGTTGTCCTCTAGGAAGAACCCTTCTGAACAACTTTCATGTTTTAACTTTTATCCAGTTCGGCCTCTAAGGGCCTTAAAATTTCACTTTCCTGAAATTGGCCAGTTTCGAATCTAAAATAGCAATTTCGGTTGCTTAGTTCGGTTTACATCCTATTTCGTGGATTCTATCTTGACCGATCACATCGAGAGCTTATACATAAATCAAGCAGCGTTTCTAACGTCCCGTACATTCATGCATGTCAATCCATCATACCCATGCAGCTCCCAAAAACCGACTATCCAAGTCTTTGGCTACATGGTGTTCTAGCTCTTGCATTCCATTAAATCAAGCATCACATTCACCCTTATTTAGCAGCCATACATCCACTGTCTTAGGGCAGATTTTTGACCAAAAATTAGGGGACATTACCATCACATCTAGCATGCACCCTAACCATTTTTCAAGCTTAAAAATCATGCAAGCAAACATCATTATCAAGCCAACCAAACCCTAGTCCCTAATCAAGCACATACACCACAATCTAGGGCTGAAAAATAATATGGACTTATGTCTTTACAAACCAACTTGAATCACCATAAAAAATTCTTAATTTGAACTTAATTTCAAGCTTGGTTCAAGAATTTAACTTAACCCAAGTTAGGGTTTGAAAATCCCCTTTGTTCCTCCTTGGTCCTTGCTCATAGATTTTGGTCCAATGGAGCACCAAAAATTTTCTCTTGGTTTCCTTGCTAGAACCGAACTCAAACCCCATGATTTCCCTTCAAAAATTTTCAGATTTCCTCTCCTCTTTATCACGGTTTTGGCTGCCCAAAGAGGGTCTCCAAGCCTCCAAAATTTTCTCTTCTTTCTCCCTAGCAAACCTGAATACCTCACAAGCAAAAACCTCCTAGAATTTTTCTGTTTTCTCTTCTCCTTCTTTCCCTCTCACCCACGGTTTTGGCTGGAGAAAAATGGGCAAAGTTTTGTTGCTTTTCTTGAATAAAAATGGGTATTTTTGGGCCTGCTATTTATAAAGGAAAGGGAGGGGAGATGGCTGCCGAATTTTGGAGTCATGTGGCAGTCAAAGGGTGCTCACTTTTTCCTTAAATTTAGGCTTTTTCCCATGCTTCCCCATGTGCTGCTACTGCTGCCTTTGGAGTGGAGAAGCTACCGAATTTTTGGGGGCCAAGGGGGACATGTGGCATTCAATGGTGGAAGGAAGGGGTGGTTGGTTGATTGTCCCCATTTTGCGGCTTTTCCTTCTTTTTCCCTTGAATCTTTGTCCTTGCTTCCCATGTGCTTGCCGAAATTGAGGGGGAAAGGGGGAGGAGTTGGCTGTTGTGGCCGACCAAGGGGGATGGTGTGGGCTGTAAATTTGGAGGACAAGTGGCTTCCATTGGGTGGTGGGGAAGACTCCACATCCTACCAAGTTTAGCTCACACTTTTTCCTTTATTTTTAGGCTTTTTCCTTCCCTTTTTCCCTTGTTGCTGCCGAATTTCATGGAGGGTGGGGGAGTTCCCATATGCAAGCTCCTTAGTGGGAAGTGATGTCAGTGTAATGAAGTCATCTTCCACTAACTCATTTAAGGCCTTGCTTAATTCTTGTCTTCTTCTCCAAATTAATTCATTTTTCTTGTGCCACACAATTATTTCTAATACTGTGTTCCGTATTTTCATATTGTACTTCGGTCCAAAATTCTTCCTTGTCAAATCGAACCGAAAAAAACTTTCTTTCTCCAATCTTCGGAGACCCTTTTTGCCCTTAATCTTTTATTGGTGTGCTTGATTTCTAGGGTGGTTTTTAAGGCTTAATCTTGCTTTCTTGACCATAAAAAGTGTTCGCAGTCTCTTCTTATACTGCATTTCATCATCTCGCAAGGTCAACCTTTTGACCCGTCCTTGGTCAAACTTTGACTTTTTAGTCAAACGTTTGACTTTCGTAAAATTACATCCTTTTTCGTTCTTTTCGACTCAAAATGCCGTTGGTAACCATGGCATTCTATTTCGAGTCTCATAACTAGTTAAAAGAAAATTCTAACCTTGGCTAATAAAATTACGAATTTCACATGCGATTCATAATTTTTCATGAAAACATCTCATAAATATAACATGCGGACTTCTAATTTCTAATAAATAGAGAAATCTTAAGTCCATGAAAATTCCGGGTATTACAAGGTCTGGCCCAAATATATGAAAATATTGAATAGACTATGATCAAGAGTTCATTGTTCGTTCGACGAGCAATCAAAGACAAACGGTGTTATGGGAAGACGAAGTCTAACCTCAACAGATAGCCCCCCACTCTATCGAGCGATGGGTTCTCGATAGAGTGTTTCATTATTGAAGAGAAAGTAATGTCAACCTTTGGTATGTCAAATTAGGGGAATCAGAGAATGGATTGACATCTTTTGATTGAAAATCTCGAGCCAGGGGAAAGAAATCATTTCCTACACATGGCATATGCTGATTGGGTATTCTGAAACGACAGCTTCTCCTTTTTCGAAATTTGAACTGTTGTGACGTAAGACCTCTGAGCGGGAATTCAAAAGGTTGCATGATTCGTGCTGTCTAATTGGCACCATCTGAAAATCAGGGCCGTTGGATGTATTCACAGGAGGCTATATAACGTTTCACCTTCCCTTCTCTTCCCTTATTTCTAAGCTTGGAGCTTTCAAAAAATCAAAGTCTGAGAGTTTTCCCAAGACCTTTGAATCTCAGGCAAGATTTCTTCTCTTCTTCTCCGTTTTAAGTAATTTTGATTTGGTAGGGTCGTTTATAATCTATTTCTGAATCTTTCTGGTTATTTTTCTGTATTTCTCCTGGGTGAGTGATTTGGTTTGGGAATTTGTTGTGTTTTTTCTAGGTTTTCCATTTAGTTCTAGATTGGTTGTTCTTCATGTTCATCCTCAACTTCATAGGATTCTAACCGAGTAGAGGCTTAGATCCAAAATTATTCCATCGTTCGTCCAAAAATCTATTTATAAACCCATGGATAGAGGAAAGCAACCCATCGAGGACATAGTCGTAGAATGGACGAGCAATGATTTTGACGAGAATGATTCTGGCGATGAGGAATGGACATCAACCCTTCGTCATTCGAAAGCTAAATAAGTGTCACTTCATATGTGAAAGGGCACCAAGATGAGCAATGAAGCATCATAGAGGAATCGACCGGCAACGTTGTCGGAAGCAGGAATTTTATCGATTCCTCCGATAGCTCAGCTAACTAGAACTCCACGCCGACTTAGCATAGAATCATTTTTACGAACGTCAAATCCTCCTTATATTCTGATAGAAGAAGACCTATCATTCATTAGGGGTCAATATGGGTTCCCGAAATAAGTCCAGCTTCGCCTTCCATTTCCAAACGAACAAGCAGACACCATGTTAGAGGGTTGGATTTGCATGTATACAATTTATTTCGAGTGTGGGCTTCGACTCCTAATTCGTCCTCTTCTCATTCAGAGTATGCATCACTATGAACTTGCAATACCTCAATTGATGCCGAATGGGATGAGAGTTTTCTTGGGTCTAATCGTGATTATGGATGAGGTGGGCGTCGAGTTGTCAGTGGATGATATTCTCGGCCTCTACTACCCCTAGGAGAATTCGAAGGATCATGGTCGTTATTTGATGTATCCGAGGAGGAAAAAGCAGGTGGTAGGGAAGATGAAAAATGCCGATAAATATTGGCAAAATCGTTTTTTTTTTTTTTTAATGCTTGTGAATGAAAAGTCATTGGGCACACTAGCGAACACTTTCTACCCTATATAGGGTCTCCTTAGTAAGTCTCGAACAAAGAGCATCGAGTGATAAACAACTCTTGTTATAGAAACACTGATGCTAAACATTGTTCAATGTGTACTACAGGTAAGGAGTTAAAGAAGCCCCCACCGAAGGCGCTTTTGTTTGAACAAAAGCTCGAATGGCTATTAGCATAGCCTTGTCGTGAGTTGGACGAAATCAACATTCCCGAGAGACTTTGAGCATCGAGCCTCTTGAAGGACTTCATTGAACTAAAAATGAGTATAATGAAACGAATTCCTTCCTAGGTAGATTGGCCGTTCGTGATTAGAGGAGGGTTGAGGAGACTCTTCGGCACTCCGCTGTTCATCAAGTCACTTTCTGACAAAGAGGCTTTGATCATAGAGTTGGCCTTGGACACGATAAACATTGAATTCCCTTCTCCGAAAGAGCTACTTGCGAGGAAGAAAGTGTAGAAAGAAGCTGCAAAGGTAGCCGCAACAGATAATGTGGCGCAAGCAGGTCGAGCTGCTGAGCCTCCACCATTGCCGGTCCTGGAATCTTCTCTTGAACCTACAACTACGCCCATTCAATCCCCTGCTATGAAAAAGAAGGGCTCTTGGAAAGTTATCACTGAGCTATCACTAAGCTTCTTGAAAAGTTTTACTGAGATGTTGTGTTCAATGAAATAAGGGACATTACATCCAAAACCAGTTTCAACAGGTTTTCCTAACACCCAAAACAAGTTAGAGCATTGCACAAAATATGGTAGTTAATATATGTCTACATATATATATATATATTAATAGCATCTTTTTTTTTCCATCCTTGAAAATCATCTTCTAAACAAGTTCTCCAAGACATCACAAACGCAAACCACAAACACTAAAAAGTCTAAAAACAAACAATAAAAACAAAATCAAACAACCATAAGACAGAAAACATTTCTCGGGTTTAGCATATTAAATAAACTAACACATAAAGAAAAACACAAAAACAAACAAATAAACACATAGAACTGCAGTTTCATGCACCCCCAAACTTAAAAATAAATAGTATCCTCACTGTTTTGAAGCTATATAACGAAAAACAAACAAATATAAAAGTAACAAAAAAAAATGAAAATGAAAGAAAAATAAAATTAAAAATAAACCAATGTGCAAGGAAAACTCCCTTGAATCCGTGGATGATGTTGAAGACCACCTTTAATCCTTCCATTTCCAATTGGCTGCACTCTGAAGGATTGATTTCTTTCCAATCGACTTTGTCATTTTGACCTTTCCTTTAGCTCGGGTTGTAGTAGGAGCAGTAGTGGGGAGTTCGGGGGATTCTTCCTTTGAATGACTTGAGGTCACAGCTTCAAGACTAGCTCCCTCTCAAGTTCAAAATCCTCAAATAGGTGTTGTGGGAATTTTGAAAATGAATGAAACCTCTTAGAATTAGCTTGGAAAAGTTTATGAAGGGCCAAGTCCCTATCACACTCATACTTCCAAAAGTCTCGCATCATCTGCAATGATTCATAATGCGTTACCTCAATTTGACTTATTTGTTGCTCTAATTGGAGGAAATTGGATCTTGAACCAGAAGGAATTTGGTTAGAATATTCTGGTGGATGAGCAGCAAGGATTGGGTTCAGGTCTTCTTCTTCTGCTACTTTTGTTTTGTCCTGCAAAATACGGGTTATAGCTGTCATTGTGATAGGGCTGAATGGTTTAAGCCTCCTCCTCACTAGAAACCTCCACACCTTGTGCTAATCACAACCTAGTAACAAGAGAGGGAAACCATAAACTCCCACTTTGTCTGCTTGCACAAACTCATGTCTGCTCACTAATAACATCTCCCACATTAATCTTTCTACCCTCCACAATAACAAATAGCAGAACTGCTGTGATACCTGTAATTTTCATGATTGCCATTTTTCCTCTTTTAAAGGAATTATGAGCATATGTGACATGTTTACGGAAAAACTCAGTTAAGAGTTTTTCACACGTTTTACGAAGTCTTATGGCTCAATAAGACTCAGAATAGATTTTTAAGGTTAAAAAACGCCTTTTCAGGTCGAAAAGGGCGATAAGGGACGTTTTTCCGAAAAAGTCAAAGTTTGACCGAAAAAGTCAACTTTGACCAAGAAAGTCAAAGTTTGACCAAAAGTGGTCAACGGTTGACTCGACAATGAAAAATGATGCGGTATGAGAAAATACTGCAAAATATGTCAGTATGGGCGAGACAGCCCAAGTAGACAGTAGAAACACCCTAGAAATCAAGCATCCCTAGCATTAGTTAAGGTCAAGAATGACATATTTATTCAAGAAATCACCCAAAAGGACTAGTCAAAGTCAAAGGGCAAAAATGTCAAAATTTTCACTTTTGGGGCAAAAGTGTAAATTTTGAAAAATATGTGAAGTAAGCAAAGTGACGTCGTTAGATGATGTCACAATAAGGTATTGAATTGCCTTGCAAGAAGAAATTAAGTACCAACCACTTTTGGGGGTAAAAATGTAAAGATTTTGTCTTTCGGGGCAAAAATGTAAATTTTGAAAATATGTGATTCAAGGATGAGAAAATCACATAAAATTATGAAAAGAATGATATGTACATGGAAAGTAAGCATTATGGCCAATTTTGAAGTTTAGGGGCATAAATGCAAAAAATTTTCACTTTTGGGGCAAAAGTGTAAATTTTAAAAATTTGACGATATGAGCGTATAAAGTCACCGAGATGCTTATATCATAAAATAGGATGGGTGTGTTGATTTTTAGGACAATCGGACACCTAGAGGGTATTTTTGCAAGAATTTCCATTTTCTGGGGGCAAAAGTGCAATTTTGGAAAAGTTGTGAGGTAAGCCATGAGCTAAGCCATGACCTCAGCCATGACAGCTCACCATGCCAACTGCTGCTGATCAGATGACAGCCGGCCACCTTGGGGGAGAAAGCCAAAAGATTGGAAAAATGTGGGGTCAAATTATAATTTGGAAAAATTTTCAAAAAGGCCTATAAATAGGACCCCATTTGGTGCAGAAAAAAAAAAAAAAGAGGAAAAGCAGCCATATTATGGCCATTTTTCTGCAAAAAATCCGTGAGCAAGAGGGAGAGCAAGAACCAAGAAAAAAAATTGGAAAAACCTAAGGTGGGTTAGCTTAGGTGTGCTCGGGTTTGGAGCATGGAGCAAGTAGCCAAAAGCTGGAATTTTGGGGCCAAATTCTGACCTGCAGCCGTGGGGTTAGTGGAGAAGAAAGTGAGAAATTTCCGGGTCCAACCTTGGAGTGTAGCCGAGCAAGGAGAAGAAGAACCAACCATGGAGCCAAGGAGAATTTTTGGTGCATGGTGGGTGCTTGGTTTCGGCCATGAGTGTGCAACAAGATGGAGCCAAAATTTCATGGATTAGGGGCTGCAAGAGGTTCGGCCATGGCTGCAAGGGAACACCAAAGTTGGTGAAAAAATTTTGGTGCATTTTGGAGCCCAAAACCGAGCACAAGGAGGCAGCCAAGGGGACTGAAATTTCAGTCCACAAACCCTACCAAACTCATGGGTAAGTCAAAGGTAAAACCCTAGAATTTTTAAGTGAAATTCCATGCAAGACTACATGGTTAATTATGTGTATGTGTGTGTGTTGCATGGCTGAAAATGGAGCCCCAAATGGTGGGTGAGATTCGGCTGCAAAGAGGGACAGCCAAGAGCAATGCATGGAGTTCGGCTCCCATAGGTGGAACCAATTTCCGAAATTGGAGAGGTGAGAAACCCTAACCCTAAGTTATGATTCAAGCATTAAATTTGGGAATTTAATGTGTATTTATGCAAGAAAATGTAAGAGCTTAAGCTCATTAGTTTTTGGTTAATGTATGCTAGGGTGTGAGGCTTGATTAGGGTGTGTAGTATGCTAGTTTAGCTTTGCATGGTTTTGTGTTTATGTGCTATGTTTTATGCTTGCTTTAGTGCTTGGTTTGCATGGTTGAATGGTTGGTATGGTCCCTGCTCTAGGTGCAGCCGAGTATGGCTCATATGCTAGGGTGTTAGATTTTATTTCGGTATTGCATAATTCGGTTCATTTCATGTGATGCAAGCCCTAGAATGCAATGCAAACCTAGGTTAAGTTCCGGATTGGTTTGCATAGCCACGAGGGGGTGACATGTCCAAAGCATGTGGGACATTAGTTAATGTTGCATGTGATTGATTTAGGCTCCCGAGTAATCGGTTGAGTTAGTTCGCGACTTAGGACGCGTAAAATAAAAGTAAAACGAAAACTGGTAGGTTCGGACTAAACCTACTCAGTTTTCGTAAACGAAAAATAACAGGCCTTTAGAGGCCGAATTTGGGGAAACGTAAAACACGAAAGTTGTCCGGAACAATTTTTTCTACGGGGAAGCGCGAGCCGTTTTTTAAAATAAGGCTCTAATGGCCTTCAAAAATGCCAAAACCCATGGCTAAGTATTTAAGCTCCCAGACCCAGTTCGTTCCAGGGGTCAGCCAGTTTCAACTCAAAACTGGTATGTTTCTAGGCCGAATTAGGATTTGCGTAAAACACGAAAGTTTTAGCATTTTTCGACGGCTAGAACTTTCGTGAAGAAAACTTTTTCAGATAACGTACCGATTTTAAAAGAAAAATTATTTTATAAAGGGTGCTCAAGGAATCCGAAATTCCTGCACCATAAGCTTAACAAATGATTTTAGAAAATTAGTTTTTCAACCTTAAATGAGTAATTTGGTTATGAAAATCGTTCCAAAGACGGTTTTTAACCTAAAATAATTTTACAAAGCATAAATTCATGAATTTGGATTTTATGACTTAAGTTAAGAATTTTTACACAAAAGTAAAATTTTGGGATTTATTTCCCTAAGTGTTTTCCAAGAAAGGAAATAAGATTTTTTAAGCAAAGTTTATAGCCAACGTTAGTTCACGAATGGTAACCGGGGGTTATGCCCGAGTTACCGGGTCAAGCCCGAGACCCGAAAGGTTGACCCTAGAGGGCTGACCATAGTTGACCATGGTTGACCAAGGTTGACTTTTGTTGACTTTTGGTTAACTAATAACTTTAAGTTAGTTTATCCTCACGGGTTATCCAAAGTAACCATAACGGATACCGATAGCTAAACTAAAGGGTTATCAGATATGACCCGATAGTTTCGGATTAAGTTATTCGACCCTTAGAGGTTAGTTTGGCTTAGCACGCCAGGTTACCGTTGTAACCAAGTTAGATGCTTTGCACGTAAGGGGACATACAACCAATGCCATGTAGACATGTTGGTTAGTTTTCCAACATTTTCACGAGTTTAAGTAGTGCATGTCCTTGTCAAGCAGGCAGTGCCTGCAACTATACCAGGAGTGGAACAGCATTAGGATGGGACAATCAGTCAAGCACGTAGGACGGAAAGGTAAGTACAATTCCGCCTACAGCATGAACATGTTTGCATATGTTATGTTTAGAAATCATGAATAGGATTTCATGAGTCATGTAGTTATGCAGTATGTTAGGTTAAGTTAAGCAGTATGTTATGTATGTTTATGTTCAGTATGCAGTATGTTTATGTGTTATGATGTTATGCAGTATGTGTTATGATGTTATGCAGTATGTCCATGCATTTTAAGTATGTTTCATGTGTTATGTTCATGTTATGTAGTATGTTCATGTATGAGCATGTTATGTTTTATGTTAAATACTGTGGCATCACGAAGAATATCCACTATTAATAAGTCACATGGTAAGCAAGAGTAAGATAAGTAGAACATGTTGTGTTGTACTGACTTGCCTCCGTGGTAAGTTAAAACGGCATATTTCATGGTTTGACTTGATAGGGAAGGGCTGCCCCCACTACTCTATGTTAAACTTTGTGTTTCATGGTTTGAGATGGTTTGGTCGGACCACCTTCAATCACTCCATGGTTACGTACCGAAGTACATGCACACATGTTATAGTAGCAAGATAAGATAAGATTAATTCAGTAGAACAACCATAACTGATTTTAAATAATAAATCATAATTGGTTCACGTTGTTGTGCATTTAGATTGCATGCGGATAGGATGTTGTGCTTACTGAGCTTTTTAGCTCATTACTTACGTTCATGCTGTAGGTAAGTTTCCTACCGGCACTTCCTGAAACAAGTTGTGGAGAGATGGCGCAACAGAATGTGAAATGTGGGTATGGACTGCTACGGGATTTCCGAAGTGCTTTTAAGAATGAAATTGTGTTTTCATTATATTTTCCGCATGTATGTATGACTCAGTTTATGTATGTATGGAGCTTTCCGCTCAGGTGAAAGCTCAGTACTCTGTGAGTACAACAGAAGCAGTAAGGTTTTATAAAAGAAAAACAGTTTCAAGTTATGCTTTAATCGAGTTTAAAGTTTTATGATTTCCGCAAAAAGGGTTTTCTAGTAACGATTTTTAGAAAAGAAGAAAAAAAAAATTTACTCTAAAATTTGGGTAACTTTATATTTTTCAATCAAGCAAGTAAGTTAAATAATGTCACGGACCGAACGCTCCAGGTTCGCGCGGTCGGACTCCGCGTGGGTCTTAGGGTGGCTAGTAGGGTCTTGACAGAGGTGGTATCAGAGCAAAGGGTTTTTGTATTAGAGCAAAAAGTTTTTCTGCCATCCCGTTTCACAATTCTGCCGCCAGCGCCACAGCATTGTAAGTTGTTTTCTTACTCTGTGTAGTTATAAGAATAGTATAAAGACATGTACCTGGTTTTAAACTCAGGTTAGATTTAGTAGGATCGAAAGGAGCAGCAAGGCTTCGTCAGCATTCCAAGGAATGGAGAAGCAGCTCCGCATCTTCGACAACACCCAGAGCAGTAGTTTCACAGAATGGAGAGTTTCTTCCGATTACGCGCTGCAAGGACGCATTTTTCAGCTAAGTTACGTTGCCAATCAACGACCAGACGAGGAATCACCTTAGATCCTCAAATCAGTCAGATCAGATATGCAGCAGTTTGATATGCTTACCCAGAGGATTTTATGGATCAGCACTGCCAACAGATCAGAGTTGTGCAGCGGAAGCGTGGTGGAGACGCTATTTTTATGATATGGTATGAAGAGATTGCGAGAAATCTCTAGTAAGATATGTTAAGATAAGAAAGAGTATAAGTGATAGAAGTAGAAGCTAGAAATTGGTTTGTTGTGGGAACGACGGAACCAAATTTCGTAGAAGTTTATCTTGCAACTGTTTTGCCCAAGTTGTAAAGATAAGTGCTAGAATAGCAATAAGAGATAAGATTGATTCCCGGTTAAGGGAGATTATGAGATTATGAGGAGTATAGATATTCCTAAGAATTAAGATTATGCCCTTGTGTTAGGGGGGAACAGTTTGAAGCGATCAGGAAAGCTTCGTTTATCCAGTAGTAGTTGGATATGATAGTAGACCTTCCAACGCATCACTCGAACGATATTATGAATTTTCCAAAATAAACTTTGAAAAGTTTCAAAGACAGTATTTTTTAACAGAAATGCTCAGACTATGATCTTATGTTAATGGAACCCCTTCACGATTAAAAAGACAACCAAATCCTTGAGGAAGAAATTCCAAGATAGGGGTTGTCAAACGTATGAAGTTCCGAGTAGGAAACTGATTACGAAAGGTCGTAAACCTTGAGAATAAGTCCAAGAAAGGGGGGCCTTTATGCAGAGTAAAGGGGTTCTAGTAGCATAGGATCAAGTTTTAAGAGAGAAACTATATTTCAGAAAGAGTATTAAAGTATGATACGATATGTTTTCCAAGAGTGAAAACGATTTTTCAGTAAGTTTTTCAAGCAAGAACAAGCAGTATAAGTTATGTTTTCAAAGTGTGACGAGTTATTTGATATACTTGTCCAACTTTTTACGTAAATAGTTCTTGTGATGCAGTAGGAAAAGATAGTATGTTAGTATGTTAGTATGCATGTATGCAGTAAGATAAGCAAGATAAGTATGACAAGCATGATAAGTAAGCAAGTTCAGTAGTATGTATGTATGTTAAGCATGATAGTATGTTAGCAAGTAAGCATGATAAGTATGATAAGTATGAAGATATGCAGTAAGATTATGGTTCTGTATAAAAGATACGATCCCATTAAAGGCTAAAATGGGAACATGAACGAACCAGTATGGATTTATGGTGTATTTTTGAAGAAAAATCACCTAGCAATAGCAGAATTTTCGAGGACGAAAATTTTATAAGGAGGGTAGAATGTGATACCTGTAATTTTCATGATTGCCATTTTTCCTCTTTTAAAGGAATTATGAGCATATGTGACATGTTTACGGAAAAACTCAGTTAAGAGTTTTTCACACGTTTTACGAAGTCTTATTGCTCAATAAGACTCAGAACAGATTTTTAAGGTTAAAAAACACCTTTTCAGGTCGAAAAGGGCGATAAGGGACGTTTTTCCGAAAAAGTCAAAGTTTGACCAAAAGTGGTCAACGGTTGACTCGATAATGAAAAATGATGCGGTATGAGAAAATACTGCAAAATATGTCAGTATGGGCGAGATAGCCCAAGTAGACAGTAGAAACACCCTAGAAATCAAGCATCCCTAGCATTAGTTAAGGTCAAGAATGACATATTTATTCAAGAAATCACCCAAAAGGACTAGTCAAAGTCAAATGGCAAAAATGTCAAAATTTTCACTTTTGGGGCAAAAGTGTAAATTTTAAAAAATATGTGAAGTAAGCAAAGTGACGTCGTTAGATGATGTCACAATAAGGTATTGAATTGCCTTGCAAGAAGAAATTAAGTACCAACCACTTTTGGGGGTAAAAATGTAAAGATTTTGTCTTTCGGGGCAAAAATGTAAATTTTGAAAATATGTGATTCAAGGATGAGAAAATCACATAAAATTATGAAAAGAATGATATGTACATGGAAAGTAAGCATTATGGCCAATTTTGAAGTTTAGGGGCATAAATGCAAAAAATTTTCACTTTTGGGGCAAAAGTGTAAATTTTGGAAATTTGACGATATGAGCGTATAAAGTCACCGAGATGCTTATATCATAAAATAGGATGGGTGTGTTGATTTTTAGGACAATCGGACACCTAGAGGGCATTTTTGCAAGAATTTCCATTTTCTGGGGGCAAAAGTGCAATTTTGGAAAAGTTGTGAGGTAAGCCATGAGCTAAGCCATGACCTCAGCCATGACAGCTCACCATGCCAGCTGCTGCTGATCAGATGACAGCCGGCCACCTTGGGGGAGAAAGCCAAAAGATTGGAAAAATGTGGGGTCAAATTATAATTTGGAAAAAGTTTCAAAAAGGCCTATAAATAGGACCCCATTTGGTGCAGAAAAAAGAAAAAAAAAAAGAGGAAAAGCAGCCATATTATGGCCATTTTTCTGCAGGAAATCCGTGAGCAAGAGGGAGAGCAAGAACCAAGAAAAAAAATTGGAAAAACCTAAGGTGGGTTATCTTAGGTGTGCTCGGGTTTGGAGCATGGAGCAAGGAGCCAAAAGCTGGAATTTTGGGGCCAAATTCTGACCTGCAGCCGTGGGGTTAGTGGAGAAGAAAGTGAGAAATTTCTGGGTCCAACTTTGGAGTGTAGCCGAGCAAGGAGAAGAAGAACCAACCATGGAGCCAAGGAGAATTTTTGGTGCATGGTGGGTGCTTGGTTTCGGCCATGAGTGTGCAGCAAGATGGAGCCAAAATTTCATGGATTAGGGGATGCAAGAGGTTCGGCCATGGCTGCAAGGGAACACCAAAGTTGGTGAAAAAATTTTGGTGCATTTTGGAGCCCAAAACTGAGCACAAGGAGGCAGCCAAGGGGACTGAAATTTCAGTCCACAAACCCTACCAAACTCATGGGTAACTCAAAGGTAAAACCCTAGAATTTTTAAGTGAAATTCCATGCAAGACTACATGGTTAATTATGTGTATGTGTGTGTGTTGCATGGCTGAAAATGGAGCCCCAAATGGTGGGTGAGATTCGGCTGCAAAGAGGGACAGCCAAGAGCAATGCATGGAGTTCGGCTCCCATAGGTGGAACCAATTTCCGAAATTGGAGAGGTGAGAAACCCTAACCCTAAGTTATGATTCAAGCATTAAATTTGGGAATTTAATGTGTATTTAAGCAAGAAAATGTAAGAGCTTAAGCTCATTAGTTTTTGGTTAATGTATGCTAGGGTGTGAGGCTTGATTAGGGTGTGTAGTATGCTAGTTTAGCTTTGCATGGTTTTGTGTTTATGTGCTATGTTTTATGCTTGCTTTAGTGCTTGGTTTGCATGGTTGAATGGTTGGTATGGTCCCTACTCTAGGTGCAGCCGAGTATGGCTCATATGCTAGGGTGTTAGATTTTATTTCGGTATTGCATGATTCGGTTCATTTCATGTGATGCAAGCCCTAGAATGCAATACAAACCTAGGTTAAGTTCCGGATTGGTTTGCATAGCCACGAGGGGGTGACATGTCCAAAGCATGTGGGACATTAGTTAACGTTGCATGTGATTGATTTAGGCTCCCGAGTGATCGATTGAGTTAGTTCGCGACTTAGGACGCGTAAAATAAAAGTAAAACGAAAACTGGTAGGTTCGGACTAAACCTACCCAGTTTTCGTAAACGAAAAATAACAGGCCTTTAGAGGCCGAATTTGGGGAAACGTAAAACACGAAAGTTGTCCGGAACAACTTTTTCTACGGGGACACACGAGCCGTTTTTCAAAATAAGGCTCCAATGGCCTTCAAAAATGCCAAAACCCGTGGCTAAGTATTTAAGCTCCCAGACCCAGTTCGTTCCAGGGGTCAGCCAGTTTCAACTCAAAACTGGTACGTTTCTAGGCCGAATTAGGATTTGCGTAAAACATGAAAGTTTTAGCATTTTCGACGGTTAGAACTTTCGTGAAGAAAACTTTTTCAGATAACGTACCGATTTTAAAAGAAAAATTGTTTTATGAAGGGTGCTCAAGGAATCCGAAATTCCTGCACCATAAGCTTAACAAATGATTTTAGAAAATTGGTTTTTCAACCTTAAATGAGTAATTTGGTTATGAAAATCGTTCCAAAGACGGTTTTCAACCTAAAATGATTTTACAAAGCATAAATTCATGAATTTGGATTTTATGACTTAAGTTAAGAATTTTTACACAAAAGTGAAATTTTGGGATTTATTTCCCTAAGTGTTTTCCAAGAAAGGAAATAAGATTTTTTAAGCAAAGTTTATAGCCAACGTTAGTTCACGAATGGTAACCGGGGGTTATGCCCGAGTTACCGGGTCAAGCCCGAGACCCGAAAGGTTGACCTTAGAGGGCTGACCATAGTTGACCATGGTTGACCAAGGTTGACTTTTGTTGACTTTTGATTAACTAATAACTTTAAGTTAGTTTATCCTCACGGGTTATCCAAAGTAACCCTAACGGATACTGATAGCTAAACTAAAGGGTTATCAGATATGACCCGATAGTTTCGGATTAAGTTATTCGACCCTTAGAGGTTAGTTTGGCTTAGCACACCAGGTTACCGTTGGTAACCAAGTTAGATGCTTTGCACGTAAGGGGACATACAACCAATGCCATGTAGACATGTTGGTTAGTTTTCCAACATTTTCACGAGTTTACGTAGAGCATGTCCTTGTCAAGCAGGCAGTACCTGCAGCTGTACCAGGAGTGGAACAGCATTAGGATGGGACAATCAGTCAAGCACGTAGGACGGAAAGGTAAGTATAATTCCGCCTACAGCATGAACATGTTTGCATATGTTATGTTTAGAAATCATGAATAGGATTTCATGAGTCATGTAGTTATGCAGTATGTTAGGTTAAGTTAAGCAGTATGTTATGTATGTTTATGTTCAGTATGCAGTATGTTTATGTGTTATGATGTTATGCAGTATGTCCATGCACGTTAAGTATGTAGTATGTGTTATGTTCATGTTATGTAATATGTTCATGTATGAGCATGTTATGTTTTATGTTAAATATTGTGGCATCACGAAGAATGTCCACTATTAATAAGTCACATGGTAAGCAAGAGTAAGATAAGTAGGACATGTTGTGTTGACTTGCCTCCGTGGTAAGTTAAAACGGCATGTTCCATGGTTTGACTTGATAGGGAAGGGCTGCCCCCACTACTCCATGTTAAACTTTGTGTTTCATGGTTTGAGATGGTTTGGTCGGACCACCTTCAATCACTCCATGGTTACGTACCGAGGTACATGCACACATGTTATAGTAGCAAGATAAGATAAGATTAATTCAGTAGAAAAACCATAACTGATTTTAAATAATAAATCATAATTGGTTCACGTTGTTGTGCATTTAGATTGCATGCGGATAGGATGTTGTGCTTACTGAGCTTTTTTGCTCATTACTTACGTTCATGCTGTAGGTAAGTTTCCTACTGGCACTTCCTGAAACAAGCTGTGGAGAGATGGCGCAACAGAATGTGAAATGTGGGTATGGACTGCTACGGGATTTCCGAAGTGCTTTTAAGAATGAAATTGTGTTTTCATTATATTTTCCGCATGTATGTATGACTCAGTTTATGTATGTATGGAGCTTTCCGCTCAGGTGAAAGCTCAGTACTCTGTGAGTACAACAGAAGCAGTAAGGTTTTATAAAAGAAAAACAGTTTCAAGTTATGCTTTAATCGAGTTTAAAGTTTTATGATTTCTGCAATCATAACTTTTTTTCGATAAAATTGTGTTCTAGTAACGATTTTTAGAAAAAAAGAAAAAAAAATTTACTCTAAAATTTGGGTAACTTTATATTTTTCAATCAAGCAAGTAAGTTAAATAATGTCACGGACCGAACGCTCCAGGTTCGCGCGGTCGGACTCCGCGTGGGTCTTAGGGTGGCTAGTAGGGTCTTGACAGAGGTGGTATCAGAGCAAAGGGTTTTTGTATTAGAGCAAAAAATTTTCCCATGTGTTCTTGAAGATCAGTGAGTAAATATACTCAAAATACCCCAAAGTTTTGCTTGACAGGTAAACAAACCCTCTCTCAGGCCATAGATTCCTCCTGGCAGTAAATTCATTAAACTTAGTCCTTACAAGCTCAGATTCAAACTTATCAACCACTGGAATTGCTTCATTTCTATTAATAGCTTACCCCTTCCCCATTATTGCTTTTTTCTTGAATCACATATATATATATTAACAAAAATCCACACCTAGAATTACTACCTTCTCAAGTTAACGAGCACACCACAAAACCCACTAGACAATGGAATGCCTAGGAAATTGATTCCAAAAACCAACGAGACCCACAAAAGTCAAATAATCAATACACATATAAAATCAACCTTTCAACCAGCCCATAAAATCAAATCATTAACCAACCCACGAAATCAATTTTTCCAAGTGAAAATTTAAACGTAATATCAAGATAACACACATAATTTATAATAACTAAATTTTTCTTCAATACAATTTCTTGTAGAGAAGTTCAAGCTGAACCATTGAGGTATTTGTGCAAATTCCTAATTAAGGTTTTTGAGTTATTTTATGAGTTCTTATTAGTTTTATAAGACTCAATTATGAATGATTTAGATAAGCAAATGACTTTTTGGGTAAAAAGAGGAAGAAAACCCATGATTTTATGATGGGTCAAAGAGTTGACCACATAGATAAATGATGAGCGGTATGGAAAATATACTGCAAAAACCAAAAATATAGTCAAGGAAATGTAGAAAAGAAATCAAACTACCATAGAAAAATCAAGCACAATAAATAGGTATTTTTGGGCCAAAAAGTTTTAAGCAAAAAGAAAAATTTTCGTACTGTCCATTTTCACACAGATAAAATTTGGACTACTATACTATGTCACAGTATTGTGTATTAGTGAGCTCAGTATCAAAAATATCTGTGTGGACTTTAAAGTAGACAGCTTTTAAGATAAAAAGCCAAACAAGCCCTATGACATCATGCATGACATCACTTATGGGATTTATGGCATCATTAAGATTTTAATTAAAAAATTAAGAAAATTTTTGGATAATCTTGGAAGAGTCTAGAGCAAGTATGGCCGGCTACTTTGGGGCAAAATTACAATTAGAAAAACTCATGGGGTTGTTTCAAAAAGGAGAACCAAAAATAATCACAAAACCACCCCAAAATTTGCCTATAAATAGCCCCATTTGTGATCAGATTTTGGGCTGAAAAAAATTAAGAAAAAGCAGCCAAACTCTTGCCAATTCTTCCCTCAACAAATCCGAAAATCATAGGGTAGCTTGAGTGAAGAAAAATTTCAAGAAACATAAGGGTTTTGGTGCTTGGAGTGTGAGATCTCTACTAGAGTGCAAAACAATTTTTTTGGACAGTTTGTGTGCAGTTTTTGGGGCCATAGGGCCGGCTGTTAGAGGGTGGAAAAGTGACCAAATTTTGTGCTTAGGAGTGCTTAATATTGAGTGCTAACAACCACCCCAAAATCAGCCACCATCTTGGTGCAAATTGAGCACAAAAACCGGCCATAGGAGGGGTGCATAAAGGGAGAATTTTTGGAGAACCAACTTTAGCTCCCACTTGTGTTTTTGATCAAGGTAAATTTTTTTAAACCTCTAACTCTTTCAATTAAGCTTTCAATTTGAAATTTACATGTATTTCAAGTTGAAATTGTAAGCGCATAAGCTCAATTTATTTTTGAGCCCAAAGTTGGAACCTAGGGTGTGCTTGAGCTAGATTAAGGGTTGTTTGATTTTATCTTTGCATGCTTGCTTTAAATTTGTGAATTTCATACAAAATGATGGTCTATAGTATGTCCCCTAATCTGCCCTAGGATGGTTGTGGATGAAAATTTGATGCTAGATTGCTAGAATTTCATGACAATGCTTGATATGCTTGCTATGATCCAAATCATGCAACAAAAAATTATCTAATGTTGATAGGCTTGCATGGCTATGTTAGAAAATATGTTTAAATAAAATTTACGTTAGAAAACCGCTGCATGTGTGTATTAGAGCTCCCACGGTGGCTGGTTGAGCTAGGTTTCACGTTTCGGACGTAAAACAAACTCTAAACCGAAAAACGGACAGGTTCGAATAAATCCTGACCAGTTTTCGAAAAAGTAAATTTTGAGGCCTTTAGAGGCCGAATTTGGAAAAACTCAAAACATGAAAATTGTTCAGAACAATTTTTACTAGAGGACAGCGTGGACATTTTTCTAAAATAAGACTCCAATGGTATAACGACCCACCTAGCACAGGCCGTTACCTTGCTTACTTACTTATATACATGAATAATCTATACATGAAACACAGTGAAAATTTTTTTTTTTTTTATACGGCGTATGTACAAATACGAAATATCAATTACGAACTAAAGTGTAGTTGTGCGTACGAGCATACTACTAACTAACTGTCACTGAACATTACATAACTTTCTTATAATATCAAAACGCGTAGCAGTTTCCATTTCCCACTATTCACAGTGCCCGGCCACGCGGCTCCACCTTGCATCATTATCAGCTGGCAAGTTGCTTACCTACAGCACAAACTTAAAACAATGAGCTTTCACTCAGCAAGTACAACTCTTATACCGCGACACATAATCTACACATAAAATCATTCCATTGCATATACTTCAACACATATAGTATGCATGAACCAATTATGTTCAGGTTATGCTTTCTTATTCCATCTTAGCTTACTTTTTTAACTTAACTTATCTATGGGCCCTTACTTGAGTGTACGTACCCGGCGCGCAACTATGAATTGGTTGGGGCGGCCAAACCAAGTCCAACTCAATCCACAGTCCAACCCGACCTGATGCGGGTGGCACGACACAGGCAAGCTTTCTTGCCGTCCAGCTACTCTTCATCTCGTCATGTCATACTTACTCTTATTCTTCTTATTATAATTAGTGAGCATGCATCGTGATGCCACTTATTCTTTTTCATAATCATATGACATTCTTAACTTGACATGTAATTATACATATCATAACATACTTCATAGCACAAGCATAAATCATGTTTCGATATGCCCCGTAGCATATCAAATAACACTTAGCATAACAGCGCATCACATAGCACATAACACATCAACCATGTCTAGGTAAAAATATCCTAATAGCCCATGCTGTAGGCAGCGTTGTACTTACCTCGTCTATTCCTGACGTGAAGCTGTTCCACCTCGGCTCAGCTGCAGGTTACTTCCTGCTTAACCGAAAGACTAGGTAAGGTTCTAATCTAAGACTATAATATGTTGGTTTTCCACCAACATTCATGCATGGCTTTGGTTATATGTCCCCCTATAGTAAGATATATTATGAGTGGTTACGCTAGGTAACCTCACCCACTCGGGTTACTAAATCGCTCTGACGAGCTCATACAACAACCTTCTAGGTTACGTTGGATAACCTTCCATACTAATCTTACTTGTGAGCGAAAAGGTTTAGGCTAGCACCTAACCTCAGCTTAACATTTATCTTACCCACTAGGTTAACCAAAGTTAACCTCTAAGGTTACTAAAGTCAACCCTCCTTTGGGCCAACCTCGGGCTTTGGGGCTAAGCCCTGTAACTTTGGTGAAATTCCCAGTTACTTATCGTATCTACTAATCTTGTAAACCTTGAACTTGAACATCTTGATTTCTTTTCTTTATCCTTGAAAAAGTTTATGGTATAAAAGCCGAAAAACTGCTATACTTCCCCTTAAAAATCCTTGAATCTTAAAACATGGTTTATAAAACGTTTGAAGGTTAGAAACTGTCGTTGGAATAGTTTCTGTGTTCAAAACAATGTTTAAAACAGGAAAAACTGTTTTTCCTAACTGGTTCTAGAAAATCCTGTGCAGGAATTTCTTGCTCCCTGCACGGTTTTTCAGATTTCAAGTTATAGTTTAAAATCCTTTTAGAATTAGAAAAAGTTTTCTTCACGAAAGTTCTAGCTCTCGAAGTGTTCTAAAACTTTTGTGTTTTAAGTAAAGTCTGGTTCTGCACCGTTTAATACCAGTTTTAATTTGAAAGTCACTGATCATAAAAACTGCGTCCAGATGGACCATCTTCGGTTTTTCGTAAAAACGGAGGCCCTTGGAACCTCATTTTGAGAAACGGCCCATGCCACCCCCTAGGAAAGACCCTGTCCTACAACTTTCGTGTTTTATGTTTTTGCTCATTCGGCCTCTAAAGGCCTGCAATTACCGGTTTCCTGAGACTGACCAGTTTGGAACCCGAACTGGCAGCCTTGCTTACTAGATTTGGTTTACGTCCTAATTTTCGGTTTCTACCTCAACCGATCACATTGGAAGCTTAATGACAATTCATGCAGCGTTTCTAACGTCTTGCATGTCCCAACATGCAGCCCCTACGTGTCCATGCAGCCTATGAAACCGAACTCTAACTTAGGGGTGCATGGTCTAGCATGTTCATACCATTCATTCCATACACTCTCATTCATGCACCATTCCATTCTAGCACATCCTAACATACAATCACATAATTAATCACACATCTAGGGGACATATAACCTCATGCAAGCTCTAGCATGCAATCCTAACATATCAAACCAACATAAGCATATTAATGAGCATAAAGTAACCAAACCACTTCTAGCAACCTAATCAAGCACTTTAAAGGCATAAAAACTAAATTAGTGAGCTTATGCTCTTACAAACCTTAACTTGAACAAATACATTTAAATCTTGACTTGAAAACTTGATTGGAAAAGGATTTGAGCTTTTGAAAAATTTACCTTGAAATGGATAGGGTTTGGCTCTAGGACTTGAACCAAATCTCACACCCTTGGCTCTAGACTTACACAACCGGTTTTGGCTCCCCAAATGGACACCAAAACTAAACTTTTTGGACCTCGAAATCAGTCCTCACCTAGTGCACGGCCACTCCACCTAATTGGACCAAAATCAAAAAATTTTTTCTTGGTTTCCTGCACAAAACCCGTGGGCTATCTAGGAAGGAAAATGGTTTCGGAAACTTACCCCAAGCTTGCTCGGATGGAACCCGACTCTACCCTAGAGTTTTCCCTAACTTTTTTCTGATTTTTTTCCTCTCTTCCCCTGCTCACTGCCCACGGCTACAGCCAAGAACAAGGGCTGGAAAAATTTTTTCTCACTTCTCTATTGCTTCCTCACACAAAACCGAACACACACACAAGTTGGCTTAAGAAACTTTTTCAGATTTCTTCTCACTTTGGCTCTCGGTTTTCATGCAGAAATTTGGGCATAATTTAGTTGCATTTTCTGATTTAAAGGAGGTGGAGGGCAGCCCTATTTATAGGCAATGTGGGACACAAAGTTTCTCACATTTTGACCCCAAAAGTTTTGAATTTTTTTCACAAACCCCCCCCCCTTGGCCGGCTGTCATGGAGTGGAAGACAAGCAAGAAAAAGCTAGAAGGGGACCATGTCTTGCATGGATTTGTTCTCCAAAAAGTTGGTGATGCATAATTCAAAAATTTATGATGTCATAAATCAAAATTGCTTGTTTGTCTCCTTTTTCCAATAAACAGTATAATTTAAACTTAACATAGATAAATCTACAACACAGTGTATTAATATTTTATACTGTCATAAAAATTTTATCTGTGAAAAATTGGGCTGAAAAATTTTTTCTTTATTTTTTCGAACCCTTTTGCCCTATACCCTAATTTTGCATGCTTGATTTTTCTATAGTGGTTTTAATTCTCAAATATGTCATCTTATCTGAAAAAATAAGTTTTCGTAATATTTTTCCTATACTGCATCTCACAAAATTGTACAGTTAGGGTTTTGACCATTTTGGTCAAACTTTGACTTTTCCGGATCAAAGTTGACTTTTTTGGTCAACCCTTTGACTTTCCTAAAATGATGCAAAATTCATCTCTTTCCATCCGAAAAGACCATTCATCAATCAAAACAAGCATATTCGAGTCTTATAAAATTATAAGAGCTCGTAATACATAATGGAGTTCTAAAGCGAACTGTTTCCTAAAATGCCGGTACGGCATACATTTAATTCCTTCTAGAAGGAAAAATATTCACATAGAAAAGCAGGTATTACAAATGGCCTCTGTTTTCACAAAAATCCGAAGGTGACGTGCCCAGACCTCTAAGCACGTCCAGTTTTGTTCCAAGGGCAAAACGAAAATGTTAAAGTTAGAACTGGGTTTTTCAGTAAACATGAAAGTTCTAGAATTTTTCGAGATCTAAAAGTTTCATGAAGACAACTTTTTCAGATTCTGCCTAGATTTTTAAGTATAATTAAGTTTACAAAGATTGTACAGGAAATAGTAGAATTATGTACAAGATTTTCTAGAAAAATGTAAGGATTTAGTATTTTTGAACCAAAACTGATAATTTGGCTACAGGAACTACTCCAAAGGCAGTTCCGATCCTTAATAACATTTTTCAAATATTTTGATAAGAAAACCCAAATTTTTATAAGGAAAATAAAAATGATTTTTGTAAAAAGGTGGTGAAAACACCTACATTTTCTAAAGAAAACAAGTGGAACTATAGACTTAGGTTTTCTTAAAATTAGGGTAAGTAAGAAGTTTACCACCAATAACTAAGTATTATACCCGAACTATAGCACTGGGTCCAAAACCCAGGGATACCTATAGTCACTCAATAGGTTACCCCCTTAGTTGGACCTTAATAACCCAATAAGGGTTAACTTAAGATAAGTCACCCCAAAGGTTACCCAATGTAACCCAACGTGATACAAGGTTAGTAAGACTAAGGATTACCCAATATAATCCAACATGGTATCAAATTAATAAGACCAAGGGTTACCCAATGTAACTCAATATTGTATCAAGATAGTAATACTTAAGATGACCAATAATAACCAAGTAGGTTATGGGTTACAACAAAGTTTAAAAATTAAATAATGACCTAGACCCAAGTATCTATGTATGAACTTAGCCTACAAGAGTACCCTAGGTAACCTAATAAGGTAAGATCCAAGGGTGATAATAAACCACGAGGGTTACTTGTAGTAACCCCACAAGCTATTATAAGTTATGAAGGGGACATACAACTAGGACTTTATGTATGAACGTTGGTTAGGTTACAAATATCCTAAGATTAGGAACTTATATCTTTGTCCTTCAATGAAACAGGAGATTACCTGCACAGGCATCCTAATCAGGAACAGCCTCACATAGGACGTAACCATCAAGGTAAGTACAACTCCACCTACAGCATAGGCTTTTGTTGTGATCCTTACCTAAGCATGTTAATATAGTGTTCGATGTATGTTATGTTGTGTCATGTGATATGCCAAGCATGTGATTAATGTTTAATACGATGCATGCTATGCTATAAGATATGTTAGGTTGAGGCATGTTTATGTTGAAATCATGGATATGATACGAGGCATGTTAGAATATGATCAGGTAGGTGTAACATCATGAAGCATGTTCACCCATGATTAAGATAAGACTAAGATTAAGAAAGAGATCATGAAAAACAAGTAAAATGGCAAGCGAGCTTGCCGGTGTCGTACTACCCGTCTGAGGTCGGGTTGGACTATGGTTTGAGTTGGAAATGGTTTGGCCGCCCCAACCACTCCATAGTTGTGCACTAGGTACGTACACATATGTAAGGGGCCCATAAACAAGATAAGTCAAGATAAGATAGGAAGTGTGCTATGAAAGTATAAGGAAGCATAACAAAGCATAAATGACTCATGCATATTTAAGTAGGTTATGCTATTATGATATGACAGGTTAAGAGGTACCAAGTTCTATTATGTGTTATTTTGTTGTGTCGCGGATTAACAAGTTGTACTTGTTGAGCGAAAGCTCACGTCTTACGTCTATGCTGTAGGTAAGCAACCTATGAGCAACGGCTGATGCAATGATGGAGGAGCGTGGCGGAGCGACTGTAAAAAAGTGGGAACATGACCGCTACACGTTTTGTATTATTAAGTATTTAATTTCAAGCAAAACAAAGTTGTGTAGTTATTGTATATGCGTACGCAATACATCTTAAGTCAGTTTAAGTATGTATGTTCATATGCTTGTGAAAAAAAAAATTTCCGCTAAATTTTGCTAAGTCAATAGATATGTAAGTACGGTAACGGCCTGGCTAGGCGGGTCGTTACATAATTGTATATTAAAAAAAGAAAACTCACATCCCTTGAGATTACGGTTGACTGTAGTGAAATTGATGCCAAGAATCTCACCTACAATGCTCACACAAATTGTAAAGACAACAACCCCAAACTTGCTATGTGACCCGTAGTTGGAAATGCCCAGGTCTTCAACTCGCGAATGCAGAAATGCAACTTGGCCAAACTGAGTATTTTTTTGAATGACTGACTTGTGGGCGTAACGTTGTTGGATTGAAACAAAATGTTTGAAATTTTGGATACGAAACTGTGGACTGGCGGCAATTTTTTTTACGTGAAAAATCTATGGAAAATGGCCGTCTTAAAGGGTCGTTTTCAGCATGAATAAATGGCATGAAGTAGAATGGGTTATATGAAAATTGGCTTTTATATCCTAGGTTTTCAAAGGGGCTTTGAAAGGGTCTTTTTCTTTTTCTTTTTCTTCCTTTTTTTTCTTTTTCTATTTTTTATTTTTCCTTTCTTTTCCCACATTTCTTTTTTGTGTGGAATGTTGCAGCATTCCCTATAGCAAATTTAACTACCCATTCAACGTAGACTGCTCTATAAGGTCGATTCTTATGCTGCTTTCTACAATAAATATATATATATATATAAAATATAGTTGAATAAAGTGTTATATGAAGTGTTGAACAAAGAAGGAATTCGGTTTCAAGTGTCCTAAAAGATGAGGAGGTCCATTTTGATTCTTAAAACTAACTTTATGTTATAGTGTTGAGCCTAGAGATTAAATCCTTTACCCTACCCTAACTTTAGTCCGACATTACAAGCCATTAAAGTCCTATTGATCTCTAGTGCTTGGTATTCCTACATTAATGGAGAGGGAGTCAATAAGTCAACTTATGGGGCTTGGTGAACGTGGTTTAGTTTGAAGTAAGTCATTGGGAAGAAAGTACAAAGGATGTGCACACACACGCTAGGGGATGACATTCAGACCAGGTGATATGATAGGTTGACCTAACACTTAAAGAAAGTTGGTGTTGAGCATAGGCACGTGGTTTAATTAAATAAACAAATAAATCAATCAATCAAAACTCTGAGAAAATAGCATATCTTCTTGAACTTTATGACTGAAAATGGAAATCTCAGGTTGTCATCACTTTTTTTTGTTATTGTCTTTTCTTAATTTGTGTGTGTAATAAGTGTGGTTCATCTTTTGTTTGAGTCATTACTTAAGGACGAGCAATGTTCTAATTTTGGCGGTGTGAAAACTCTAGGAATTAGAGTTATCTTAGGCACTTTTAGACTTGAATGTAGTTGGTTTAGAGAGTATTTATGTTATCTTTTAGCATATTTTCCTTTGTTTTATATTTGTGTGAACTTTTTATCTTGAGTTTAGTGTTTGGTTGAAATTATGGCAATTATAAAGAAAAATATGATCAAATGAGGGCTGATGTGTGTTTAAATTTATGTGTGAATTGTAGAAATTGAAAAAAAAAAATGAAAAAATCTGATCTGAAAATGCTGCAACAATTCTCACAGCAATCCTTATAGTAACCTGTAGCAAACTATAAAAGAAATAGACAAGAAACTTCATCAGCTAGCACTATTTTGAAAAATAGACAAAAGAGCACAAAAAGAAGAGTACAACTCATATTTGTGGGGACCATTTCTAACTTAGCTGGAGGACACATCATTCCTGTATGATGCCCTAGGGGTTAGTACAAATTGAGGCAGCCACATTGGTGGAGATCAGGAATATAGAGAAGAAAAAGAGTACAGAGAAAAAAAAAAAAGAGAAAAGAGGAAGAGTACAAGGAGAGTGAGAGTTGTAGATCTCGTTCCATTCACATCTATTTAGAAAGTGAGCCCAGGAGAAGAAGAAAAGGACGAGAAAGACCATATCTAGCTAATTGGAGTTTTTCTCTTTCTTACTCTTTCCTTGATTTATTTCTTGATTTTCATTCTTTGTTGAAGATGGATTATGTATTTATGCTTGTTTTTGTAATCCTAAACATGAGGTAAATTTACTTAGCTGGGATTGTTGATAAACCAGAAATTGGGAAGATGATTTGAATGTTCTTTGGAATGTTGAGCGAATTTTTTTCCTATACATTCAAGTGCTTTAATTGTTTAATTTCTATTATTGATTGACCATCAGTTTATATGAAACTAGGCTTTAATTAATTCTGGAAAGGTTAATTTGAGTTGGATCTAATTTGGGTGATGCAAGTTCAATATGTTTTTTTAAGTTCATATTGATTTGTGAATAGTATAGGAATATACTATTTACTTTGTATAACCAAGTGAAATTGGTGCAAGAATTTGTGTTCTAAGAACTTAATTCACATGGGAATATGTAGAAAAAAAGGTTGAAAGAATTTTTAATCATAATTAATTCGGAAGAATATTATGATAAAATTAAATTTCAGTTAACATGATAGTTTTTGCTGCAGCATTTCGTACAGCATTCAGATCAGAATTGCAATTGAGGGGAAATTGGCAATCCCAGTTTAATTCTCTTTTTGATTTACAAACTCTTAACTGGATCTTGTTCTTTTTGTCTATTTTAGTGCATTTTCATTATACCCATTTTATTTCATCAGATTATTTCCATTTTGCTTGGTTTAATTTTCAATCCAAACTGATATAAGTTTGATTTTGCAATTCATTTTTAGTGATTCAATTCCTGTGGAGACGATATTTAGCTCACTTTTTATATGACTTGTTCGATTGCGTATACTTGCATAGGTTTATACACATTAAATAATCGCAAATAGGGACTAGTTAGAGCGAAGTACTGTAATTGTAAAAGAATTCGAACGCTGTTAACTAGATATCGACATTTTGAGTTCAATTATTCCGTACAATGACAATTGTAAATAAGATCATCGGTTCGAATTACATCTCATCGGAGTACGTAGAGAAGGGATTTTTTTTTTTTTTTTTACCGCTACTAATTTTTTGGTGATATGTCGCATGTCGTCGGTGTAAGTAATCATTAGCATGACACATATTAGTTGGTCCGAAAACTAATTGGATGTGGACACCCATTAAAACCCGACCCGAACGACTCAATATAAAGCAAACAACGCACGAAAACCAACGTAAGCTTCCCGGGTCGTTCATTTGTTTTCTCGAATTATGAAATTCATGTTAATTTGTATTTTTCCTTTATTTTGACTAAACAAGAAGTGGGGGACTAATTAGAAAGTTTCTATACGAATATGTAAGTTGTTTTGTAGGAATAAACATGAAAGGGGGACTATTTTGAAAGTTTTGCCAATTACCCCTTAAAAGCAATGTACGTCCATAGGGTCGTCCCTTTGATTTTGGCACTAGGTTGGGTGAAATACCATGATTGTAAAAGAATTCCAATCCTATTAATCATCACCATGACACAAATTATTTGGTCTGAAAATCTACTTGGACGCCGAACGACCCAATATGTTTACAGACGATGCACGAAAACCAACATACGCTTCTAGGGTCGTTCATTTGTTTTCTGGATTTATGAAATTTATATTAATTCCGTATTTTGCTTTTATTATGACTAAACAAGAAGTGGGGCAGTAGGTAGAAAGTTACTATAAGAATTTGTAAGTTGTTTTGTAGGAATAAACAAGGAGGAGACTGTTACGAAAGTTTTAACAATTACCCCTTAAAGCCAATGTACGTCCATTGAATCGTCCTTATGATTTCAGTACTAGTAAGAGTGAAATACCGTGATTGTAGAAGAATTCAAACACTGTTAATCATCACCACGAGACAAATTACGTGTCATTTTCCATCCAAAATTTAACAGAGGGGGTGAATTCGCTAATGATTCAAAGTTTAGAGGGAACACATGTTATAGTTTAAAGTTCGGGAGAAAAATCGTTGTAAGGCCTAAAGTTCAGGGGGAAATTTTGAAATTTGTCCTTAATAGTGTTTATTCTGCTACATGTTGTATTAGAAAGATTGTAATATCTCTTGGAAGTTAAAAAACCAAAAGTTCCACATTGAGAAATTATAAGCAAGCCAAATGATTTAAATAAAAATAAGTGATATGATGTATCGCTTGTGTGTGAGTGAACCTATGCCACTATCATTCACTGTACGCGTGGGTGTCAGGCGCTTTTGAGGCCTACATATGAATCATCGCAAGGAGCTAAGAAGCTTGTTTTTTTTTTTTTTTTGGCCTGCCTTTTTGCCACTTTAATCTTGAACGTAGATTTGATCGGTTATGATCCAATGTTCAAAATTAGATGATTTTAGATTTAATCTGAACCGTTAACAAATAATTACGATCGAATGGTCAAAATTAAACGACCATTGTCGAATAGTTAATTTGTTTACAAACAGATATGTCTGTTATAAGTTTTACACCTTCTTTAAGAAAAAGCACTTTTAAGGAAAATACGAATTTTGACCAAAAATTGTGTCTGCAATAATAATTGAACTTTTTCACAAACAAATATGATTTTAGCCATCAATGAGACTCCAAACTAACATCATATCTCACTTTTGTTCTGACTTTATTAAGACTATTACTTGTTTAATTCGAACGTTCATTGTATCTTGAAGGAAATCCCCATTAATAAACTTTGTAATAGAGACAAATAAAATCTTAAGGTCTATATATTCCTTACGGCTCAGACCTTTTGTTTTTCTCTATTTTCTGTATTGTTTTCTTTGTACCCAACAATTTTCCACACACTTACTGATAGTGCAAGATTTCTCTACGTATGTGTCTATTTTGTCATTACTCAAAAGATAGGGCCTCGAGTCTATCTTAAATTAGGATTGGCTCAATAAATTTTTGAGTTATCTAAAATTTATTATGATCTTTCTTGATGTTAAAACTATACAAGATGTTTAAATTATGTGGATCTATTTCATCAACTTGTTGGCCTCATAAAGGGTGGTTGGCATGCGGTAATCACTAACAATTACATTAATGACTTCATGAGGGGTATTTGGATTACGGATTGAGACTTAATCCGTAAAATCCGATTCGTGAACACCCCTATCTTTTTTTTTTTTTTTTTAATGTTGTTGGTTGTATCTTCACTTCTTATTTATGATCTTATTAAAATTTAGTAATATAATCATATAATTCGGAAGTAGATAATAAAAATTTTTAAACGATTAAATGAGGTGTTAAAAATGTAATTCGAAGAACGCTTAAAATGTGTGTGTGTGTGTGCTTGTATAAGGGGGCAAACGTCATGTTTTCTACGTTTAGAATTTCATTTTTTTGACTTTCTTTACTCATTTAATCATTATATTATAGCGAGTTCAAAACTAATAAAAAGAAGAATGAAATTACTTATGAGGATACAATGACTCTTTTCACAACTCCCAGATCATTTTAGATATGTATCGTACGTGTATTGACACATGTGTGACCAGAAAGATGACATATCATTTGGTGAAACTACACACAAGTTTAAAAACTCAAACGGATATGCGATTTTTTTTTTTTTTTTTTTTTTTGGCCGTAAAAATAATTTGTAAATGTATGATTCTATAAATTCCACCACGGTTCAACTTTCTAGTAGGTTCTTCAAAATATCAACTCGTGAATTAAATTCTTCCATTAACAAAATAATAATAATAATCATAACGATATTGATAATAATGATGTTGATAATAATGATGATAATGATAATGATAATGATAATAATAAATCGATGACGAATAAGTATAAAGACAGAAAACAAATTGACAGGTAAGTATAAATTGCTGTCTTCGTGAGAAGTGTTTTGATGACTAACCTTTTCAAGAAGTCATGAGGAGAGCAATAAGCCCATTTTTAGCATGGTGTGTTTGTGTGTATGTAATGCCCAACTTTTTCCTTTGTATAGGGTGCGGACATAAATTAATGTTTTGAATTTTTATGCAGACGGCGGGTCCTTCGAGTTTCTGGATTTGTCAAGATTTACATGATTATGTGTATGTGTACACACACATATATATGTAGAAGCGCATGCAACCTTGCCGATAGAGCACATGATTTAAATAAAACTAAGTGATATGATGTATCATTTGTGTGTGGGTGAACCTATGCCAATATCATCCACTGTACACGTGGGCGTTCAGATGCTTTTGAGGCCTACGTACGCATCGTCGCAGAGAGGTAAGGAGCTTTTTTTTTTTTTTTGCTTGCCTTTTTTCATATTTAATCTAGAACGTAGATTTGATCGGTTATGATCCAATGTTCAGAATTAGATAATTTCATATTTAATCTGATCTGTTAACGAATAATTACGATCTAATGGTCAGAATTAAATTATTATTGTTGAAAAATTAATTTGTTCATCTATTCTAAGTTTTACACCTTCTTTAAGAAAAAGCACCTTTAAGGAAAATACAAAATTTGACCGAAAGTTGTGTCTGCAATAATAATTGAACTTTTTCACAAACAAATATGATTTTAGCCAAAAATAAGACTCCAAACTAACATCATATCTCACTTTTGTTCTGACTTTATTAAGATTGTTACTTATTGAATTCGAGCATTCGTTGTATCTTGAAGGTAATCCCCATTAATAAACTTCATAGTGGAGGCAAATAAAATTTTAAGGACTATATATTCCGTACCCAACAATTTTCTGTCATGTTTTCTTTGTACCCAACAATTTTCCGCACACTTATTGATAGTGCAAGATTTTTATACATATGTGTCGATTTTGTCATTGCTCAAAAGATAGGACCTGGAGTCTATCTTAAATTAGGATTGGCTCAATAAATTTTTGAGTTAAAATTTATTATGATCTTTCTTGATGTTAAAACTATACAAGGTGTTTAAATTATACGGATCTATTTGATTAACTTGTTGACTTCATAAAGGGTGTTTGGCATGCGGTAATCACTAACAATTACATTAATCGCTTCATAAGGGGTATTTAGATTACGGATTGAATCCAATTCATGAACACCCCTATCTTCTTTTTATGTCGTTGGTTGTATCTTCACTTCTTATTTATGATATTATTTAAATTGAATAATATCATCATATAATTCGGAAATTGATAATAAAAATATTTAAACGATTAAATGAGGTGTTAAAATGTAATTCGAAGAACAATAAAATGTGTATATATCGGGTAGCATATCTTAACATCATATTTTCCAAGTTTAGAATTTTCTTTTTTGACTTTCTTTACTCGTTTCATCGTTATGTTAGAGCGAGTGCAAAACTAATGAATAGAAGAATGAAATTACTTATAAGGATACAATGACTCTTTTTGTAACGGCCTACCGCCTTACGTAGGCCGTTACTATAATTAGTTTACTTAATTACTTAACTTACTTAACTTGCAAAAATGCCTTTTTAATTTAAAACCGATCTCAACCTCATACTTATATATATATATATACATACTTAATTAAAAATATTGAGTTTCCAAACTCCTTTAACACATTTTACAAACATACTAATTACTAAATAATAGTATCATCAAATTGACATAACATAATACAAACATTTATTTTATTTAAAACACGTGGCAGTGTTCAATACAAAGCTTTCACAGTCTGCCATGTCATTCTCCACAGTCTTGTATTATATATTACCGGTAGGCTGCTGTAATAACCCACCTTACGTAGGCCGTTACCATACTTATCTTGTATAATTACTTATCTTACTTAACAAGCGGAAATAAGGGATAATTTTTTTTTTCTTTTAAACAACTTGAACTCTAACACGACTATGTACTTACCTATAGGCATTTACTAAATTGAGTACTTGAGTATCAAACTTATTTCAATATATATATATATATATATATATACAGCATAACAAATATAAGTATTATAATTCAAAACGCGTAGCGGTCCACATCTCAAGTTTCACAACTAGCCGTGCCAAGCTCCACTGTCATGTATCAAGTATTGCCGATAAGTTACTTACCTACAGTATAGACGTAAGTTATGAGCTTTCGCTCAGCGAGTACAACTATTAATCTGCAAAACAATTCGTAATAAACAATGCATTAATCAATTATGCTTCATTATGCTTTCTTAGGTTAGCATATTATTAGGCCCTTACATAATATAAGTGTACGTACCGTGGCGCGTAGTCATGGAGTGGTTGGGGCGGCCAGCCCAATCCAACTCAAACCATGAACCAAGCCCGACCTAGAGCGGTTCAGTACGACACAAGACAACTTGCTTGCCATCATACTTGAAAACTTATTTTAAAATCCTTAAAAACTTGTTCTTGCTTTGAAACAAATTTGAAAAACCATTTTATACTTGTAAACAGTTTCTTACTTGAAACTTGATCTTATTCTTACCATATGAATTATCATTAGTGAGCATGCTTCATGATGCCACAAACATAAATCATAAATCATATGCATCACATACATGCATGAGCTTTGAAAACATGCAAACAGTAAAACAATTTGCCTATGTTGTAGGCAGAGTTATACTTACAGATTATGTTATGTCCTGGATTTGTTGCTCCAACAGGTAGCAACAACAAGTTACTTCCTTGTTTTCTAAAAAGGACGTAAAATAAGGATCATCTTATCTTATCATAAATCATTACATTCAATATTGGTATCCTTAACCAGCATTCACCAATAACTCTAGTTACATGTCTCCCAAATACTACAATGATATCCTATTCGGTTACTAAATGTAACCCTAAGGCATATGACCCAATTACAATCAAACAATATCTTATTTGATTACTCAATGAAACCTTGGGCTCAAGGCCCAATCATACTTAAATAGTAAATAGCATCTTATTAGGTTACTATTAGTAACCATGGATATAAGCCCAAATCATATTTAAATTAAAACCCTATTAGGTTATTAAAACCCAATTACTTTTAAAGTGATACCTCATTAGGTTACCATTGGTAACAATGGGTTTTAGGCCCAACCTAATACTTGGGTATCCTATCCGGTTACTAATGATCATCATTTTGTTACTATGTTTTTCAAAATAATTTTTGGTCCAATAAATTTAGTAACATTTCCAATGACTATAGATCTTACTATTGTTACCATATAACTTGGCCCGATTTATTTATTTATTTCTTTTCTTTACAAGACTTTATTCGATAAAATTTTAACCATTTTATAAACTGTTTTTAATAAAACTGTCGAAGTCTGGAAGAAATTGTTGAAACAGTTTCAAAATTCCAATTATCAGTGCATGTGTAGTAATTGCCTGTTCATGCACTGTTTTGAAAATCCTGTGCAAGAATTTCCTAATCAGTTTTTAAGATCTAGTTTTATTTAAAAATCTGTTTTGATTTTGAAGAAGTTTTCTTCATGAAAATTGTAGATCTTGAAAAATCATACAACTTTTGTTCTTTACTCAAAATCTAGTTCTACCTTTAACCTATCATTTTTCCTTGTTGAACCTGCCTGGCTGTGCATAGGGTCTGGGCAGACCAAGTTCGGGTTTTCATAAAAATGGAAGCCTTTGGAGCTTGTTGATGCCTGAAAGTCTCCGGCACCAACACCCAGTGTAGTCGGCTGTTCCGACCACCCTTGCCCGTGTACTCTGCTCGGGTTCTCCTGCAAGAAAGGAAGAAAGCACCTCGAAGTGATGGGGACACCGGTGTGGTGTCTGCCGTGGGCACTCCGATGCTTAAATCAGAACAGGGTCTGATGAGCGAAGGGAGAGGCAGAGTTTTGGTAAGGAAGAAATGTCCTTACCTGGAAAGGAGGGATTGCCCTCTATTTATAGATGTCCCCGCGGGCTCGGGTACTCGGGGCGACCCGATTGGGTCGGCTCACTAGGGCTCCCGGCGGGTAAGTAGAGGCATGGTGTGTTGGGATCTATAGGTGCCCTAAGGATAGAAAATCTTAGGGATTTTTTGTAAATATGATATTTTGATATTAATAAGATGAAATTATTCATGTTTAATAAGTTGTGTCCTATTTACTTACATTTGTTGATTGTATAATTATTTTGAGCAAACATAAAATACTCCTAGGCTGTTGGTAATATATCGAATTACCATATGTATACGGGGTATGCATAGAAGACGTGGTAATTTGATAACAGTCTAAATAAATAGTCCGCAATCAACGGAATAAGATTTGGGGATCTTATTCATGATAAGATTGTAAAGATTTTCTACTTCCTTGGAGGGATGGTTTGTCTTGACCATCGGATAGGTTCCGAGTAGAAACTTTAATGTATACCAGTATTGAGGTATGACATTGGACTGGACCTAAAGCGTTAATTGATTCGGTTTAATAATTCCGTTTATAAGAATCAATGATACTTTGATTATCATCCTGCATTAATCTTAATCCTGAAATGATTACTTGAGTTCGCATCCATGACTTATGTACTTTGATGCACTAAAGATGAGACACTGTTAATTCATGGTCAACATACTTGTGTTTTGGGTGCATGACTTATAGATGGAGAAATCAAGATTCATAAATACGGAATCCATAGCTATCTTAATGATAGTAAATGTTATCTACTTAAAGGTATTATTCGGGGATTGAAAGATAGTATAACAAGATCTTGACCATCGGTTTACTTTGTGTTCTCTGGTGGTTTTCCAATTGTATGGTTTTACAATTGGTGGTTCTTTCAATGGAGAATAATTGAACTTTAAGTTAAAATGATTGAAAAGGTAAAACGGAAAAAGTCCTTAATTCAATCATGGATAACATATGGGAATTAAGCAAGCGATGAATAAATCATGGAAGAAGCACTACGTGAGAGAGCTTTCGTAATACGGTATGTAAACAGGAGTTCAGCTTCAAACTTTTAGTGGAATAGTTTTGAAGTTGATAATTGATGGATAATTAATCTGGGATTAATTTTTCACAATTATAGGAGCCTCTTTACATATTTCCATCGGGTCCCTCTATTAGCTCATATAGTTCCACGAAACGTCTCGGGATTTGTTCCTAATGAGATCGATAAATTGTAAATGGAATTTTGTAATGTCTATTAAGACATGGTACTCTCTAACATGCAATCCAGAAAGGATTGGACATGTGAAATTTGTAGACAAATGATTTGTCAACATGTGATTGGTTAATTTGAATTTTGAAAATAAGATTGTATTTGAATTTTGGAAAACAAAATTTTTCTCTCCTAATTAAAAGTGGTGCACGTTTTTTTAATTGTATGGAGGGAAGAAAATTTTGTTTCAAAATTATTTAAATATATTCCTAACATTTAATTATTAATTGGTTTAAATAATGGAGATTATTTCATGAATTTTTCTTTCCTAATTAAATAGGTGCATGGTTTTTGTGAGGAAAGAAAATTTGAAATATTTCATTAATTTAAATTAATTAATATGGATAATGTTTATGGAAAATATTTATTCAAATATGTGAATCCTATTTAAATTCGAAAAGGTTTAAAAGAAGTTTGAATCTAGATAGGACTAGGATCTTTTGACTAGTCTAATTCTTGATTTAAAATTTAAACCACCAATCAAGATTTCTCTCACTTTGTGGCCGAATTTTAAAGGGGATTTCCTCTTGAAAATTATTTTTATGTTCAATGAATCTAGCCCTAAAGTTGTATGATCTTTTGGTTCAAGATTTATCCGGAAAATAATTATTAATTATTTTTCAAGTAGGAGATAAATTTTGAAAATGATTGGAATACTATATAAAGGCTAGAAGTTCTTGAAAAACTAATTTTTGATTTTTTTTAAGGAGAAAAACGTTTTTTAATTTAAAAAAAATTGTTTTTCTTCCACATCAAAAATTCGGCTTTCTTGTGAGAGAGAAAAAGAAAGAAAATTCCATTGAACCAAAACTGCGAGGAAGGTTAAACCGAGTGATAATTTTTCATAAGAGGTTAACCGGTTCTTGTTTTATAGTTTTGAAGAAAGAAGTTGGATCAAATTCTCAACGAGGATCATCGGAATTGAGAAGGAGGGATCTAGACTTCGGAAAGTATTACCGGTCGCTTGGATTCATAGAACGTGTGCCCACACACACTCTGAGACGTGGAACTCGAGAATAGTAGAGAAGACACGTTGGTCAAACACTCTAGCAATTCCGGAATCCAAGAAATAAGGTACGCTTGATCATGAATTAATTTATTGTTATATGCATCATGAGCTTCTTTTCCGGAAACGGCATAAAATTTTTAAAACTTCCGCTACGCCGTAACTCCAATACCGGATCCGATTTTTCCAACATGGTGCCCGTAGGTTTCGGGCCAATCTGGTGGCGCCATGTGGTCTCCCCCTAGGCTAGGTGCGCTAGGGTGGTTGCGGCAGGTGGCGCCAAGGATGGCCTCAACCGGCTCAGGCGGCGGAAATTAGGGAAGTAGTGGGAGTAGGTAGTGGGGAGACGCGATCTGACCCCCTGAAGTTAAGGGGTGTACTTCACACCGGTGGAGCGGCGTACGGTGGCGGGTAGGGAGGTTAGATGTTCCGAGCAGGCGGTAGTTCCCCGAGCACAAGGGAATGTGTGTGCCCTCGCAATCTAAAGGGCGGTCGGGCGTGGTCGGGTCGCACGTGGTGGACGTACTCGGCCGATCCGAGCCATGCGTGGTCGGGGAACATCTACTTGGTGTGATCGGGTACTAGTGTCCGGCCCGGCTCGGATAACGACCAGGCCATCCTACTCAGCTTAACCCCTGGTCGCTCGGGAATAATCGATCAGGGTCGGGGAGGTAGGGTCTCCCCGGGATGGCGAATGAGTTCTCGGAGTGAGGGCACGTGCTCGGGACGAATTACGGCCTCAACAGAGCTTATTTTTCAAATCCATCCAAGCTAGCCCCTAGGATTGTCAATTCTTTATAACTTTGTAGTTTTGAATTTTCTCAAATTCGGCCTCTAAAGGCCTCAAAATTTCATTTCCAGATTGCTGCTCAGTTTAATCCGAAACTGATTGATTTTAACGTAAAATTATGGCAAATATTTGTCTTCTAGTCCCCATGAGTTGGCCGGCCATGTGGAGCATTTTTTGGCTCAAAATCCTTTCATAATTATTCATTTTTCCATAATTTCAAAAAATCCTAAAATTATATATTTATCTATGATGAGGTGTCCTCCAAGTAGAACCCTGTTTGGCACTCCCTCTTAATATCCAATCCATTTTCTTAATGATCCAGATACTACCAGTACTGTTTTAACTTTAACATTACAATAATACTGAATTGCAGTCCAAAATTCATCTGCACTTAACTGGACTGCGTATAGATTTTTCTTAGGACTTAAAACTACTTAGTCCTCCTTTCTCCAAATATTAATCATAATTATTTTAGAGTGATCCTATTCCTTATTCTTAACTCTACATCCATAATGAAAGTTGATCACAATATAATTTCAACACTGTTTATTATACTGCAATACCATCTTATTCAAATCATGGGTTATCCTGGTCATACATAAGCTAGAACAAAATCATTAATCAAGATCTTGCATTTTTCATCAAAAGGCCTTAAACTTAGCTTAATTCACTATCATTGAGTCTTATAACTTATAAGGACTCAAACATATTCTGATTAATCAGATCATACATTTCACATAGACATACAAAGTATAGATTTAGATTTCCTTTGAATCAAATGAAATCTCGAGTCTGTAAAAATATTGGTTCTTACACTTTTCACAACTCCCAGATCATTTTAGATATGTATCGTGAATTGACATGTGTGACTAGAAATATGACGTATCATTTGGTGAAACTACACACAAGTTTAAAAACTCAAAAGGATATGGGATTTTTTTTTTTTTTCATTTTTTGGCTGAAAAAATAATTTGTAAATGTATGATTCTATAAATTCTGCCACGGTTCAACTTTCTAGTAGGTTCTTCGTAATATCAACTCGTGCAATAAATTCTTGCATTAACAAAATAATAATAATAATAATAATAATAATAATAATAATATAAATAATATAAATAATAATGATGATAATGATAATGATAATAATAAATTGATGACGAATAATTATATAAAGATAGAAAACAAATTGACAAGTAAGTATAAATTGCTGTCCTTGTGAGAAGTGTTTTGATGACTAACCTTTTCAAGAAGTCATGAGGAGAGCAATAAGCCCATTTATAGCATTGTGTGTGTGTGTATATAATCCCTAACTTTTTCCTTTGCATGGGGTGCCGACATTAATTTATGTTTTGAATTTTTATGCAGACGGCGGGTCCTTAAAGTTTCCGGATTCGTCAAGATTTACATGATTATGCGTGTGTGTGTACGCACACATAAATGTAGAAGCGCATGCAACCTTGTCGATAGAGCGCATGCTTTGATGGTTATTATGTCGTAATGGACCTGTAGACTCAACCCCATCCACAACTCAATTCCACCACTGTAATGTTTTGCGGAACGAAAATAACGTAACAGAAGCCACAAATCGCAGTGATCTTTTAAAAATAAAATAAAATTTAAATAACATATTTAATTTTTTACTTAGTAAATACTTGATTTACTAATTAGTAAATAATTTATTTATGCATAACAAGTTATTCATTTTAACAATTTTGTAATATATTATTTATTTATTTTAACTTTCATGTTATTTACTATATATTCCCAAAAGAAAAGCATAAAGGACATAAAGGATTATGTGCATATTTTTCCAGAAAAGTAAAAGTACTCGAAATAAAGTTCACATGTCCCTCGTGAAGATTTAGCCTATGTTTGGTATATAATTTTTTAAAATGATTCCAATTTAATTTAAAATTCACTTTAAAAAAAAAAGTCAACAACGCACTCATTTTTTTTCCCTCCCCCAAACAGCAAATTGATTTTCCATTTGGATTAAAATCTTTCTAAGATTTATTTTCAAACCTATGTTCATCTTTATAACAAGTTTTTTTCCCCCTAGATCTTAAACTAAATTATACTTGTTATTGAAAAGGCAATCAACGTCATGCGAGAGAAATTTATTCTCAAAGTTATGAGAAGTTTTATTTTTATACTAAATTTGTCCATTGGGTCGAAACAATGACTAATTCGGATCTTGATCAACCATGACTCACCAATACTGTAAATATGGGCCGTACTAAGTGGGCTAGCCTGTTGCCCGTATTTTTGGCCCGAGGGCACGCTCAGCCAGGTGCAAACATAAGGGCTAGACCGGCCCTTACCTTTGAGTCCGGTGGGCCGCTCATATTTATCTCTCTTTTTTTCCTTTATTTTTTTTTCAAAAGCCCATTTACCTAGCGCGATTTTAAGCCCACTAGATTTTTGGGCCGGGTCGAGTATTTAATTTCAAAATTTGGACAGGCCCAACCCGGCCCACCAATTAATCAGGCCCAACTAGGTCCAATTTTCTCTTTCCGTTTGTAAAGGCCAAGCCGCCCCAATTTACAGGAGTCCATGAGTAATGGTTCTCCAAAAGATTTCTTTCACAACATGGCCGAGGGGTTGGATAAAGTGATCCTCTTTCTCCTATTTTATTTTTTCAAGAAGAGGATTTTTTTTGGTCGATTGATTAATAAAAGAATCTCGGAAGGAAAATTAATTCCAATGCTGGCACACCAGGGTAGGACGATCACCGAACATTTAATAGTCGATGGTGATGTCATTTTGTTCTCTAAATATTCCAAGCACAATATTAAATGTCTCAAAAATCATAGTTGAATTCTATGTCAAGCTTTCGGGCTAGAATATTAACGAGGAAGAGTCTCACATATACTTGGGCAAGCTTATTTTCTCACAAAGAGCCGATGAGATTTTTGCTCTTATGGAAAGGAAGCGTGCATGGGGAGACTCATTTGCATTAGTTGGGGTGTTACTTTTTTCAACTAGGTTATTCTCATCTTCAATTTGGCCTAATGGTGGTATCTTCAGAATACAGTCGTTTTGTTAGGGGTTGTTTTGATTCTCGGCTAGAGATTCTTCATGTTTTTAACGATGTATCGATGAGTCATCAAGGCTACGATACGTGATGAATTCCTAGGTTGGGATTTTATACGGTTTCAATGCGATTTATCTAATGCGATGAATTAATGGTAACTAGATTTAGAGGTTCCTTGAAGGTTTAAGGCTTTTTGGTCTTCAGCTTTGAACTATCTTTGCAGTATCACCTACGTTGTTTCTCATGTCTATCGAGAGGGAAATGTTGCACTTGATAAACTTTAGATGTTCATTGTTCACATTGATTCAAAAAAGTAGGGCTGGTCTTCCCTGGACTTCTGTTCTATGATGATAAAGGAGGATATGTCGGATTTTCAAAATAAAAATTTGGTCTCTTAATTGTTCTTTTTGATTGTTCAATCAGTGTCATTATGAAGACCGGATGGTTCATGTACTCTTTTTCTGCATGTTAAGTTTTTCTCTTCGGGTTTCGGTGGAATAGGATTCTCATGTGAGGCCTGTTTTTAGTCTAGCATTAGGAATGCAGAACGTCTGGAGGTTTTCTTTTCAACCTTTTTTGCTTCCTTCGTAGTTCTTTCTCTTCATTTGGCTTTTGCTTGTAGCCTTCGGATAGTACTTTTGGATAATTACTTTTATTTATTTTTTCTTTTTAATAAAAGTTGAATAGAGAATTAGTGTAAGATAAAGTTGAAATGTGTGCCAATTAAATTCAGATTTTTTTTTCCATCTAGGATACTAATTATCCTCTTCCTCATTCATATTAAAAAACAGTTACATATTATATCATGTCTTACTACTCACTAACCAGAAACTAGTAAATAGGCACCACATCATTTAACATATATTTGAAAATTATGATGTTATAAAAACGAGAGTAAAACGATTGTGGAAAACTATGTATAACGTGCTAACTTGAATAGCGAGGACAAATGTAATTGTAGACACAATTTAGTGTTAATTTCACACTTAACTCTAATTTATAAGGTGTAAAATTCAAATTTTTTCATCTAAATTAAAATATATATATATATATATATATTAATAACAACGGGGACAAAATAAGAAAATGGGACAGAAGACAAATTCTCTAGAAAAAAGAGGCAAAGTCTTGGATAATTATGTAATATCATGGTACGTGAATAATTATAAAAACATCTATACGTTGGCTGGTGACTATATATGTTGTTGAAACCTAAAACTTCGTACACGTCTTTTCTAATTTTGTTGTTTTATTGTTATTATTATTTTTTTTTTCCTTCTTAGAACAACCCCACCCTGGGTTTAATTTCCATGTAAATGGGATATTACTCATCCGGCTTCTTTTTTTAAGATTTTGATACATCAGGAAATGAACTTGTTCGTTGGAACTGTCCTATTTTATATAATGATAGAATGGCTTAGCATTCGTTAATGAATGCTCTCTTAGTGGTCCTGCATTCTGTAATTGCAACATCGTTTCCACTAATTTGCGTAATGTTCAATTTGTTATTGTGGAGGTTAAGGGAATTGATTAATTTAAATCTTGCGTATCAAAAGATAAGTGAGAGTAGGATAAGTTTCAGAATAGCATAAAACAATTTTTACTCCCATGTTATCCCAATGGTAAAAACAGAGCTTATACCATATTAGACAAATTTAATCTGTTTGTATTGATCTGAAAATTTTAGCTATAAGCCTATAAACAGGTTGTTGAAAACAAGAAGTTAATTAATGTTTTCTTTTGGTATGATATTATCTGCTTTGAAACTCGTATCCATATGGTTTTACTTTTAGGCTCATCCCAAAAAGTCTCATACCATTAGAATGTAATATCTTTACTTACGAATTATCACTTACACTTTCCCAAACGATGTGAGATTACACAGTTTACTTTTTTTTTTTTTTTTTTGTAGGGACCGATAACTATCACTAAAAATTTCAGGTCAGTGAAATTTAATATGCTAATTCTAAACACACACATATATATAAAAGGCCAAAGAAAATTTTCCATTCGGTTAGTTTAATTTTTAGGTTAGTTATAATTATATATATATATATATATATATATATATATAAGGCCTAAGAAAAATTTCCATTAGGACATATATAATATGGAACACGGACAAATTCTGAACATCTTATTGATCTTGGCCACCATGTGCTTGGCATTAACATCAAGGTACTCATCTGACGTTCAATTTTTTTTTTTTTTTTTTTAATTTTGAACACACCATGTTGATCTGGCTCGTCTCTTGGTGCTTTCGTGTTAATGAAGCCTTCATGAAAAACAAAAAAATAAAAAATAAATAAAAGAGAGAGAGAGAGAGAGAGGTTTTTGAGACACGAATCCTTGTAGATTCCACGTAAAAGCTGCAAGCTAAAGTATTGTTTTGGACGAACAAGCTTGAAATCAAATCAACTGCCAGAATAACTTTTTTTTTTAATGTTTTGTTTTTTTTTTTTTTAAGAAAAAAGTTCATTATAAATTTTTGCACATTCCAAAGGTAGGAATCTTCACATTCTACTCAGTTATTGGATACATGATAAAGAAAAGGTTATAAAAAAAAATTAAAAAACTCGGATAATAAACTCTACATTAATGTAATAATAAGAATAATTTAGTCAAACTTGCGCTGTCAATCTTCATATAGATTACGTCCACTCTTATAAGCAATCTTAAATCGTGTTACCTTTTATGATCTCACGAGTCTAATACTCGTGTTATGCACGGTGATGTAGGAAGAAAATAAAATGAAATAATTGATTATTAATACAATAAAAGTAATTATTTAATATTAATAATATAATTATAAGTCTATTTGTTTAATATTTATTATGATAATATTATAATATTTACATTAAAGTTTATGTGCAGATGTTGGATTTATATATATAAACAAACATATATAGATATATATTCATAAACTGAGTTGTTGGAAAGAAAACATTTTTGACTGCAGATTTCATCAACTGTGTCTAATCTTCTTCCCCTCTTCGTTGGATCTGTCAGGAGGAAAAAAATTAATTATTTAATATTTATAAATTAAATTAAAATTGGTATAATTATATAATATGTAATTATAAATAACAGATAATTATACCTTGATTCTTTGCGTTTTTTAGATGGGTCAGCAGAAGATGTCTGAATTTCTGTTGATGAAGGATGTTGCTGGGGACTGAAATAACAATAAGTATAATTCTATGATTTTTTTGTAATTTTTGTATAGAAATATAAAAAATTAGAAACAAATTATAAATAGTAATGTACCTTGATTGGATCTCTTCTGTTATTGATTCAGTGATGAAAATACTTACACGTATATACATAAAAATACATATACTGACAAAAAAAATACAGATATACGCATGCAACAAATTCCAATAAAAATAATTTTCAGAGTGCAAGTTACAAAACTGTAACAAATAATCCAATGACAACTAAACGAAACCAAGCTTAAAGTAGTAAATATATAAGATGAATCAGTAAAACCGAACCAAACTATATCATATAGAAAGAACATAAAGAAATCAAAAATTCAAATAAGAGAAAACCTAAATTCCATTCTAACTAAATCCTACAATACAACTAAATCATCACAAATATTTATAAAGAGTAAAAACTAAAGAAATCAAAATTTGGATAAAAAATTAAACGAATAATACCCGGGAGGAAAAACGATAGAATTTGAAAATACAAACATCATGCATAAAAAGTCTTCAATATATTCTTCAGAAACTTGAAGCAACCACCTGAGAACCGAGTCCAATCTACAAATACAATTCAATAAAAAAAAAAAAACAAAAAACAAAAAAAAAAAAAAAAAAACAAAGATCAAAATTAAGTTACATAAAACACAAAACAATAACGGGAAAAACAAAATCAAAACTTAATCAAACCTGCAGCAAAAAAAAAAATCCCTAAATAACAAAAAAAAATTTTAAAAACCCGCCAAAAGGAAAATCTAGACTTTCAGAGAAAACAAAGAAATAAAGAGGGAAAAAAAAAATAGAACGTTCAAAACAGAAAGTAGCAGTGGGAGAGAAGGGGAAAAAAACCATAGGTAGGATTAAAAAGAAAAAAAATAGAAATACTAAAAAAAAAAAATGGAAAACTGCCAAAAAAAAATTCCCAAAATAACAATGTAGACATTTTCACATTCCTATCTCGTTCTTCTGCAACTCCTGGCTCTATCGAACAGCTCCTGAAACCAAAAGAAGAAACTACCAAACCAATCCGAGAGACAAAAAAAAAAAAATTCAAGAAACATACGTTGAAAACCATTTCCTACAAACCCAAATTATCCAACAACAACAACTCCAAAAGCACAAAGTTCCTTCACCAAAACCAAAAGAAACCCACCGACAGGGCAACAACCAACGACCAAATCTGGGGGAAAAAAAATCAAGGAAAAAATTTCCACCAAACATTCCTGAAAAACCATTCCCTACAAATCAAACTTGTCCAACAACGACACATCCAAAACGACTAACTTTCTTCACCAAAACCAACGCAAACCCACCATTACAAATTTGAAACCGAAAACCCAAAAAAGAAAAAACAACAGAAAAAAATAAACACACAAAAAGAAAAAGAAAAACGAAAATGCAAAATCAAATACAAAATTTAGAACTCAAAAAAAGCAGCGATAGAGACCAAAAAAATCAACTAAACTTAGGTTTTGAAGAAACCAAAAACACAAGAAAGAAGAAGAAAAGAAAAGAAAAGAAAGAGAGACAGAGACAGAAAGAGAAAAATCAAAACAAAAATAAGAACTGGAAAAACAAAGAGAGAGAAAGAAACCGGCAATAGAGAGAGAAAATAAAATGAAGAGTTAGAAATTCAAAAAACAAAAAATGCAAGAAAGAAGAGAAAGAAAAGAGGAGAGAGAGAAACAGAGACAGAGAAAGAAAGAAAACAGAACAAAAATAAAAACAAAAAGAGAGAGAGAGAGAGGCGAAGGGGTGGCAGAAAAAGAAAGGAAGATGAAGAGTTAGGGTTTGAGGGAAAAAGAAGAAGCGAAGAGCGGAGAGAAAGACAGCAAGAGAGAGAGAAAGAAAGGCAAAGAAAAATGAGGATTTCAAAAAAAGAGAGAGAGAGAAGCGACAGTAGAGAGAGAAAGAGGAAGGTGAAAAGTTAGGGTTTGAGGGGCAAAAGAGTCAACACACTATACACAAAGAATCTGAAGACAAATTTTTAAGGGTAAAATTGTAAATCTACTATCCGTGAACAGTAACTTAATCCTTAATTCAGTCAACTTAAGTCAACTACATCCTTTTAGTAAGTTATATAGTGTCTATATTGGGTATGTAGATGTGAAAATCCACGGTCAAAATAAATTCCAGTTAATAATCAGAAAATAATAATTGATTATAAAAATTGGATATGTTAATCACCGAAATAAAAATCTACACTGAATATATCTATCATGAATAATGATAGAAAACTAATGCATAAAAGCACATAATAACACGAAAATATATAGAGATTCAGTCTAGAATGAACTAGTCAATGTGTCTGGAGTTTTTTACTACGTATGAAAGTCAGAGTAATGGTGATTACAAGAGAATAAAGGCGTAAGAGTTCTCTTTTACTCCTCTTTTGTGATGGACTTGATGTCCTATTTATAGATAAATGTCCACTAGTTAGTGGGGTTGAACCTACTTTCCTAGATATATGGGAGTTGATCATCCACTTTTATTATTAGTAATTTCCATATTGTCATGAACTCTATTGTGTGATGTTGACACATGGAGGGCTAACATTGGAGGACGAAGTCGAAGACCAATGGAATACTCAACCAAGTTTCAATTTTTTTTTTTTTTTTTTTTAGCATTGATATATGAATTTCGAACTCTACATCTTATAATAAAATTAAATATGAAATTATTGATAGGATATACTTACAATCATGCCGAGTTCCAATTCTACCTTATAGAAATCAGCCTCATTGTCTTTTTTTTTTTTTTTTGGATAAACTTTAACTTGTGAACAGCATTGTACTATTGTTAGTTTTAAAATAAATAAGGCATGATTTTCTTTTTATTTTTAGAAATGCTCCAAAAAAAACCCATATCTAGAATATTACCCGTTTATAATGATTTTAGGACTTTTGCCCTCTTATAATGTCCAATTTTGCCCTCTTATAATGTCCAATAAGTAGTCAATGGGATAAAAATTCAAAAAAGTAATTAAGTAGGGTAAAAATTATAAACATATACACTAAATGGTTACCCTCATTATTTCTCTAAATTAACGGGCGGAAGAAAAATAGAGGAAAATAATTGGAGAATCCAATAAAATTCCTAGACCACTTGAGTTGTGGAATAATTCTTATAAAGGCAACAAGCACCTGAAGGCTAGAAATCTATAGAATTCTGCAAACAGAACCAGGTCCACGAGCCATAAAAGTGCTTCAATTTTATTCTACTTTGTTTTATGTTTTTCCGCTGGAAAGAAACTAATGAACCATGAGATAAATGGCCTAGAACTGTCTCTTTACACAAAAGATAATCCATATAAAGTTTGTGTCCTAGACTTCAAGTAAGTTAAAAACGTGTTCTGCTTCGCAACAAGAAGAAAAATGTTTGGTACGCCACTGGAACTAAGCATTATCATCAATAGAAAAATGTTAGCTCTTAGTTTTTCGTCTCCCCTCGAATATGCAATTTCCTTAAAGTTGACATCAAATGGTGCAAGCAACAAAGCTCTTGATCAATCTAAGTATCTATTCTTTTTCGTTTTTTAAGCTATCTTCAATTTTCAGCTCCGAGTCATACACGTATACATAAATAGGAACAGTATATTCAGATTAAAAAATCAAAAGCAGAGAAAAAGTTGTAAAATCCATGCCATGATGCCAAACACAATGCAAGACCGTCTTAGAATGATTAAAATTGAACCGGCTTTCAACAAACATATCCTTGACTATATAAAAAGGCAATGATTTGGTCAACCACATGTTGGTAATTGTTTACACAGCAACGGAGAAAATAAATCACCTTCAGGACCTTTATTTTTTGTCAAGATTCTATATCAGTGTTGTTCCTTCATGTTCTACGAGATTGAGCATCATTTCTTTGTTTTAACTTGGGGTAGAAAGTGTTTCCCACCAAGATCAATATACAAATTACAACGAAAGCTGTAAATACAGAAGCAACGGATGGGGAAGCTGACAAGCTTGATCTCCTCAATAACGCGGTAGTATCCATACTAACTGCTGCAAATCCTTCTCTAGACTGCCGGCGCCTGTGAAATAACAAATAGTTCAAGCATTATCCATAAGATGAGTTTAATGCTAGTCGAAATGTTTATGCCGTTAGAGAATACCACTCAGATGACTTTGATGGTAAAATAAAATGCTTAATATCAGATATATGCCCGTGACTTACAATACCACGTCATGGTGGTTAAAAAACATCAGCTAAAAAAAAAGGTAACAGATTTATAGGCCTTAGAATCTTCATTCTGAAAAACGTTTATAGGCTTTAGAACTTCCCAATAGTTTAATCATTAACACAATATATCACAGGTAAGATAACTAAGAGAAAATTGAATAGAAAGACTCAAATATGCAACAATATAAGGAACCCATTTTACATCAATAACATATTGCGAAAATTCAAAAAAAAAAAAAAAAAAAAAGAAACATTTAACAAACAAGATGCCAGCATTATTTATTACTACAGAAATAAAACCGCTTTAAGCAAATAGAAAATCAGAATAAACTAAGCACAGAAACTCAAAATGACGAGCAGAAGGAACATGAAAAACTATTGAAACATCATCAAGTTGGTAAAGAAAAAAAGATAAATAAAAATAAATATCCCAAGAACTTGCAGGAGCAATGGGAGAATCATCCATATTGCTCATTTAATATCACAAACACCTAAAACTCCCGTAAAATAATTATAAATAATTGGAAAGTTGTACAAAAACTTATTACATAATCCAATGTTTGCCCTGTGCACTTGGTCACCCAAAAAGCTTAACAAAGCATTCAAAGCTCACAGCTTTCAAGGAATGCTCAAACTTTTGTTTTTGTAAATTTATAGTTATGCACTCTAATTGATTGCATGATAATGCATGGTTGAAAGGATGAAAAACTCCATAGCGAACATTTTTTCCAGACACTGAGGAAAATGGGGAAATCCCCCGTCTAGATCTTTAACAATTTTTGGATGGAAAATCCTTAGTTCTCAAATAGAATCATTCCACACTCGACCTTATAGTTGAATTTAGACTGTTGGCGTTGAAAGGCCAAATAGAGATTTGTACTTAATGACTACCCTTAATGGTTTCTCAACTTCCATATGTCATCTGTGATTCTGATTTCTCATTTCCAAAGTAATTGGACTTTATTTTTACTTCAGTTATCCAAATTCAATTTTCCACCTTACTTTAAGACCTAGGCATACAAGTACAAGGTATTAAAGCAAGGCAAAGAACTATGTCAAATGTCATTAGAATATACCCCAAGAAGCCCTTAATTGAGTTCCACAAAGATGTTGTAGCATGCTTCATGCCCTGTTTTGAATTCACATTCTCTTTGCTACCTCTAGCTTTGGGCTCCACAAAGTTCTCTTCAGGCATCCCTGGAAAGGTGGTAACATATTAAAAGTTGATTCTTAAACAAGTCAATAAACCATGGGGCATGAGCACATTATTCCCCGTCGTGAGTTTAGGAAAATAGTAAACATGGTTTGAATAAATCCGAAAACTATACCGTTGCTTTTAGAATAACTCAATTTCTTAAATGAAGCCAATTGTTCCAAGAGGGCACGTTCTGAGTTGCTGCAGAAAGAAACAGGGTTCTCAATCACTCAAAAGTCAAGTATCAAAAAGGTTCTTGAACATTTCAATTCTAGCATAAACTAGAACATAATAAAAATGCAGAACAACTTTTGCAATATACAAAAGAAATTAAAACGATGAGTAGTTTAAGAGGTTGGACCTTATCTCTTTTGGGATCAAAACATTTACAATAAAGTGATGGTCTCCTCGAACAGAAGGTCTATTAATATCTGGAACTCCCATGCGCGGCAACTTAACTGTTTCTCCAGGCTGAATCCCAGAAGGAATTTGGAGATCTCTCATTCCCTCGACAGTTTCTACCTGGAGTTAAAATTCGCTCATGAAACAACACGTACAAAAATTTTGAAGTCAAAGAAATACCAACAGCAATTTTCCCATGAAATATGCTCACAATAGCATTCAGAACTCGTATAGATGATTTTAAAAGTAAGAAGATCAGAAAGAAACGGGTGCCAAATGATTACAATGAAGAAGACAGAGCATTCCAAAAATTCAAAATCAATCATGAAACGCAATTAAAGATAGATAAGAAAATCGCTTACTAAAGCACGGCCACCTTGAATTAGCAGTACATATTTGAATGCAATACATTGTCCTAATAACCGCCTCATATTCAGCCACATATTAAGACATTAGCTACATCTCTTTACCATTCTTTAAAGGCTAAGATTACAATTTACTAGAAGTTGCATCAAGAAGTCCAATTCAGATTTGTGCTAGGACGACAATTTCAGAAAATGGATCAGATTGACTGTTATCCAAAACAAGCTCACGTCAAAAATCTATACCTACTTTAACCCCATTTGCGACTCCTAAATCTATCTATTGATGGGCAGAGTGGAAAGTTGTCAGTAACTTGCCAGTGTTCTACTAACATATGTTTCCCCTACCAAAGATACGTAAACCATAGTTGCATTATTAATTAACAGAATTTCAAAAGAAAATTTGAGAAAAAATTCAAGAAAACATGTACCAAATATTTTTGTAAGACGCCCCATCAAGGGTAAGAAGAAAGCAACTGACTTCAGTTATTAGTTTTTACCCATTCAAATTAGCAGTAAGAATTCTCATGCCTTCCATTTTTCTCAGAAATACTAGTTTACATATATGTTTGGCAATCAGTGTCGTCGTTACTGTGGTCCACCAAGTTTCTCATTATAGTTAGCAAAACATATTGGATTAAATACAAAAGAAGTGTCATCTTTCACGTGAGAAAATTGTAAGCATTAATCAAGCATGTATATTTAGAACCAACAGTCCTTACAAGAGCAAAGTAACAAACAATCCAAACCAAACTGTTGACGCAAGAACAGTTGTGAAACAGAATAAGGGGAATAGTACATGGTTCTAATTTGGAGGATACAAAAAGAGCTTTAGATGTTTGCCTGTTTCTTATACAATACTAGAAACACAAAGTTACCTTCATGGTGGTCCCTAAAATCGCATCAGTATAATATACATTGATTTTTGAATAGAGATTGAGGCCATCCCTTTGAATTCCATGCTTTTCTTCTATATGGAGCACTATATAGAGATCACCGGCTACACCCCTGCCAACATATATACAAAAAGGTGAAGAAAATGCACAATTTTGGTGAAAAACAAAAGAGAAAAAATCCTAAGTAATTATAAAATCTTACAAAACCAAAGCTACAGGTCTGTATATCAAATGTTCTCCAAATTTAGATGTCAAAAGCAAGCCAGTTGAGATAAAACGTCATACCAGACCTGGTCTAATACTATCATGAAAATTCTTGATATTCTAATACTTTTCCATAACTATGGGACCACATATTCTCGAATTCAAAGCGTACTAGCCACCAGAATCTCACATGCAAACCTTATATTTCCCATTCTCGTAGAAGCTTATGTTGTTTGGAAGTAGTCCAACATTGGATTCCCAGAGATAATGGGCAAATATATCAGAGAGAAAATTTGGAAAAAATGGAGCAATTGGTGAGAATACATGACAAGACAATTTTCTAAGATTTATCTAGAAAGAAAGTCCTATTTTTTAGCCACTTAATAACAAGTAAAGCAAAAACTAAGATATGGAAAAATATATATATATATATATATATATATAATCTTTTTGGGCAATTAAATCGAAGTAGAGCAAAAACTAAAACATGAACAAGAATTTCTATTGTGCGGGGGAATGAAAACCCCTGGAAAAAAAACAAAACAAAGCAAAAGACTATTTAGTCCCCATAATGTGCCTTGCAAATGAAATGTAAGGACAGACTAGATTACCATTTATACTATGTTTAGTAGGAGGGAGAAAAAATAGGATGGAGAGAAAAGACATAAGAGATAGAATATGAGAATGATAGAATGAAAATAGTCTTCCTTTTCATTATATGGTGTAATAGGAGGTGGTGAAAATGAGTTCATGTACAATTACATTTGACCAATTTATTTATTACAGTTAGTTTAATGAAAAGGTCGTTAAATAAGTAATATTCCCTTGTTTTGGGTATCCTAAGCAAGCCCACTGCGTGCACCCCACCCCCCACAACCCCTTCCCCCCCAGTGCGCGAAATCTCTCCATCTGCCAAGGGATAAATATGGTGGGCCAGACTCGTTCCTTCCCCTTCTCTCCTATCACAACTTTTTTCTCTCTCCCAAATCTCTACTTCCTTCTTTCCACTTTTCTTCCTCATCAAACATAGGGATATTGCTGCTGTCAAGAATCGAAGTGTATTTGTAGTTTTATTTATTTTTTTTTTTTTTAACTGGTAAGTTCATGATACGAACTGATATTGCAATTGCCTGAAAACTGAACTGCAAGAAATGTTTATTTATTAAAAAAAAAAAAAAAAAGCAGATACAGATGAACAGTGCACGCTCTTTGAACATTGGGTTCGCTACCCATTGGATCATATCGCACGGCCCAACTGATGGTCATTCCTAGGCCCAGTCAACCACATATAATGATGCATTTTATTCATTACTCTCACCAAACTGACCAAACTTACTCTTTTCCAACTTCGAGACACTCAATCTGAACTAACAAACTCCTCTCTAGCCTTGCTTCAGCATTCTTAATCTGAACTGGCCGAATTACTCTTGCTTCTTGCCGTGCCTCACGTAGGTCGAACAGATGGAACTATGCGAACTAATAGATTAATTAGTATAAACATAAGCGATGATGACCCTTGAATTGATCTTCACAAAAGGAGGCTAATCTAAGGAAAGACAATGCAGCGATAACAATCTCCATATGCTCATCATGCAAAATTCATCTTTAGATAACTCTTTCTACTTCTTCCATTACTCTTCCTAGTGAATTCTCAGTTTCTTTGCTTAGGCAGTTCTCCCCGTTACAAACAAGCATAACCAAACTCCAGCATCAACCAAGTTCCAAATATCCAAATATCAAAAATGTAATAATAATAAACCACTATAAACGAATATTTCAATCGGGCACACACCTTTTATCATCAAAGTTACCATCCCCTTGAATACGCATTGTAGCACCATCATTAACACCAGCTGGGATGACTATGTTCATTGTCCGCTTCGACTGGACTTGACCACGACCTCCACATTTTCGACAATAATCAGTAATTATCTTGCCATCTCCACCACACTTTCCACAGGTAGACACCTAATTATCATCAAACATTGTGCAGCATGTGTCAACAACAGTGTCAAATCCATTAGAAGCATTAGAATGAAAAACATACACAGTGGTTTTCTTGCATATAAGCAGCACTTTTCACAAGTCGAAACCTAAACGTCAACTGTGATGCAGCACACTTTAAAGACAACTAGTCGAAAAGAAAGAGAGAGACAATTGGCATAGAGCTGATCAACAACTCAGAAAATTAAATAAAACAGGTAAATTTTTATCATGACCAAGATTCTGGAACAAATAAAGCAACTATAGATGTTGGACCTATGCATGCTAGATACATGTCCGCTTGAGCACATTCCAGAAATCCGTATTCAACTTGCTTAGTCATAAATATGATGACACCTGAGTATTTTAAGTTTAAAATGGAACTGCAAGACAAATGGAAAAGAATATCATGCCATGACAAATTTAAGGTTTTAGCCATCAATATTCAATAAGAGATGATTAAAACTGAAAAGTTCACCTACCATCAAAGGTTATGCAAGAAATCAAAGTTTCAATGAACAGGAAAATTAGAGCTAACCAAAGCCAAATAAGGAAGGAAATCTTATTACTGGAACAAATTTTGAAATTGTTTGACATATGCAACTACTGGACTGTAGTTGGTAGTATAATTATGCATGTAAACTTTTATACCAGCAATTTAAACATTGTTAAGTATTTCTTTGAAGTTTACTACTAATGACAGGCTACTCGCAAATATCTCAGATACAAACCTCACCATCAAAGACATTTCGATAAAATGCAAAAATAAACCAAAATATTAGAAAGCACAAGGTTTCCTCAACCAGCAAATAATAAAGATCCTAAGGACAAACCAGTGTTTAAAATTGTGCAATTAGAGGCGCGTCTCAGTGAATTGCAGAAAAAATAAGGTAATGAGGCCTAAGCTTCAAGCGCACAATAAATTGCGTACGCCTCTCTGAATTAAGGCGTACTCATTCCACACCCCATTGCGCAATAATAGAGGCGGTAGCCTCAATTTTTCTGAAGTTTTTTCCAATCCAAAGGCCCAAGGCCCCAAATTTTGATTTTTTCACGAAAATTAAAATTAAAAAAAAAAAAACAAAAAACAAAAAACAACAAAAAACAAAAAACAAAACCCATATTAGCCCATTTTTAGGGCTTAAGAAACCCTAGATGTGTTCGACAATCCTTAGAAACTATCGTTTTGGCTGCTCCTCCTTCGTCATCCTCTTCCTCCCTTGGTGGCTATTGCATTCATCCTCCATTGTTGGCTACGCTCATCTCATTCTTCTCGTTCCCCTCATTCCTCTTGATAGAAATTAAGGACAATGATGAAAACTCGATAGATGTTAATTCAAGTGGATGAGGAAGGCCGGAGAGCCATCAACTATCATGATGATTCTGTTGAAGACGATGGAAATGGGGATGACTTTTGAGTTAGAAGTCATAACTAGTTTATTTTAGGATATCTTTCTTTTAGACTTGTTGTTGAACTTGTTTCTTTTAGACTTGTTGCATTTGAAACTTGTTTATTTAAGATTTTTTGTGATGTTATGTTATGATTTCTACCTACTACATGATTTTTCATATTTTTTCTACTTATTTTATGGTTTCATTTTGAGGCTTACACCTTAAACCGCATTAAGGCTTATGCCTTAACTCACAAAAAGAAAATGCCTTAATACCCAATTGCGCAATCTTAATCATTGGGACAAAATTTAGCTTTAAATAGTTGTTCAATTGTCCAATGTCACCACGAAGATAGATGTTAGAATTGAATATAGTTGGGAAATGGAGTGGTTGAAGGCTTTAAAGTAGGGAGTGAAGAGGTTAGAGCCTTGCACTCACAATTTGCTGATGACACTTTATTTTTGTTGGATGCAAGACGCCAAGACTGGAAAATGTGTGTAATCTGAATAACATTTGGAACTTTTTCAGTCTTTGTTTAGGTCTGAAAATTAACATGCCCAAAAGTATAATGGTTGGGTTCACATTCAACTAGGAAAGTAGGGCTCTTATCTGAAAAATAAAAATAACTAAAAGAGCCCAAAGCCAAATTTACCTACAAAATGAGGCCAAAAGTACTAAATGTCCATTAATTTTATGCATTCTGTTAGCAGGATATTATGCCAAAAGTAGTAAAAAGTTTTGTTTACTTGTTTGAGTTTAATTCCTACTAGGATTTACAAAATCCAGCACCCTATAACTGGAAGTTGGAACCAAATTAAATTGAACTGAACGTAGTTGCCTATTGATATTAAACTTGTCATATTGTAAGTCGAAAAACTTTCTTAGAGAATATAATTAAAATTTTAAATACTCGGCTTGGTAAAATATAAATACATATATATATATATATATTTCAGGAAATTATGTTCCTATGGTTCTAAAGGAGAGAAGATGATTATGTTTATGAAGCAATTGAGTTTGAATGTTAAAAAGGGCTAAATTAACTTATCTGTCTAGTTGAAGCTATATATCCAATTAAGCCCCAATTTGGTCTTGAATTCGTTTTGGGTACACCCTGTCTCACGATGACCTCTGGCTTTTGATTTTACACATCACACTCCCCTGAACTTTTCCACAACTATGCCAACAGTCCCTCTATCAATATTGGGAAAAGAAAAATAATAAACAAATAAAGAAAAAAAAAAAACAACAGAAATTGAACATGTTCTAGTCACATGAGCTTTATTTATAGGTGAATCGTAAGTTAACATTTTTTAGATAGAAATTGTTCCTTCATCAGAGATATTTTGAGTAAATTGTACTTCGTCAAAGACCAATAGTATCAGCAAAGATATTTTGGAGGTACAATTTCCCTTTCAAAAATATTTAGTTACAATGTTAGCCATAATTAAAACTCAGATGGCCTGAGCGTGTTCAATTTCCATTTAGTTTTTGATGGAACTCCAACATGGGGGTTGTTTGTGTAGCAGTAGAAAAGTTTCACATAATGTGATGTATAAAATTAAAAAACAAGGAGCAACATGAGACTACATGTATAATTCAGGTACCATTTGTGAAAATAACCCAGTGTTTGTTGTTGATTTTAGGTGTCCACTTAAAACCTATTGGTCAAGTACAAGCCCTGTGTTTATCTATGAGTAACTCAAACAAAGAAAGCTAAATGCAGAAAGGAATAAAGAAGGCTGAATTAGCCAGATTTCGATTTCTAAGCACTTGACATTAAGATATTTATATTTTTCTCAACCTAGAAATTAAATTTATTTCTCGGTTTCCTTTTATTAGAAATATTCCATGCTTGCTTATAGGTAAATAGCCAAACAAGTTAAGTTGTTTTAGGGTCTGAATTTCAAATACTGAGAGGACCATTCTCTTGGAACTACAGGATGAAGTATAGTGTAAATTTGATGGTGCTTTTACAGGAGAAGGCTTGAAAGTTGTGTAAACTTGAGGAGGTTTGAGTCGCATTGTCAAAGGGTTCCTAGAGATTGCTTGACAAGGGTTTGGAAAGGTAAAAAGCAATGGCCACAACCACAGAAGTAAAAATGAACAAGCTCTTACAAGGACAGTCAAAATTGGTTAGAGATGATTTATTTTGGTTAGCAAAAGTTTTCTTATTTTTTTCCTTGCTTAGAAGAAGAAGAAAGTAAAATAACACCAGTCAAAAACATAAATGATTCTGTTAACTTGGTCTTCTATGTCATTAGCGGAAATAAACGAGATGGCCTTGCATTTTTGCTCCTGCAAACCAGAGGTTGGAATAATTTATCAAAAACTTTAAAGTTCTAAACATGCCAAATTACCTGTGACATCACTCCAAATGGTGTCTTCTGTGTTTTCATAACTCCTCCCTTTCCTCCACAACTACTACAAGGTTTTATGCAGCTACTAGATTTAGCCCCTGTTCCATCACAACTACCACATGCCTCAAAGCAAGAAATTTCAATTTCTCTCTGCCCTCCAAAAACTGATTCTTCAAAGGTCAAATTCAGGTCACATCTGCAAAAACAAAATAAGAATTTATCTAGATAAAAAGGTCACTGTCCCCAAAAAGGTGTTATGTCAATTTAAAGGCAGATCAATGGATAATGCAAAGTTTCTGAAGAAAATTTGGAACCTTCTATGTTGATGCTTTCAGAACGTGTTAGAACCAGAAAAAATAGCAAAAAATTACAAATTATCTACAAAATTTATATGTAAAAAAAAAAACTGAAAAAAAAAAAAATCTAATGATACTCTTTTGTATGTAAAACCTCTCCCTACAATATGGATCGCCACCTAACACGTCATGGGTGTGTTTGGAACTCAGGTTCCAACTCAAAATTTTCATCTCAATTTTGTCTTTTTCAGAAAAGTCAACAAAAATTATAACTAGTTTTTGAAAATTCAACCAACTCCAACTTAAAAATTTCATCTCCAACCAACTTTCCAAACAGAGGCTCAAAGTCATTAAAATAACCATTCAGAGTTTTTTTATTTTTTATATTTTATTTTTCTAAGAAACAAAACTTAATTAACAGTACTTGTTTAAAAAAGTGTACATACCATTTAGGATTGTTTTTTGTTCTCAGAGATTTGACATTTTTCTGCAATATATTATTCAAGTACTCCCATATATAAAAAGCACTTGATACAATGAGATTGACAATTTGAATACCAAAATGCAGTGAAAGCTGTCACCATACACGGCCCGATTTCATGACTACAGTGGGAATCTTGAACAATACCAAAAGAAAGGGAAGTAATTTACTTTGCAACAAACTGAACAATCTGAAACTGCTTTTTCCCCACTTTTATTTTTTAGGAAAATCAAGCAATAAATTATACAAGCTGTAAGCTTTATGGACAACTTCATTCTCCTTATCAGCCATCACAATGACTAAAGTTGAAGTATAGAAAGAGATGCATTGGATCACCAATATTTGTTACACAAAAAAATAAACAACTAAATAAATAAAAGGACTAAAGACAAAACTAACTCATTTGAAGGACAAGGTGACAACAGGCTTTATTTACGGTGTACTTGAAACATGATAATTAACTTATTTCCAAAAAAGACCGTTTCTTAAATATCAGCCGAAAAATGAAAAAGGGACCATTCTGATAGGAATGACAATAGCGACCATAGAGCTTGATGGTTACCTAATGTCCAGACCCTGGTTCCTCTTGTTTCTAAAGTTGAAATTGACACCTCCCTGTTCACCCATGCCTCCAAAAAACCCATCTGATCCTCCAAAAAAAGTCTCAAAAACTTCAAAAGGGTCCACCTAGAGAATCAATAATAAATTAAAAAGTACTTTAAAATACCATCTCCACGGCCAGCAAAAAAAGAAGATTTGTTCAGCTCTTTGGCAAAGTGGAAAATAATATAGTTATGATCATACCGTTGCTGAACCACCGTCTGCGCCAGCATATTCTCCTTGTAAACCTGCCTCACCAAAGCGATCATATAAAGATCTTTTCTCATCATCTGATAGCACCTACACAACTACTTGATTACCATACGAACGGAAACAGAAGAACAAGACGATGAAGCACATACACAATTATCACTAAGCTCTACATAAAGTAGCTGCCAAACAAAATCCATTCAATTCAACGTTAAGCACAAACATCCCCGAACTAGATGAACCATCTTGGAACACATTAAAGTAAATTATTCAACAATCTACCTATCAAATGAAATGCTAAAATAGAAATAAGGGACAAAATTACCTCGTATGCGGCGCTTATTTCTTTAAACTTTTCCTCTGCCCCGGGGCTCTTATTCATATCCGGATGGTACTAAAAAAACACCCGCCCAAATACAAAATCATCAAAATTTCAGAAAATTCTAACTCAAAACTTAAACGGACACAGTTTGAGGGGGAAATTAAGAAAATGGATTTCTTAAACTCGAAGCTTTCAGAAAATGTATTCACAATGAATCAATTTCTTAATTTCCCCACAAACTTTTAGTTCTATGACAACTTCAAATCAAATCCTGATATAGCAGTCTTCGTTATACAAATTCAGTGAAATTTGTGAAATTTCTCACCATACCAATCAAGAACATTTATTTTCAGAGAATCCAACGATGAAAGAGACATTTCATTTTCGATAGTTTTCCCGAGAAACAATCAGAAAGCAATAAAGCCGAACCTGACGAGCGAGCTTCCGATAGGCGGTCTTAATATCCTGTAAGGTGGCGTTTTTAGAGACCTTGAGAGTGGAGTAATAATCGGTTGCGGCAGCCATGATCGCAGAAGAAGGTCGCGGACGGAGGAAGAGAGGAGAACTAGGGTTTGGGAATGGGTGGTTGCCGGAAAGGAAGATGGAAGCGCCGGAGCTGAGGGTGAAGAAGTTGGGAATGACGGTGGAGGAGGCATTGGAGAAAGGAAAGGAAGGGAATCGAACTGCAGAGACGGGAAATGGAGGAGAGAGAGTGGAGAGGAAGGTGGGCTTGGAGTAGTAGCAAGGGTGGTGAGAGATGTGCATTATTGCCATGTGAAGTGAGTAAGGGTTGGAGTGGTCTTACTCTTACAGGGTTCTTCCTAGATTTGGGGGTGGTTTTGCCCCGTTTACGTTGTTGTTCTGGTCCGATCTTTTACACCACATCACTTGGCCATGCTGGAGAAAAATGCTAACATTCTTTATCGTCTATTTTCAAATTAGGGTTATTTTCACCCCCGAATTAGAGATAATATAAACTAACCTCTGTTTTTTTTTTTTTTTTTTTTTTTTTTTTTTTTTTTTAAGGATCCATTTAATGAATAGTTGAGTTTAAGTTAAGATGAAATTTTTAAGTTTGAGTTAAGTTAACTTTTTTAAAATTAGTTATAAACTTTGTTGATTTTTCAGAAAAAGATAAAAATTAATATGAAAAAATACAGTTTAGTTGGAGTTAAACCCGAATGCCAAACGAAGCTAAGTTTTTCAACAAATAATCAAAATTTCAAAAAAATTGGTTAAAATATTGTTAATTGATCTACCAATAATTAATAACATAATATTGTTAATTGATCAATCATTAAGGTTGTACTGATAACGTCACCAAAAAAGTATCGAACAGTACCGACAAGAACCATCCAAAAAAACTGACGCAAGAGATCATCGAGGTCGTCGATCAGTGAAACTAAACCATTGAATGAGTGTCGTTGATCAATGACGATCTGAAGTCTAAAACTTATTACTAACCGAAACTAATCGAGATCTCTTCTCTCTATGTCTTCTTCTTCCTCTCCGTTGTGGGTTTTCTCTCCTCGTCTTTTTCTTTTGTTCTTCACGCCAATCTTCAGGTTACGACGTTGAAAGTTAACCCTAAGCCAAAGCCACTTATCTCAAAAAAATAAATAATAATAATAAAACCCTAAGCCAAAGCCCAATGAAAACAGAAAGTGGAAGCCATCATTTTGGTTCTTTGGTTTTTTTAACAAGAGAGCCATTTCTTTTGACACATGTCATTTTCTTTTCTTTTCTTTTCTTTTCCTTTTTAATTCTTTTTCATTCTTTCCATTTTCCTTTTCTTTCATTTTTTTTTTCTTAATTGCTCAATTTTTTCTCCTTTAATTCATTCAAAAAATTCTCTCAACATACTTTTTTTTAATGACTATCTTAGATTCCTATAATTACTATTTTTCATATTGTTTGATAGATATATATATCTCTTTATACTCTTTGAAATTCTTTTTCACTTTCGTCCACGTACTGATCTCTTTAATATATGCTTTATTTCATCATTTTAGGTTTTTATTTTTCATTTTTTTGCCCATATTGAAATAAAATTTTTAAATATATCCTCACTCAAACAATTTTTTAAGTGACAATCTCAACTATTATTTTCCCATAGTTCCGCTTAATTAACTTTCTACGTGATTTGCTAACTTCTCTGTAATTTCTTATTACGTAAATATTTTCTCTTCAATATTTTTTGAACAACTATTTTCTTATAATACCTCATAATTAATTTTTTATTTAATAAACTAATTAAGCACGTGCATGACATGTGCCTACAACTAGTGTACAATAAATGGAACAACACAATTTCACCTTACCGTTAAATTTTTTTTAATTTTTTTTTAATATCAAATAAACCTACTTGTTCTTCTTGTTCATTCTTCTTCCAGCCACCAGCTATACTCCCGGGAAATTTGCATTGTCATCGGACCCACGCTGCTTTCTTTCTTCTAAACATGAAACTAATACGCACCAACTGAAAAACCAAGCATTTTCGCCAGATGGTCGATCAGTGAAACAAATTTCATCGATCAGTTGCAATTTTTCATTTTTCAAAAACCAATAGTGTCGGTTGGTCACATAACCAACAAATTTGGTCGATGACAGACCAATATACAGCCTTATTGATCATGACATAAATAATCCATTTTCCATAGTCAGTCACTAACAAAATCTTAAAAAAAAAAAAAAGAAAAGAAAAAAAGAAAAAGAAGAAACGACTATTTTGTTGAATAAAAAAAATATTCAACCATCTATTAGATTGGGTGATCAAAAAAGCCACCCAACTTAAATTTCCTTTTCACAAATGGCCTCACAATTATATTTTCAGTTAAAAATTGGCCCCTGATTTTTCAAAGGGTAAATTTCATTAATAGCACCTCTGGAGAAAATAATATTAAATTCAGCACCACTTTTTGTTCCCTTCAATTCTAGCACTGCCACGTCAGACATGTGGGGCCCAGTAGCATTTAATGTGTGCAAATTTCCCCGTTTACCCTCATCTCCCTCGCATGCTCCAAAAAAATTTCCAAACCAGCATCTATAGTGTTTTAGAGAGAGAAAATGAAACCTAGGAAGAGAAAGGGTCGCCGCTGGCCGGAACCGCTTGAAAACCGCCCTAAACCACCACGAAATCCCTCCATAAACCGCTCCGACGCCTGTGAACGTCGGAAAATCTTCAAAAACCGTTAAATGTTAAAAGACACGAAACTGACCTGCGAAAAACAACACTGTTATGACCGTACGGTCACAACGATTATGACCGTTAAGTTATTCACGATATCAAGAGAAACGGTCATAACCGTTCTGACCGAGTGGTCATAACAGTTATGACCGCAACACTATACCGTGAGACGACGAGAGCAACGGTCATAATCGTTCTGACCGAGTGGTCATAACAGTTATGACCGCATCACTATACCCTGAGTCGACGAGAGCAACGGTCATAACCGTTCTGACCGAGTGGTCATAACAGTTATGACCACATCACTATACCCTGAGTCGACGAGAGCAACGGTAAAAACCGTTATGACCGAGTGGTCATAACAGTTATGACCGCATCACTATACCCTAAGTCGACGAGAGCAACGGTCATAACCGAGTGGTCATAACAGTTATGATGCTGTTATGACCGCATCACTATACCCTGAGTCGACGAGAGCAACGGTAAAAACCGTTTTGACCGAGTGGTCATAACAGTTATGACCGCATCACTACCTCAGTAACAGTCATAACAGTTTTGACCGTCCGGTCATAACTGTTATGACTTCTACCCTATTCCGCACACAACAGTAATGCCACGTCAGATTGTGGGGCCCACTAGCTTTTAGGGAATGCCAAAGGTCAGGGTTACCCTCGTCTCCCACCAGCCGAAGAGTCACTGTCCCTCACGCTTTCCTATATCAAACCCTTCAACATGGTTTTAGAGAGAGAAATCTAAACATATGGAGAGAAAGCCCGATTCTAGAGAGAGAGAGAGAGTTGCAACCAGCAGGTACCGCTCGGAAACAAGTCGAAACCATCATGAAGATCTGTTGATAAACTGCCTGCATGTGTGTTAACGTCGGAAATCTTCAAAAAAAAAAAAAACAAAAAAAAAAAACTCCCCTTGTCGAAGGCGACGAAAATGTGAGAGAAAAACACAAATCCTGCAAGGAGGTGTGTCCGAGTATCGGCTTCGGCATCTAAAAGCCCATCGGCCACGGAAAAGTTGATTTTTATGTTTTTATGTTTATAAAGTTTACGTTTTTAATAGCTTTCCATGTTCTGTAGGAAAAAAAAAAAGTTTTCATTTTTATATGTGTTTTTTTATGAGATTCCACCTTTCTAAATGATCTGTAGGAAAATATTTGCAAAATACATAGAGTTAGTCATTTTTTTATGATTTTCAGATGGTCATGAATTCGGACTTGTTGGTCATAATGAAAATGACTCATTTTGAAATTTTCGGATGGTCATTTTTATAATGACCAACAGGTCATAACGGTTATGACCGTTACTCTCAACTATGCAGAGAGAGCGGTCATAACAGTTATGACCATCTGGTCCTTACAGTAATAACCGTTACTGTATATCATGATAGGGAGAGAGGTCATAACAGTTATGACCACCATGTCATAACAGTTATGACCGTTACTCCGATAGTGAGAGAGGTCAAGAATAACAGGAAGAGAGGTAATAACTGTTATGACCACCATGTCATAACAGTTATGACCGTTACTCCGACACTCTAGGTCATAATAGGAAGAGAGGTCATAACAGTTATTACCAGCCGGTAATAATAGTTATGACCGATACTACACTAGATTGGGAGGGAGAGGTCATAACTGTTATAACCACCATGTCATAACAGAGATGACCGTTAGTATAGGGAGATGGTGCATAACCGTTATGACTACTCGCTGTCATAGCGGTTATGAAATTTGATCTAGATAATGATAGGGAGCTTTAAACGGAATCTGTCTCTCTCACAGTCGCTTATGAGTTAATCCATTCTACTGTCAAATCATTCACAGCAGCCTCTGACATCCGTTCTCTGGCAAAGGTAACTTCAACATCACATTTTTACCCTCATTTCTCTTGTTTTATCAACTGTCCTAGCAGAGCAAAATTCTTATTCTTAATTGAAATGGTTTGAGTTCTATTAAAAGTTTCTATGTCCAGATAGTTGTTGAGCCCTTCACAACTAGAAAAGAATATCAAGACTGGATTCGTCAAATGCACATGCAGTATAACGAAGAGGTTGTCGTGGGCGAAGAGCAACCAGTTATTGTTGGCAGCCGTGTGAATATCAAAGCTAATGGAATGTTGACATTTTAATAGCCGAACATTCCATTATCTTTGGTATTCACACGGCTGCCAACAATAACTGGTTGCTCCTCGCCATCGATAACCTCTTCGTCATACTTCATGTGCATCTGAAGAACCCAGTCTTGATATTCTTTTTCTAGTTGTGAAGGGCTCAACAACTCTCCGGACATAGAAACTTTTAATATAACTCAAACCATTTCAATTAAGAATTTGAACTTTGCTCGGCTAGGACAGTTGACAAAACAAGAGAAATGAGGGTAAAACTATGATGTTGAAATTACCTTTGCCAGAGAACGGCTGTCAGAGGCTGCTGTGAATCTCGACAGTAAAATGGATTAACTCATCTGGTGACGGTGAGAGAAAGAGTTTTTGCTTAAAGCTCCCAATCGTTAACTAGAGTAACGGTCATAACTGTTACAACCGGATGGTCATAACTGTTATGACCTATCTCCCTTAAACGAACTGTCAGAATTGTTATGACCTGGTGGTGATAACAGTTTTGACCTCTCTCACAGTCGCTAACTAGAGTAACGGTCATTATCGTTATGACCATCCGGTCGTAACAGTTGTGACCACTCTTTCATCGTGACGGTCATCGCTGTTTTGACCGTATGGTCATAACAGTTATGACCATACGCTATCCCTGGCTTGAACTATAGTATCGGTCACAATTGTTATGACTACCCCGTCATAACATTTATGACCTTTCTCTCTTCATAACAGTAATTATCTCTCTTCCTTTGTCAAACTCGTCGATTTAATGAACACTTCTTCCTTACAGATTATAAATATCAGATTATAACACGTCATTATATATATATATATATAATATGAAATAATATAATATGAAAGCATTGCCATAACACGTCATTAAATTATTAGATTATAAATATTCATGAAAAATTGATGCATCTTAAAATATTGTATCGATAAAGGGTTCTTCAACGATTAAATTAAATAATCAAATAATAAAAAAACCAATTGTTTAATGCCGTAAAATATGACTTAATTGCTATAAATTGTCATTAAATACTCAAGTTGTTAAAAAAAAAAAATTCTGTCCATGTTCCAATATGCCTTAATTGGTATAACATTACATTAAATAATAAAATTATAGAATAAAATAAAATAAATATTTATGCACATTTTTTATGCCTTGATTGCTATAACTGGTCATTAAATTATTATCAGGTCATAATGAAATTAAAAATTGATCATAATTAATATATGACCTTATTGGGTTCTTCAATTATCAATCTATAAAATGAAAGTCAATTTATTCGACTTAAAATATGACCGACCTAAATAATACAACTGTTATGACCGAAAGGTCATAACAGTCATGACCTCTATCTTATTATCAGGTCATAATGAAATTAAAAATTGATTATAATTAATATATGACCTTATTGGGTTCCTCAATTATCAATTTATAAAATGAAATTCAATTTATTCGACTTAAAATATGACCGACCTAAATAATACAACTGTTATGACCGAGAGGTCATAACAGTCATGACCTGATGGTCATAACAGTTGTGACCTCTTTCCGTCTAGCAAGGGTCATTATCGTTATGACCTGATGGTCATAACAATTGTGACTTCTTTCCGTCTAGCAAGGGTCATTTATAGTTATGACCTGATGTTCATAACAGTTGTGACCTCTTGCCGTCTAGCAAGGGTCATTACCGTGACCTGATGGTCATAACAGTTGTGACATCTTTCCGTCTAGCAAGGGTCATTACTGTGACCTCTTTCCGTCTAGCAAGGGTCATTACCGTTATGACCTGATGGTCATAACAGTTGTGACCTCTTTCCGTTTAGCAAGGGTCATTACCGTTATAACCGGATGGTCATAACAGTTATGACCATCCTCTCTCCCTATCGTGAAGTATCTGTCATTACTTTTATGACCATCAGGTCATAACACTCATGACCTCTGTCCCAATAGTGATGGTCATCGCTGTTATGACCGTATGGTCATAACATGTAAGACCCGAAATTTTGTAGACTTGTAATCTCCTTGTTCATAAGGAATTAGAGTCTAATTTATGTGTTTATGATGTGTTATATGAAAAATTATGAATAATAATGAGAAATTTATAATTTTATTTAAACAATGTTCGAGTCCTCATTTAGTTGTTATGAGACTCAATTAATGATTTATGAGCCAAGAATGAGGTTTTAAAGGAAAAAGAACGAAAAAGAATGAAATTTTACAAAAGTCAAAGGTTTGACCAAAAAGTCAAAGGGTTGACCGAAAAAGTCAAAGTTTGACCGGGACGGGTCACAACGTTGACTTCACAAGTATGATGAAGGAATATGGAAAGAATTTTCGAAAATGAGGTTTTACGATCAAGATAGCACAAATAAGCCATAAATCCACCATAGAAAAATCAAGCACACCGAAATCGAATTAAGAGCAAAAAGGTCTCCGAAAAATTGGAGAAAGAAAGTTTTCGGTCCGAATTTACAAGGAAGAATTTTTGGACCAAAAATAAAAAATGAGAATGCTCATCACAGTATTGGAAATAACTGTGGAGCGCGAAAGGAGCTGTGAAAGAACGAAATGGCCAAACAAGACATTGTGTGAGCTAGTGGAAGATGACATCAACCCCTTGACATCACCTTCCACTAACTCAAGTTGCATCATGTGGGACTCCCCCATGCATGAAGTTTGGCCAGCCATGGGAGACAAAGGGGAAAAGAAAAAAAAAAATGAATGACAACAAGACATGACAAAAAGCCATAAAATGAGGACAAGCAACCACTCCACCTTTCCTTCCACCAAGGGCTACCACATGTCCCTCATTTCCCCTTAATTTTTCAGCAGCACATGCCCCCCTTAACTCCCATGTTCGGCAGCCCAAAGAAATAAAAAAAAAGGGAATTGGTTTAGTTTTGGGAACTAAATGACCAACCAAAGCCTAATCAAGTCAAAGACACATGCCCATGCTTGTGACCTCATTCTCCACTAACAAAAATTGAGCATGTGAGCTTGTCCTCCCTCCCCCATTTTCGGCTGCACAACCCCATTTCCCCCTCTCTTGGATTCGACTGCAGCTAAGGAAAAGAAAGACAAGACAAAAGCCTTAATTTAAGGCAAGTTATCAACCACTTTGATCAATCAAAGAAACCCTCCCATCCCTTATGCTTTTTGTTGGAAAAAATGAGCCAAAGCTCTTACTTTTCCTTGGGTTTGCTCGGCAGCAAGAGGGAGAAGGAGAGAGAGAGAGATTCCAAGAGAAATTTTTGGGTTTTCCATCTCAAGGGTGCACGGTTTTGCAAGAAGAGAGGGAGCTAGAGAAAGCTTGAGTTTTTAGTGAATTTTGGAGCTTGTGGCCGACCAAGAAAAGAAGGAGAAAAGGTGAGTGACTCTTGACAAAAATTTTTGGGTTTTCTTCTTAAAAGTACTCGGCTTGGAGGTGTGAAAAAGCTAACCAAAAAATCTCTTGGATTCCACTTTTCTTGGACCAAAGCCGTGAGCCACCAAGCAAGGAGAGTTTGAGAAAAATCTTGTGGATTTTTCCAAGTGGTGGCCGAACAAGGAGGAGGAGAAAAAGGTAAGAAAAACTTGGATTTTCTTCTTGTGAGGTTCGGTTTTGGTGAAGCAAGAAAGAACTAACAAAATTTCTTGGATGCCATTTTTTTTTCTTGGAGAAGCCGAGTGGTAAGGAAGCTAGAAAGAAGGAAGGAAATCTTAGGATTTCAAAACCCTAACTTGGGTTTGAGGTAAATCTCTTAAAACCATCTTGAAATTAAGTCTCATTTAAGTATTTTGATGGTGATTAAAGTGGTTTGTAAGGACATAAGTCCATCTTATTTTCAGCCCTCATTTGGTTGGTGTGTGTGTGCTTGATTTGGAGTTAGGGTTTTGGTTGGCTTGATTGGTTATTTATTTGCTTGATTTATGCTTGCTTGATGATGGATTTTTATGCTAGAAATTAGGTTGTATGTCCCCCCAAGATGTGGCCAAAAATCTGCCAAAGCAGCCCCCTTTGATGCATGCTAGCTTAGGGTGAAATGTTGATGCTTGATGAGTTGTATGGAAAAGTTAGAGCCAAGCAACCCTAGGTTTTTAGTTTTGGATTTTGGGTTACATGGAATGTATGAGATGGATTATGGATTTTAATGGGACGTTAGAAATGCTGCTTGATCTATGTATAAGCTCCCGATGTGATCGGTCAAGTTAGTTTCCGCGAAGTAGGACGTAAACCGAAAATAACTCTCAAAGCTGCCAGTTCGGTTTCGAACCTGAGCAGTTTTGGAAAAATGAAAATATAAGGCCTTTAGAGGCCAAACGGGGAAAAACTCAAAACATGAAAGTTGCTCGGACCAACTTTTACTAGAGAGCAGCATGAACAGAATCTCGAAATAAGACTCCAACAGTCTCTGTTTTCCTCAAAACCCGTGGCTAATCCCTGGGACGGTCTTTACTCAGTTTTTTCAGGGTCAGCCAGTTTTCAAATAAAAACTGGTACTAATCTAGGCCGAACTGGATTTTTTGCGAAACACGAAAGTTTTAGGATTTTTTGAGAGCTACAACTTTCATGAAGACAAGTTTTTCAAATTCAAAGCCGATTTTTAAACTGGGCGCGTTTTATGGAAGGTGCGCAGGGAGTCCGAAATTCTGCACATGAGTTTTACGAAAATGTTTTCTAGAAAAATTGTGAAGTGATCTTAAACGGTTATTTTAGCTTCGAAAACCGTTCCAAATGCGGTTTCCGGCCCCAAATGATTTTATAAAAGATTTGTTTCGAAAACCATGAATTTTAAGGGCTCGGATTTGAAATTTCACATTTTTCCAAGAAGTGAAGAAAAGAGGGTTTCATACCAAATATTTTCAAGTTAAGGAAAATAATGAGATTAAGCCAAAGTATTTTCTAATTAAAGGAGTTAGAATTTTTACAAGCAAAATGAAGGATTTTGGAAAATAAATTACACAAGATTTTCCAAAAATAAGGAAGAGGAATTTTAAAGTAAAATTGGTGAGCAAGCCGATTACGAACGGTAGCCGGATATTATATCCGAGTTACAAACCCAAGGATAACCAAGGGTTGACTAAAGGTTGACTCAAGGTTAAATAAGGTTAACCTTAAGGGTTACCCAACATAACCCTAAATGATACCCACATGAATAATTGGGCTAAGATTTAAAGGGTTAATGGGAATAACCCAATAACAAGGATGTATGAGCAAAGCCCAATAATAGTACAAGGCTCTAACCAAAAAGGTTACCCAACGTAACCTCGTAAGGATTAATCGAAGTTCGATTATCATTAATAAAGAATGAGGATTAAGGTGGCCAAGATGGATGTCAAATATAGGGGACATGCAACCAAAAGTAGGTATGAGTGTTGGTAGGTCACCAACACCTTACGAAAGGATCCTGATCCTATATTTTTGGTATATCAGGAAAGTGAATTGCTGTTGCCGGCAAATTTAAGGGACGCAACTTTAATGATACAACACTAGAGGTAAGTACAAACCTCACCTGCAGTATGAAAGCTAGTAAATTATGTTCAAGTATCTGGTTTTCAAATATGCTGCAATATGTTGTGTGCTATATCTATGAAATGCCATGCTTTATAAAAAGTGCTATTTTTACAAAATGCTATGTTTATATAAAAGTGCTATATTTGCAAAATGTCATGTTTATAAAAATGTCATGATCGCAAATGCCATGAATGAAAAGAATGTCATGCCATGTTATGAATGAGATAAAAAGTATGTTATCATATAGTGACATCATAAGGTATGTTCACTGAGGATAAATAACATGGTAAGAAATCACAAGTAAAGTGTCATACCGACCTCCCATAAGGTGGAGGATTTTTCATGTTCAAGTAAAGGATTCACCCTCTCGTTGATGCGGGAGGGTGTAATCACCCAATGTTCCCAGAGCAGTTAGGGACCTTGCAATCCCTAACTGTATCTGGAGGCGCGCTAAATAAATGATGGTACGTACACTATGGGGCCCATAAGAAAGATAAGTAAGTTAAAAAGAAATGCATAAATGGAACATATATGGTTCACGCATATGCGTATGATGATGTATGTTTTCCAGATGTTTTAAATGTTTTGTGAGATTATGTTTGTGCTTACTGGGCGAAAGTTCATTCAGTTATATTTCATACTGTAGGTAAGAAACCTGCAACCTGAATGGTGGGCATTGTGTGAACGATGTGGCGGCGGATGAAGGCGGTATGGATACCACTACGCATAGTTTCCGCAACGTATTTTTGAGTTAAGAAGTTTTGTATCTAAGTATGTATGATGAAGACAAGTTTTGTATTATGGTATTTTGGAACTAAAGACCTTAAGTAAACTTTTAATTCAATAGTAAGGATCTATTGCTAATGACAAAGGCTTTTTATAAGTATGTTAAAAAAAAATATTCCTAAAATTTAAGTAAAGTTAAGTGAAGTAAGTAAGGTGGCGGCTGTACGTAGTGAGGGGGCTTCACATAACAGTTATGCCCGTTCTCTCTCCCTAGTTACTAACGTATAGGTGTTACACAGCGGTCATAACTGTTATGCCCAGTAGGTCATAACAGTGATGACCGATTGTCCCGATAGTTATGGTCATCGCTGTTATGACTATACGGTCATAACAGTTATGACCGTTCTCTTTTCCTAGTTACTAACGTATCGATCATGCCCAGCGGTCATAACTGTTATGCCCAGCAGGTCATAACTATCATGACCGATTGTCCCAATAGTGACGGTCATCACTTTTATGACCGTATGGTCATAACAGTTATGACCTTTTTCTCTTTCAAACCAGAGTTTCGGTCACAACTGTTATGACCATCCGGTCATAACAGCGATGACCTTTTTCCTTGTGGCAAACTTGTCGATCTAATGACCGGTCTTTTCCATAAAATAATGTATCTAAATGATAATTACTTAAAATTTGGTGCCCCAGGTCATTAAATTATCAATTTAAACCAAAAATAATAAAATTTGAACTGCTTACACTTATAATGACGTGTCACCTGAAATTATAAAATGCAATATATTATTAAAAAAAGTTATGTTCACATAAAACATGTATAAAGACATATATGCCCTCAGCCAACCCTAAACTGAAAATTTCCCAGATTCCAGCCCCACTCACCCCCTTCCCGCCGACCCCAACATAGAAGCCACAGTATCTTCAGTTATGAAATTTTAAACTTCTACTTTCCCTCGTTTCTATAACTGAAGGCTCACGAACCCACGATGCACCATTACCCACTGATGTACACTTACTCTGACTCCAACAAATCCAACACAATCTTCGTTCACTCTGTTTAACCAACCCGAAAGGCCACATCTGCAGGGCATTCAGTTTAGTATAGATCTTCCCACTCCCAATCACGTGGTGCCGAGGTATTGCTGCTTCTCTATTTCATTTATTTTTTAGTACATGCTCTAAATGTGTGTGGGTTTTGAAATTAATCAAATTCTAAAAAGGAATTGAATATCTGACAAACTATTTGGGGTTTTATGGATCTCTGTATGACCTGTGTGTTTTCTGGTCGTGCGATAGACTCTATATAATAGTTAACTGGTCATTTGCACACTGACCATCCTGCAATGACAGAGATAACCGGTACTTTGTGCCGTCAATTGCATAATGACCATCTGGTCATAATTATTGTGACCGGTTTAAGTAGAGTTCGATCATTTGCATAATGACCGTCTGGTCAATATCAATGCGACCGGTAATTGTGGTCTTGAGGTCGGTCATGTGCATAATGACTGTGCGGTCAATATCATTGTGACCGGTTTTGTTATATAAGAATTAAAATGCGAATACATAACTGTTACCGGTCACAGCATTATAATGACCGGAAGGTCATTATAATGCTGACCAGGTTGTTAATGAGCTATATATATATATCACAACTAACTTAATATGACTAAATTCTTACAGTTGAAAATCCAGGAATGCAGGATGTCTGTGTTTTCATCAACTATAATGGTCAATGGGACGGCACATCGATATATGTTGGTGGCGATATGAAGGGAATATTGCTGCCCGAGACCGCAACATATGTTGATCTTATTCAGATGGTCAGAGGTGTTATTGGAATTAGTCGCCTAGAGAAGACGATAGTCATGCGATACATTGTTGAACCTGGGCTGCCTCCCGTCAGGATACAATGTGATGCTGACATTAAATTCTACATACAATTGAAGAAGAAGGATGTTCACGTACTTAGCAAATTTCCAATTTCCAATTTCCAATTTCCATCGATGTATTTGAAGAGTCTGCGGCCGAAGGCATGCCACCAGATGTAGGGGAAAGCAACCACCTTGACCTTCATCCTTCTAGGGTGGGTGGACAGAGCGATGAAACCCTCCAACCTGTAAATGACAGTAATCTCATAACCACTCCTCCTAACATCCCTTCTCTCATAGTACGTCTGGACCTGCACACTGACCATGGAATTGAACTGGAACATCATGTTTTTAACCCTGCCTCAGAGGTGGGCCACGATGATTGTGAAGCTCGGCGAATGAGTAATAATGATGCTGCTTGCAATTCAAACGAGAAGAGTGCCACACCCAGCATTGGAGCCAATTCTATTGCCGATCATATTATATCTCAGTCAAAGGATGTACCTAGTAGTGATAGTTTTTCCGGTCCAGTAGTTGTGGCGGATTTAACACCTGTCACGATGAGCGTAAATCTTATTTTTGAGAACAAAAAGTTACTGCAATACCATCTTCATCACGATGCAATGACTAAACACTATCAATTCAAGATGAAGAGGTCGAACTCTACTCTATTACACGTGATATGTATAGATCATGAAGGTTGTCCGTGACAATTGCGTGCGACTAGGATGAGATGTAGTGAATTTTTTGTTGTGAAGAGGTTCGACTTCGTCCATACTTGTTCACTTGAAATCGTTCAAGGTGCAAATCGTCAAGCGAAGAGCTGGATGATCGGCGAGTGTGTTAAGAGAAAATTCTTGGACCCAACAAATACCTCATATAGACCTCGCGAAATACAGCGAGACATGCAGTCCGAATTTGGAGTTCATTTCAACTATCTTAGAGCATGGCGAGCGAAGGAAGCTGCACTAACCAGTCTGAGGGGCGATGATGCAGAGTCATACAAAGGTAATACCCCTGACTATCATTATAACTTATATAACCACCATCATGTTTGTGTTTTCGTCATAATTACAGGTCTGTCCGCGTGGGCTGAAATCGTTAAGAGCAAAAATCCTGGCTCCGACATTCACATTGAGACAGACTCAGAACAGTGTTTCAAATACCTTTTCATGTACTTAGCTGCTTCAAAGCACGGTTGGCCTTATTGTCGTCCAGTAATTGTGGTTGATGGATCTGCACTGAAGGCCAGGTTCGGAGGAATGCTGCTTGCTGCATGTGGTCACGACGCAAATGGCTCCATATTTCCACTTGCATTTGGTATCGTTCCGTCGGAGAGCAATGAATCATGGCAATGGTTC
>CM046380.1:21002636-21027636 GCA_025413485.1 Ficus microcarpa | reverse complement strand
TTCGACAAGCTAAGGGATTCAATCGGCAGTCGAGATTCCCTTGCCATTGTGGCTGATAGGCATAAGGGTATCGAGAATGCAGCCAACCTCGTGTTTCTAGATGCTGTCTTTGGGATATGCGTCCAACACCTGGCTGCAAACCTGAAGACTAGGTTTAAAGATTTCAAAGGCCCTCTGAAGGCCTATTTTGATGGCGCAGCCAGGTCATATCTGCTAAGTGAGCACAATTGGCATATGGAATCCATCCGTAGTCGTAACGCCGACATGCACCGATATCTTCTGCAGGCCGATCCTACAAAGTGGTCGCGCGCGTACTTCAATGGACGAAGATATGCAATCATGACAACCAACATCGCGGAGTCATTAAACAGTGTGGATCGGAAAGCCAAGCTCATGCCAGTTGGATTGTTGGTGGAATGGCTGAGGCAACTACTTCAAAGATGGTTTGTACAAAGACGTGAAGAGGCACTCAACATAAAATCGAAATTGGCCCCAAATGCAGAGTACTTGATTCGAACCAACTTCGCGCTAGGTCTAACAGTAACGGTACGTGATAAATGCTACATCATGACGAGAGGATTGCAAATTTTTTCATCCAAAACTGTATACGATCCAATAAACTAACATCTTAAAATTCCATGTCTTACAGCCGCGGCCAGCCAATCAGTATGAGTACTCTGTCACCAATAACGCAGGCCAAATATTTATTGTTGATATGAGCGAACGGACCTGTACCTGCAGACAATTTCAGGTTGATCAAATTCATTGCGCTCATGCAATGGCCGTGTGTAACTACCGACGGATTGATCCATACAATCATTGCTCTAACTACTACACTAAAGACTTTCTATATACATGTTATGCACATGTAGTCCATCCGATTGGAAGCGCAGAGGGCTGGGATGTTTCTGAAGACGTCAAATCGCAAGTTGTGAATCCTCCCAAGGCAAAGCGTCGGCCCGGAAGGCCACGGGTTCGTAGGATATTGTCCCAGGGTGAAGAACCTGATCCCATTCGGTGTGGTAGATGTAATAGTTATGGCCACAACCGACAAACCTGTACTAACTCAATACCCTTACGAAAACATCAAACAAAAACGTCCCAGATTTCGGGCACAAAATCCAGTTCGCAGATGTGCTGATTTGCCTAGCAATTTTACTTTTAGCTTTTACACCAGATGTTTTCACCTTCACTATGAATAAGAATTTTTTTTCTTTATTCCGTGTACGTGTAACATCATAACAATACCTGTATTTTTAGACTTTCTAACGAAGCATGTATGTTATCAGCGTAATTTCATTATATCTGTTTTCTGCACAGCGTAATTTCTAACAATAAGCATGCAACTTTCAAACCAATTTGGATTTTAGAGTATCGGTCATAACCGTTAATGTCCGGAGGTCATAACTATAATGACCGAACTCTATGACCTCAAGAATAATCTGGGTGATAACCGTTATGACCTCTGGGTCATAATAGTGATGCCCTGGGTTCTATATCGTATAGAAGAACATGGGTCATAATCGTTATGACCGAGAAGTCATAATAAAAATGACCGGGTTCTATATCGTATAGAAGAACCTGGGTCATAACCGTTATAACCGAGAGGTCATAATGAAAATGACCGGGTTCTATATCTTATAGAAGAGTCTGGGTCATAACCGTTATGACCGAGAGGTCATAATGCTTATGACCGGGTCCTATATCGTATAGAAGAGCCTGGGTCAGAACCGTTATGACCGAGAGGTCATAATGGTGATGACTCGGGTTTTATATCGAATTGAAGAGCCTGGGTCATAACCGTTATGACCGAGAGGTCATAATGCAAATGACCGGGTTCTATATCGTATAAAAGAACCTAGGTCATAACCGTTATAACCGAGAGGTCATAATGCTTATGACCAGGTTCTATATCGTATAGAAGAGTCTGGGTCATAACCGTTATGACCGAGAGGTCATAATGAAAATGACCGGGTTCTATATCGTATAGAAGAACCTGGGTCATAACCGTTATGACCGAGAGGTTATAATGAAAATGACCGGGTTCTATATCGTATAGAAGAACCTGGGTCATAACCGTTATGACCGGGTCTTATATCGTATAGAAGAGCCTGGGTTATAACCGTTATGACCGAGAGGTCATAATGCTTATGACCGGAATACAAACAGTCGAGACCTACTCTGTCATATAGTGAATAAGCAGTCATAAAAGTTATGACCCTCCGGTCATAACTGTTATTACTGTTTTTCACATTATAGTGTAGCAGTCATAATAGTTTTGACCATCTGGTCATCATTAAAATTACCGCATCAGTGAATAAGAACAGTCGTTTATGATGAGCTCCACACATTTAATGTCGCCGAAACCAAGATTTTCCATCAACTTCACCCGCCTAAAGGTAACCTCCCCCTCGAAAGTCCTAAAAATACCATTGTTTAAAACCAGCTTCTAAAGTGTTTTAGAGAGAGAAACTCTAGATCTAGAGAGAGAAAGAATTGTATTTCCTTCGTTTCACCCCATAACCGCGGAGAAAATCGTCCTTAACCGCCAACACGGCCCAGGAGTCTGCACTATACTCTTTCAACGGCTATTTTAATAATATTAACATACAAGACTTGTCTATGACAAAGCAAATGGCTGAGGAAAACATCGAGAAATCCGGAAGCCGAGGGCAATCATCAGAAAACCCGGCCTCAGAGATTGAGACAGGAGTGGTTGCTGAAGGGTAGAAGAGAAAGCATGGAGGCATCGACATGCACGACCCAAACGTCTCACAGTAGTTGACATGCGACGTAGAACAGAATACAACCGAACCTGATGGGGTAAAAAAGTTGATTTATGTTTTTATGTTTATAAAGTCGACGTTATTTTTTTCCTCATTAGGGATGTTTGCTTTTTACTGCCTAAAAAGACAAAAGTTTTCATTTTTATGTGTCAGATTAATGATATCCCACTATTGTATTCGAGATGATGAACCGCATATGTTTCAGAAACGTAGAACGTGTTTTGTAAATAGTTTCCTCGAAGTTTGTCTGGTCATGTACATATATATATATATATATATATTACTAAGCTTTAAGCTAGATCACTTAGTCATTTTCGTTATGACTTGGTCGTCATAATCATGGGTTATAAGATATAAATTAGCTATGACTCGGTCGTCATAATGAAAATGACTTCGGTTCCTTATTATCGTTGGTCAATTTCATTATGACTTGGCGGTCCAAATGAAATTGACCTGGGTTCCTTAATAGAACCTATTTCGGTTGGTCATTTTCGTTATGACTACTCGGTCATAATGCAAATGACATAGGTTCTTTACTATTGAGGAAAGTCAGTTTCATTATGACTTGCTGGTCGTATTAATGAAATTCAGTTTAATGTGCCTACTGCTTTGGGTCAAAATTGTTTATATTTTAATGAGAAATTATGTTATTTTAGGTTACTATAATGACTATACCCTGTTACCATATATACAGGTTCAGTACAATCGACGAGTACCCGATGATCAAATTACCCGGGTGAAGATAAATACCTTCGTTAACATTAGGGAGACATTAAGAAATTTGACAAACTGGTTGTCTCCCCGACAGTTTGAGTTGGTCATAAATCAACCATGCATTCAACACTTCCTGAAGTTAACTACACTTGGATGGGCTGGCCAGCTGTTCCACAACATTGTCATGCGCCTGACGGATCACAATGACGGTGGTGATGCTATGTGGTTTTAGGTTAGTGAACAATTAGGTAGGTTTTCCATCACCGAATTTGGCCTAATAACGGGGATGAAATGTGTTGGGTCTACTCATTTTCCACCGATGGGCGAACCCAGATTAATTACAAGGTATTTCCGGACGGTGAGAGGTGTGTCAAGGGAAAATTTGGAGCTGCAAATGTTGAATGCGAACTTTGACGACGACGAAGACGCCATCAAGCTCAGTCTACTATACGTCATGTTCTGCATTCCTCTGTCAAATGCGAACTCCGTCAAGATAGACCCGAAGTTTTTTGCCCTGGCCGACAAATTGGAGGCCTTTAATAAGTTCCCTTGGGGCTTGCTCTCATGGGAGGCAACCTGGTGTAACGACCCGCCTAGCACAGGCCGTCACCGTACATACATACATGCATTCATATATAGCTTTTACAACTTACTTAATTATTACATGAAACACAGCGGAAAATTTTTTTTTTTTTATATAAGGCGTATATACATATACGAAACATAAAACATGATCAGTAATATCTTTTGTGCATACTACTCAGTAGCCATAATTAAACATTCCATAATTTAACATAAATAACAAAATGCGTAGCAGTCCCCACTTCCCACTATTCACAGTACCCGGCCACGCGATTCCACCTTGCATCATCAATTGCCAGCAGGTTGTTTACCTACAGTACAAACTTAACATAATGAGTTTTCGCTTAGCAAGTACAACTCCTATACCGCGACTCGTAACTTATAACAAAACATACCATCATTCTATTACATATACTTCAAGACATATAGCATGCATGAACCAATTATGTTTATATTATGCTTACTTGTTTCTGCATCTACTTGTTCTACTTAGGGGCCCTTAACATGTGTGTTTGTACCTGGCACGCGACTATGAATTGGTTGGGGCGGCCAAACCAAATCCAACTCAATCCACAGTCCAACCCGACCTGGTGCGGGTGGCACGACACTGGCGACGTATCGCCTTTACCTACTTTTCACCTTATCATTTTTAATCGTGTCATACATGATCCCATTTCATGGACATACCATTTGATGTCATTTTATCATGATTCATATGCATTTCATATATTTCGTAAGCATACATTGCTTACTTAACACATTTCATAGCATAGACATATTACGTACATATATCATAGTATCACACCATAACACATAGCACAACAATAATATCTAGGCAAGTATACAACTACTAGCCTATGCTGTAGGCGGTGTTGTACTTACCTTGTCTATGTCTGGTGATATGCTGTTCCACCTCGGGGCTCAGCTGCAGGTTATATCCTGCTTAATCGAAGGACTAGTTAATAATCTAGCCTATGACCATAGTAATGTTGGTTATCCACCAACATTCATGCAATGCTTTGGTTATATGTCCCTCCTATTTTAAAACATTTTATGTGTGGTTACGTTGGATAACCTTTCAAATCTATCACATGTGAGAGCGTATAAAGGTTAGGCTAACACCTAACCTTAAACTTATCGTAATCCTAATCCGAATTAGGTTAACCGAAGTCAACCTCTAGGTTACTAAAGTCAATCCTCCATTCGGGTCAACTTCGGGCTTTGGGGCTAAGCCCTGTGATTCGGGTATAAATTCCCGATCACCGTTCGTCTTAACTCTTTACCTAGCAAACCTTGAACTTGAACATTTTATTCTCTTTTCTTTGTCTTTGAAAGAGCTTTTGGCATATAAGCCTAAAAACTGCTATAATTTCCCTTAAAAATCCTTGGATCTTAAAATTGGGTTTATAAAACATTTGAGGGTTTGAAACTGCCTTTGGAACAGTTTCTATGTTCAAAACAGAGTGTTTAGACCGAAAAACAATTTTTCTCTATTGGTTTTATAAAATTCTGTGTAGGAATGTTTTGCTCCCTGCACAGCTTTCAGATTTCAAGGTCTAGCTTAAAATCCTTTTGGAATTTGAAAAAGTTTCATTCACGAAAGTTCTAGCTCTCGAAGAGATCTAAAACTTTTGTGTTTTACAAAAATTCTGATTCGGCTTAGTTCAGTACTAGTTTTTATTTGAATTCGGGTGATCATAAAAACTGCGTCCTGATGGACCATCTTCGGTTTTTCGTAAAAACGGAGGCTTTTGGAACCTCATTTTGAGAAACGGTCCACATAGCCCCCTAGGAAAGACCCTGTTCTATAACTTTCATGTTTTACGTTTTTGCCCATTCGGCCTCTAAAGGCGCTGCCCCGTAGCTTGCTCGAATGAAACCCGACTCTACTCTAGAGTTTTCCTTCAAATTCTGAAATTTTTTTCTCTCTTTCCCCTGCACACAGTCCACGGCTACAGCCAAGAACAAGAGCTGGAAAATTTTTTCCTCACTCTCTCTTGCTCTCCCACGCAAACCGAACAACACTAACTAGTTGGCTCAAGAAATTTTTTCCAGATTTCTTTCTATCTTTGCTCTCGGTTTTCTTGCTGATTTTTGGGCATAATAAGGTTGCATTTTCTGATTTAAATGGGGTGGAGGGCAGCCCTATTTATAGGCAATGTGGGACACAAAGTTTCTCTCATTTTGACCCCAAAAGTTTTGAATTTTTTTCACAAAAGCCCCCCCTTTGGCCGGCTGTCATGGAGTGGAAGACAAGCAAGAAAAAGCTAGAATGGGACACATGTCTTGCATGGATTTGTTCTCCAAAAAGTAGGTGATGTCATAATTCAAAAATTTATGATGTCATAAATCATAAAGGGCTTGTTTGTCTCCTTTTCCAATAAACAGTATAATTTAAAGTTAACATAGATAAATCTAATACTGTGTTGTACTAATACACAGTATTAATATTTTATACTGTCATAAAAATTTTATCTGTGAAAAATTGTTTCTTTATTTTTCCGAACCCTTTTGCCCTGTACCCTATTTTTGCGTGCTTGATTTTTCTATAGTGGTTTTAGTTCTCAAATATGTCATCTTATCCGAAAAATGAGTTTTTCACAGTATTTTTCCTATACTGCATCTCATAAAATTGTACAGTGAGGGTTTTGACCATTTTGGTCAAACTTTAACTTTCCCGGGTCAAAGTTGACTTTTTTGGTCAACCCTTTGACTTTCCTAGAATGATGTAAATTTCATCTCTTTTCATCCGAAAAGATCATTTATCAATCAAAACAAGCATACTCGAGTATTATAAAGCTATAAGAACTCGTAACACATAATAAAGTTTGAAGCGAATTTTTTCATAAATACCGATACGGCATGCATTCAATTCCTTTAAAAAGGAAATAATAATCATAGAGAAAGTAGGGATTACACCCGGTCTGCAATCTGTGCCGCAGTTGACAACAGAACGTCTTCGAAGAGAAGACAACCGAAAAAATCCCAGCCAGCGCATTACAGTATTGCGGGCTTTCCCCATGCCTTACTGGTTTGGGCATATGAGAGCATCCCAACCATAGCCTCCAGATTCACAACCAATTACGAGGACGCCAGGCCGCGTATGCTGCCGTGGATGACCATGGATAACGTCAAGTTTGATGACGTTATGTGGGCTTTGACCGCGGTTGGAGATACTCAGGTGATTTTTATTGAATTTCTAAAGCGTGTCATCTTAAAATGTTTGGTCCTCATTTATAGGTTCATCACTAGAGTGTTTGGTCAATCATTTATGATATGAACGTCGGTCATAACAGTAATGCCCACCCGGTCATAACAGTTATGACCGGGTGGTCAATACATGTCCTAACTGTATTGACCACCCGGTAATAACTGTTATGACCGGGTGGTCAATACAGTTAGGACATGGTCATAACAGTAATGACAGTTTGGTCATAACTGTTATGACCAACCCTTTACATCGTATTGGTCATTACAGAAACTCCAGGATGGTCATTACCGTAATGACTGTATACAGGATTCTGACAAAAAATTGTTGTTATGTGTGCAGCCGAAATGGGTTGGGATGATGCCCACAGCAGAAGAGTTGAAGGACCCATGGCTTGTGCGCCTATTTTTGAAGAACCCAATGCCTGTGCCTCAATTAATTCTCAAGCCACCTGTTCCCCAATCGAGCTCGGCTATAAACGCCGAGTGGCAGGAGTTTAAAGAAGAGATCCGAGGACAGGTGGCCACAATTAACAAGAGTCTGCTGGCTCTTAAAAAGGACCAGCAGAAGTCCAACAAATTGCTGCGACGGGTTATCACGATGTTGAAAGACAACATGAGGCAGCAGGGACAAGGAAAGGCAAAGACCGGAACTCCAGTCACCAACAAGCAGCCGTTGGATGTTCCAAAGCATGAGTCGGATGCTTTGAATAATGCGTCCGATGACATCGCCACGGGCTTGCTAGGTGAGGTGTTAATCAACGCCGACCTCGTGGCCGCTGCTGACATAGGTGAGCAAGCAGCCATGGAGTTCCTAACGGGCGAAAAGGTTATTGCATCCCATCAACCTGTTGAGGAGGAGAGTAACAAGGTAGGACTATATTTTAAATTTGAGTGTACCATATATATAGGCACACCATAATTTTTGTATATAACAGAAACAAGGTAGTTATTTTATGTGACATGTTGTTAATCCACACAGGAAAAGTTGGAAAAAACTTTTCAAGGAGAATGGATGGTACAATCTGTCCCACTTGATGACATCAAGGAGGAGAGCATGCCTCACCCGCATAAGGGAAAGAAAGAAGGCAAAGATGCTAAGATCATCATCAGTGGACAGGATGTTGTGCATCCTGCAAGCCAGGCCAAGGAGGACAGCACGGGTGAAGTGGTTGTTACGAATATCCATACCCAAAAAACCAGGTTCATTAGAGTAACCGTGTTATTTTAACTCGTTTGATATGTCATTTATAGGTCCCTAAGAAGAAGAGGGCCAGACTCTCAAGGCTTGGCCAACGGCCAAGGGGAGCTAAGTCCTATGTTGGCTCCCCAGCGCATGAACCGAGTAAGATTGTTTGTGCCCTCCCACCGAGCCTAGAAGATGTACCTCTGCCTGACATGCTAGAGTCGTTCAGGGGGTGGATGAGTAAAGGGGCGTTGAAGAAGACTCCACCAGGGTAATTTGCTTATAACTGATAATTGTCCGTTCGAATTGAGGTTTATGTCAGTGTGTAATATATCCATATTATATTAATAATGATATCACCACAGTAAATATTTGTATTTCAGTACACGGCCTCCCAGATTCAATGCCAAACATGACCCATTGGAGAAACCCCATGACCTCGGAGTCGTGACGGTGGACAAAAAAACTTGGTATTATGAACTGGCAACCCAACCTGTTTAGCTATGGGATAAAGTAAGTGGTGTTATTAACTGTTTTGTAATCAATGTCGTGAGTTTTATGTCAATTTTTTAGGTCAAGAAGGTACATTGTTTGATGACCAGCTCTATTTACCGTGAATTGCTTTTCTTTTGTGTATTCAGCACATTGATGTAGCGTTTTACTACCTGAGGAAGAAGATCAAGCAGTATCCCAAGTTGCAAGAACGAAAGGTGACAACGGTAGACACGTATTTCAGTACAAAGGTTGCTGCAATGTGGCCTGTCTACCGGCGTTCACCAGATACGTTTGATTGGGGGACCTGTGACACTTTAATAAAGATCATGCTTGGCATCTCTGGCCAGTGTGGGACTACGTGGTTTGATCTGAACACTTTGCTAATACCGTTAAACTTGGGTACAATGCAGCATTGGATATTAGTAAAGCTCGAACTGACCGATTGGACAATTGAGGTGTATGACTCTATGCAGCATGAAGGCCCTCACAATCAGAAGGTCCGAGAGGGAGTCGAGTGTTTGTCAGAGTTCATTCCAGTGCTGGCTGCTCAAGTCAGTTTGTTCGATATTAAACCACGTGATCCTCCCAGAACGTACGCAATACCAGTCACCATCAGGAAAGATATCCCTAAACAGGGCAATGGGTAGGTACTAGTGTTTTTATGTTTTGATTATTTAACATTTAATGTTGCCTTGGTGCCTCAGATACTTATGTGAATTATGTCGTTGTTTATTCGTGCATCATCAGGGGTGACTGTGGCGTGTTTACAATTAAAAATGCTGAATGCTTGATAGAAGAGATGGATGTCAGCTATTGGGTACTTCATGAAAGGATGCAACTCTTTCGGGAGTGCCTAACATGTTACTTGTGGGCTCATGTGAAGCGGAAGATTGCCGGAGATTATAAAAGTGATGATGAGCCGGAGATGGACTGAAAGCATCGAGCCACACCTAATTTTTTATCATTGTATTTCAATTTAACAGACTCTAAATAGGCACATTTTTTATTCATTGTATAGAAAATTATTTTGTTGTAATTTTTTGGTATTTGTTGTAAACTGTGAAAGTTGACAAAATAAGCATAGGGATCGAGGTCATAACTGTTATGACCAGGTGGTCATAACAGTTATGACCAGGTCTCGAAAATGCCCATACACTATGTAAGATGCATAATTTTTACCTTCAATTAATTTATAATTTGATAATTTCATACCCTGTTATATCAATCAAGTAATATTTCAAATATACATACACTATTGTATAGGGAGACAGGTCATAACTATTATGACCAGGTCTATTACATTCATTTAAGATGCATAAAATTTTTAATATTAATTTATAACTTGATAATTTCATGACCTGTTATCTCAATGAAATATATATTTTAAATATAGATACATCGTTATGTAGGAAAAAGTGGACATTAATTCTAGAATAGTGATAAATGTCGTAAAAGTAGCGCCCATCCAACGGAACTTTTGTTTTTGTCTTTAATCAATATAAGAAGAGAAGCAAAAGTTGTAGTTTTTTCAATAAGTATTTGCAAAGTGCATTTTTAAAAAAGTTTTTGAAGTCAAGATAATTTTAGAGTATTTTAAAAAATAATGACAATATTAAAATAACGTTTATAATATATACCTTAAACTCTGATCTATTTCAAGATGACTCTAATTCAAGACTCAGTCAGTAGACACAATACTAGCAGGATAAGTTTGGTTATTCAGAAGGATTTGGAGTCCTTCCTAAAACCCCTTGGTCAACTGTTTTGCATCCTAAAGTAAAAGCTTCCACAATTGATTGGCCAAAATGAGGATCTCAAATTACATGAAAAATAAATTGGCATCAATTCGAAACCCACAAAAAGTTTTATAAGATTAAAAAAAAAAAGGGTCCATCAATTTTTTTTCTTTTTAAAAATTCCTTATATCGAAGGTAGCAAATGCCCTAGCCACACTTTGGAGAGACGAGACTTGACTTACGAGAGATAGATCCACAAAAGAAAACAGAAGAGGATTTTCCAGAAGTCATATTTTTTGTTTTAATAGGAAACTCTTTTGATAAATTACCAGAAGTAGCTTTTGGATTCAGAAAGCTAAAAGTAGCTTCTAGAAAAATTATGTCAAATAGTCCTATATTTCCATTAGACAACTACTCTCAACTAGAGTTCTCTATTGACTACTAAAGTCAAAGATAACATTGTTGATCAACTAATCAAAGGATTAAATATAGAGTTATTTGATAAATCATTAAAAGAAAAGAGACTTCCTGTAAAAGAATAAGTCAGTCTAGTGATCTCAAGATTTAGGTTCAAAGGGATGACCTAATTGTAAGAACTTAGCTAGATCATTGTGGGTTGCCCTTCTTTACATTATTTTTGCTAAAGCAGTGATGCAAACAAAGAATAAAGTCAAGCTATACTTTTAATGATTCGTATGTGTTGAGAATCCAAATGAAGTAATGTGGGTTATTCTAAACCAAAAGATCACCTATTTCTATGTGATAAAGAAGTGGGACCATTTGAAAGGAGATGTAACGACCCGACTTTCAGACCGTTAACTAGTTTACTTATTTTTATTTAATTTAGTCTTAACGCTTATTTATGTTTGATTTTAAAAATACAGAAATCTTTTAAAATCATATTTGTACTACAAATATTAGAATTAGCAAAAATTTTAACTGAGGAAATTGAAAACCTCTAGCTAATAAATATCTTATTCAAATTCATATTTAAATAATATTTAAAAAACTATAACTTCATGAAAATTAAAAAGAAAGAGTCTAAAGTTTTTTCTCAGAAAGTACTCATACTAGTTTAATAGTACAAAAACATTATAACATAGTTATAAATATAGTCGATACAAAATAATTTAAGAAGTCAAAATGCAGAAATTAAGTTCGTAGTGGTATCCCACTCCCGTCCTTCATCGCCTCCGCATAGCTTTGCTAGTCCATAAAACATCTAAATAGCGGACTGCTTACCCGCGTTACCTATAGTACGAACACACATGTATGAGCTTCAGCTCAACAAGTATAAATAATATCTCACAAATCATTTTCATGAAATCATATCATCACATGTAACATCATGAATGTTCAAAAATACATGTGATCTATATATGTTCAATTATGCTTTATTATATACATATCTTGTCTACATAAGGGCACCTATGTTACACTCATATGCGCGCAACCAATGGAGAGTTAGAGGAGCGATCCTCCAACAACCTCCAATGTCATATCTAATAACTTTCATTATTATCATATCTTCTCACTAATTGGAGGTTGGTATAATACTTAATCCTATCTTTCATTAGCCTCATTCTTATTATTTGTGACAATTGTAGATTTACATGTTACTATATATCTATCATTACTACATACATATCTGTGAGACATGTCAATCATATCAGTGCAAAAATATTATGCACGTTAAATGATTAATTAGCACAATATATATGACTCATAGGTTCATCACTTCATGAAGGCAAATCATAAAAAACGTAGAATTAACAACGAAAAACATTTTATTCCATGCTGTATGTGAGATTTGGATTTACAGAAAATCGCGTAACTGTGTATCCGCGTTGATTGTTTCCGGTTCTACCCTCAAGTTGATGCGGTGTCTTAATTTTGAATTGACATCTGACAGTTAGAGTAAGATTTTTGAATCATTTTTCGATTATGGACATATATTCTCTTAATTAATAATTAATTTCAATTTAATTATTAATTTGTTTCTACGTTTTTTTTTAATTTAAGAATAACATCCTTGATTATTAATTATATAAATATCATAAATTAATTTCTTAATTAATAATTAATTAATTTTAAATATTAAATTAATTAATTATTAACCAATTGGTGAGTTAATTATTTAATACTTAATTTCTTATTTATTATTTTACTTTATTTTCCTTTATTCATATTTGGGTCAATTAGGTGACCATGGATAACCATGGTCTCCCAATATCATATTAGGTCATTTTCGTGGGTTGTGAGTTTATTAGGTCTATAACAACTAATTTACTTGTAATTGAGTCTTATTATTATTTTAAACATGTTAAGGCTCAGTATACCGTGTTGTCTTTATCAATTTTTAGTCAATAATTACATGGCATTTCAACAAGTCTAATGACAAGTTCATTTCTCGATACCAAGCCATCGGGTACTAATTTACCAATTTATCCCTATTTCAGTGATTCAAGCACTTTTAAACTTAAACTTATTAAATCTTTTGACCATAGCTGTTAGTAATCTCACTTGTAGTTCTATAGGTCCAAAAAACCTCTACCTATGGTCCAAAACGTTCTCACATCAAATTACCATTTTGCCCATTAGTTTGACAAAATTACAATTTTGCCATTAGACATATCATTTTTAATCTAAACTTATTGAATGGCTTTTAAAAGTTTATCCTGGCCTTAGAATAATGTTTACAGTGTTCATAAGCTCTCATAATGACTTTCATAATTTATTATATTTCTAAACACAATAAAATAAAAGTATTACATTTAAGCCCCTATATGTTATTTATGGTTGTACATTTGACTATAACATAAATTATATTATTTATTATATTTATTTAGTTTAATATATTGCTTTGAGGGTGATAAAGATGCTGTCTAATTATAGTCTAAGCATATTTTATAATTTGACTCATTATTTATTTATTTTTGTATTTTAGTCCTTATTTAATCCCAATTAGTTCCCAATACCGTTTGATTCACATGTTTTATACTTAATGTCTTTATAAAGTGTTCTCACAGGATCAAGACTTATTTTTAATAAGTTTTTTATTATTTACGTTTTTTATCATAAATTTTTCTATATATACATTTTGATCCCAAAATAGCGTTTTGGTCATTTCTTATCTATTTATCACTAAAATTTCACATAAGGTCTATTTTAAGTCTCTAGTCAAGACTACAAAGTTTCAAATTCAAATAAAGTTTTCATGCTAGTGAAATTACAATTTTACCCCTTGAGGGCAAAATCGTCATTTTTGACATTTTTATTTCGGATTAAACTTGAGCTCTTCTTATGGCTTATATCAAGAGTAATATTCTATCTTTCTATATGATTATGAAAATCCTACTTAAAATACCATTTTCCAATTTATTAACATTTATGTCAAAAATGTTGTTTTTGGCACTTTATGATCATTAATTCTTATTATAGCCTATTTGTGATGTCAAAATATTTTTCTTATCATTCATGCTTCTATTAAACAGAGGAGATAATATATTAACAAGCCATAATCTCCTATTCTCATACATCAATACTCATTTCATGTTATATAATCATAAAAATCACACAAACATACTTTTCTTTATATTTCATACACAAATCATGTTTTCTAGCCACCTGAAATCATGGCCAGCACATGATTATCTCACTAGGTAGCAAAACCACATTTCAATCATTTACTATGCCAAGATTTTCCTATTTTTAAGAATACATTTTGAAAGAAAAGTTATTAAGAACTTGGTAAACAACTAATTTACAAGTCATTTACCTCTTAAAAAAGTAGTGGATTCTTAGCTCCTCTCGAAGGTTTTGAACCACTCTTAGATTCTTGAGCTAGGGGACTAGAATGGAAATAAAATATCATTTTAAAACATTAATTTTCTTTCTAGAAAAAAAGTGGAAAAAATATAGGTTTTTACCTTGAAAAACACTTAGAATGACTCTTCCTCCTTGTAAGGAAAAGATCTTGGAAGTGGATGGAAGAAGATGAAAAATATTTTTGGCTTCCTTTAACTACATATTTCATCCACAATGAAGGGAGGAAGAAAGAAAACTTTTCTTTGCTTGTGTGGTTTGTTTTATAAAAGAGAAAAGGGTGGTTTTTGGTGTACCTTCAAACCATTTAGTACCCAAGCCTTATTGTGGGTTAAAAATTGAAATTTTTGGATTTTTAATCTCTCCAAACACGTGTTCAGCTAAAGATAACAAGTTGGGAGGTTGTTTTGATGGGTTTTCATGTATTTCTAAGTGATTTTAGTGAGTAGTCATTCAAGTAGTCTAACATCTTACATTGTAATTAATTTTTCTTTATTATCTTGTCATTTTTGTTTTGCTTGTTTAGGAATTGGATTTTAGATTCTCAAAAACCCCTATCTTGTTCAACCTATTTTTTGAAGAAAAGAGAAATTTTAATTTTTTTTTTAAAATGATAGTAGGATTATTAAATTTAATTTAATAGATAAATCTTGGCATGACATAAAATTCACTTTTTTAATTTACAATATTATGATTATTCATTATATATATAATGAATTTTTTACACACAATATTTTCACAAAATCTCAATTGAATAAGAAAATGGGAGTAATAGTATATATATTTTCTCATTTAAATAGAGAAACTCAACATTGTTAAATCATTGATATCATCACATTGATGATACATATAGAATCATTCATGATCTTAAAATTTAGTGTTCATCAAAATAATTTACTAGAAATGTATTGATGAATGGAAATTATAAAATAGTTCGTAAATCGAGTTTATGAATTTCTAAAACATCACAGGAGAAGGGCTCAATTCTTTATAAACCCTCGCAAAACTAAGGATGTGTCATTGGTCAACATAGACATAATAATGAGAACTGAATTGTATCAGGAAAGATTCATGTGTAAGATATGTCATCGTTTACACAAACAACAAAATAATTTAAGAAAATGTGTCTACTAATCAACAAGTAAAGTAAAACATTCTCACAAATGAAGGTTCAAAGGTTAACACATACCTATCATATGCATGTTTTGATAATTGAAATCTATCACTAGGTCAAAACATCATTTTTTTTAATCATTTCTTTTCATTTTCTCTATCAATTTTAGTCTTAAGCAGATGGTTGAAAAAATGGCTTTGCGTCATTTTTAGTTCGTCAGAGTAACACTGTGTTGTTTTCGATACATGTTGTGACCTATATGGTCAGTCTTATGGTGCTAATGATTTTTTTTTTTCTTTTTCGTATTTTAATTTTTGCATGTGTAATTTTTAGTTTCTGTTTATACGTACATGTGTATAACTTTTGCCTAATAACGCTAATTTAAGTCATTGAATTGACTTTTACAAAAGGATGAGTGTTATCATTAAAAAGTTACAGCGTGGTATGGCATACAAAACTGTTTTTATGTGTTAAAGATTTTCTTTTTTTTTTTTCCTTTTCTTTTTTTCAACAAAAAGTGTAAATTGTTCTTTTGGCTTTAATTCTTACCTTTGTGATACTTTGGTGTTTATCATTATTTTTTTTAGCTAAGTTGACCGTAAGTTCTTTTAAAAAAAATGTACAATTTAATCTTTTCTATTAACTGCCGTTAAATTTTAGATGTAAAAAATTACTCATAATAAATTTTTGAACAGAATTACCATAATAACTTTTAAAACAATTAAACAAAATAATTTAATAAAGAATAACCCTCAATTTATATTAAAAAGAAATGTAAGAACAAGTTATTCATTGTCCAGGTCAATTAGGATGCTAGGTGCACATTCTCTTAAATTTTAGTTGGGAGTTAAACCAAAATGACCGAATTACATTATTTTTCAGAATTTAAGATCGTTTTAATTAAAAAGAGAGAACATATTTCAAAACATTACAAAGGTAAGAATTCAAAGACCAACAGAATAACTTACTTAAAAAAAAGTTGTTTTTATAAATGACGCCCAACTATACACCTTGTACATTCTAGTCCCTAACTTTTCAACTTTGCTAATTACACATTATGTTATCTTACACTTTTCAATTATTACGTAAATGATCATTCTGTCAGTATTTTATTAAAAATTAGATAGAAATTAAACATTTTATGATTTCATGAGCTTTAGTTAAAAGTAAAATCATAATATTTTTTGGATAGAAACGAAACCTCCATTACAAATATTTTTGAAATATATTTTACCTTTATTAAAGATTGATAGTTTCATGAGAGATATTTTCTAGATATAATTTTCCCAAAAAAAATTGCTTTAATTATAACTTAATTTTAATCAAACTCACGAAATTAAAATGTGTTTAATTTATATCCCAATTTTTTTAAGGATTACCGACGAAAGGACATTTTCTATAATAATAAGAACTTTTCTACGGTCCCCTAACATATCTTTTTTTATCTTGAAAATTTCAACCTGCTATAACTAGTCAAATTGTTAGCTTTTTATCCTAAAATTGTAATTTTGATTGTGACAAATGTGTAAATTTACAATAAAAAAGATTATTTTAAGTTTAAAGTAGACATATCGAGAGAGTGTGTTAAAGTAGAGTTCAAACGGATGAAAATACCGCAAGACTAAGGAATAAGCTGGGAGAGAAATCTTCAAAAAAATTCAAGTTTATTGACTTTAAAAAAATTTCCATGTACCCAGATGATTGCATGAAAGTAGAAAAATAAAACCCATCAAGATATCTCAACAGTTGCAGCATTTTATGGCTCTCTTGGTTGCCTCGTCCTTCTCTGCAAACTGGATGGGAAATCCAACCACTACGACAACCTCTCAATCTCGTACCTCTTCCTCGCGATCAATCTCAACCACGTGGGTCGTCTTCTCGTACCTTGTACTCCGGCGACTAATTTGTTGGTCAAGACCTTGAATCTCCTGTACCTCCTTGGCGGCGATTGGGTTACAAGGCATAAGGCAAATATCAGTTCACGGCGAGCTACGAGCTAAGAGCTAAGAGCTACGAGCAGCTGTGTCAGCGAGGGTGTACACCTTGCCGCCGGAGAATCAGCGGCGGCAATGTCACCGGAGTGGCGAAGACAGTGTTTAAGAACTTCAACTCGACCTTCAAGGAAGTGTGTAGAAAGCAGATGTAGAAGGTGCCAGAGTCGAAGCTTCACAGAGAGATCAAAGGCTAGTTTGGAGAAAGATTGTGCATGCTTTGATTCCGGATGATACGCTCATAGAAACAATGTCAAAACAAAATCTAAATTAAAACCAAATGGTTTGAGCAAGAACAAAGGTAAGGGGTAGCTCTGGTGCCTCTCACCACATTACGTGGATGAAAAAAAAAATTGTTTTGTTTTTCTATTAATAAGATGGACTTCACCTCTTACTAAATGACAAGTAATATAATGAGCTATCTCTTATGGTGTAAGAGACTGGAGGTGTCTTTTAGCTTTACTCTTTGAGCAAATATAAGGGAGAATAAAGGAAATTTAAGCCTCCATTTAATAAGTTAGTTGAAGATGAAAATTTTAAATAGAGTTAGTTGAATTTTTAAAAATCAATAATAAAATTTATTGACTCTTAAAAAAAAAGATAAAAAATTAATATAAAAAAAATTTAATTTAATTAAACTTGGACTTAAATATCAAACATAGGCTGAAATGCAACGTGACCTCCAAACAAACTTCAATCAAACTAGAGGGGAAAAAAAAACATAAACTTGAATAAAAGAGTTGCTAAAAAAAAAAAAGGGAAGTGACAAATTGGAAAATAAAATAGCAGGATAATGTGGTCAGTTCACTCGGCGCCGTTGGCTCAAGTCCACACCTTTGCCGTTTTGCTTCACCGTTAGCCGAGGTTGCTCCGCCGGGAGTTTTGATTTGCAACGCCACTGCTCTATGGAGTAAAAAGCAGATCTGGGATTTTCGACAGTCACCGGCATCCCTCGACGTCGCCAGGCTGTTGTCATTCATCTGATGCCACGTCTCACGTCTGGCGTTGTTCTCCGTTGCTAGTTTGCTTCACCATTTGAGCCTCTCCAACTTTCCCTCCTTTTTTTATTTTTTATTTTTACACTGAGACAAACAAAAGACTTACCTATATTCAGCTAGTATCCAGTAAGCAAATTAATGAACCACCCATCATTACCCCCAATTGATATTAATCGTTAGATATATTCAACTGATTTTAGATTTATCAGAGCAAGGTTTTAAGTGGTATCAGAGCAAGGTTTGATCAACTGATTTTAGATTTTTTAAAACTTTGATTTTATATTGTCTGTATTTCTATGAGAAATGCACCCTCTAAAAATGTCTTCCTCAGAAGATCATCCCGAATCCCATGATCCTAAATCCATACAACCAGTCTCTATTCCTTTTTCTTTAAACCCTTCTTCAACCAACCGACGAAGTTCTACTAGTAAGCTAGATTATCTTTATGAGTTAAGCTATTTACCGGATGACAAGAAGATCGTTACAGATGATCTTCCTCTTGTTAATCCATATCATGCTTTTGTAAAACCCAGACAAAAGATGATAAGATCTATTAAGAAGCTTATCTCACCCTCATCATCCAATGTTAAAGAACATATCCAAGCCACCAAATTTAGCCATTATAATCTTCCTGCCACTACCCAAGAACAGTCTGTGTCTTTTGAAATTCCTGAATCCATCTTCCCAGAATGGAGACATAAAGGTCTCACACACCTTCATTTTGGAGCAGTCCGCTTAGCCCGACGTTTCATGGACGAAAGGGACTTCCTGTCACAGCTAGAGTGGCTCTACTAGACTCTCGGTTTCAAAATACCAAGAGGCAGTAATAACCACCATCCAGACTACATTAAATGCGGGAATAGTAATAACCACTGTATACCTAAATTTTTGTATGTCTTTAGAAGATACTCGGTTGCCAAATGCCCTCAAGGTCCAAATTCAACTTACCGGAGTACATATGGATCCAGGATCAATAATGGCTACACTCCATTTCCAGATGGCATACAGAGTCCATAATCACGCAATGGACTTATCACTTCCTGGTGTTAATGACGCTCTCATGATATCAGTAGACTCACAGAACGCTCCAATTCCCAAACAAATTCCTACAGAAGATCTCAAACGACTTCCACCATCTTCTTGGATTACCAACCATGAAAAGCTTCACACGACACCAGTCCCAGTGCAATCCACAGAAGCAGTCTTCACCCAACTGAAGGACAACTCAACAATGATCACTTTCAAGAAACCAGATGAAGAAGACTGCTCCAATAGCTTTGCGACTCAGTTTATGACGCAAGCTATCACTCCAACTTTGGCTGTCGAAATCCTTTCATTTGACTCAGAAGGAAATCCTCAATACGCAAAGATGTCCAGCACGGGCCACAACTACTAGGATGTCTGTTTCTATCCTAACTGTTCAGATGCAACAAAACAAGCCCCAAAGCTGAAGCCAAAATCTTCAGGAAGAAGGCTTAAAAAGCGATATGAAAAAAGGGATACTAGGGTCGGTACTCTAGGCCAACCCTCTGGTAAATTTAACTATTTGCTCAAATACACTTCTCCTCCAGCAACAAATGAGCCCATCATTCCGACAGGATGGGATAACAAGCCCGATGATCATTGCCAGTCCTTCCCAAGACAATCGCCACCACCTTCTCCAACAGAGTGGCTATCAACTTGCTCTAATGAAGTACAACAATACTTCCGAAAGAATCAGCCTGTTTTTCCACAAACACTGCCAGAAATCTACATGGTGACGGAATATGACAAGGAATTTCCTCTTTTAGGAAATTTTGAAAGCGAAGACAAGACATTGCTTCACCAACCAAAAGTCATAAATCCAAACGTCGTTTAGCCTGATGGAACTCAAAAGAAGGTGACTCAAGTAGAAGCAGTCTTCAACTGGCAGACAAAAACATGGTTGCCCAAAATAAAGTTCTTAAGAGGATAGATCACAAGTTGACGCATGTGGACTTAAAAGTGTCTCAACTCAGCCAGGAGACCACGAGATCACAAATGCTCCTTGAAAAGCTTGAAGAAAAAATTCAGCAGTCCCACCAAGAGCTTATGGCTATGATTCAAACCAGAAATATCTCTAGTCATGAGATAGCAGCTAAAGAAGCCCAAATGAAGAACCTGAAGAATCAATATGCTTCAATCAAAAGCCAGCGCTCTACGTTTGAACCTGTTGGAAAAATCGGATCCGATGTCAGGGTTACGGCGCAGCGGAAGTTTTAAAATTTTTATGCCGATTTGGAAAAGAAGCTCATGATGCTTATAACAATAAATTAAATTCATGATCAATCGTACCTTATTTCTTGGATTCCGGAATTGCTAGAGTGTTTGACCAACGTGTCTTATCTACTATTCTCGAGTTCCACGTCTCGGAGTGTGTGTGGGCACAGGTTCTATGAATCCAAGCGACCGGTAATACTTTTCGAAGTCTAGATCCCTCCTTTTCAATTCCGATGATCCTCGTTGAGAATATGATCCAACTTCTTTCTTCAAAACTACAAAACAGGAACCGGTTAACCTCTTATGAAAATTATCACTCGGTTTAACCTTCTTCACAGTTTTGATTTAATGGAATTTTCTTTCTTCTTCTCTTTCACAAGATAGCCGATTTTTTGATGTGGAAGAAACCCAAATTGTTTTTCTTCTCACTCCCAAAAAAACGTTTTCCCTTTGAAAAATACCAAAAAATAGTTTTTCAAGAACTCCTAACCTTTATACAGAAGTCCAATCATTTTCAAAATTTATCTCTTTCTTGAAAAATAATTAATAATTATTTTTTCGGACAAATTTTGAACCAAAAGATCATACAACTTTAGAGCTAGATTCATTAAACCTAAAAACGTTTTTCTAAGGGAAGATTATTCTCAAAAAATTTGGCCACAAGGAGATAGAAATCTTGATTGGTGGTTCAAATCTTTAATCAAGAATCTAGACTAGTTAAAAGATCATAGTCCTATCTAGATTCAAATTTCTTTTAAACATATTCGAATTTAAACAAGATTCACTTATTTGAATAAATATTTTCAAATCCATATTAATTAATTTAAATTAATGAAATATTTCAAATCTTCTTTTCTCACAAAAATCGTGCACCTCTTTTAATTAGGAAAGAAAAATCCATGAAATAATCTCCATTATTTAAATCAATTAATAATTTAATATTAGGAATATATTTGAATAATTTTGAAACAAAATTTTCTTCCCTCCACTCAATTAAAAACCGTGCACCTCTTTTAATTAGGAGAGAAAAATTTTGTTTTCCAAAATTAAATAACTCAAACACAATCTTATTTCCAAAATTCAAATTAACCAATCACATGTTAACAAATCATTTGTCTACAAATTTCGCATTTCCAATCATTTCTGAATTGCATGTTAGAGAGTACCATGTCTTAATAGACATTACTAAATTCCATTTAAATTTACCGATCTGTTTAGGAACAAATCCTGAGACGTTATACGGAACTATATGTGCTAATAGAGGAATCCGATGGAAATATGTAAAGAGACCCCTATAATTGTAAAAAATTAATTCCAGATTAATTATTCATCAATTATCAACTTCAAAACTATTTTACTAAAAGTTTGAAGCTGAACTCATGCTTACATACCGTATTACGAAAACTCTCTCACGTAGTGCTTCTTCCATGATTTATTCATCGCTTACTTAATCCCCATATGTTATCCATGATTGAATTAAGGACTTTTTCCATTTTACCTTTTCAATCATTTAACTTAAAGTTCCATTATTCTCCATTGAAAGAACTACCAATTGTAAAACCATACAATTGGTAAACCATCAGAGAACACAAATTAAACCGATGGCCAAGATCTTGTTATACTATCTTTCAATCCCTGAATAATGCCTTTAAGTAGATAACATTTACTATCGTTAAGATTGCTATGGATTCCATATCTATGAATCTTGATTTCCCCATCCATAAGTCATGACCCAAAACACAAGTATATTGACCATAAATTAACAGTGTCTCACCTGTAGTGCATTAAAGTACATAAGTCATGGATACGAACTCAAGTAATCATTTCAGGATTAAGATTAATACGAGATGATAATCAAAGCGTCATTGATTCTTATAAACGGAATTATTAAACCGAATCAATTAATACTTTAGGTCCAGTCCAATATCATACCTGAATACTGGTATACATTAAAGTTTCTACTCGGAACCAATCCGATGGTCAAGACAAACCATCCCTCTAAGGAAGTAGACAATCTTTACAATCTTATCATGAATAAGATCCCCAATCTTATTCCATCGATTGCGGACTATTTATTTAGACTGTTATCAAATTACCACGTCTTCTATGTATACCCCGTATATATATGGTAATTCGATATATTACCAACAGCCTAAGAGTATTTTATGTTTGCTCAAAATAAACATATAATCAACAAATGAAAGTAAATAGGACACAACTTATTAAACATGAATAACTTTCTCTTATTAATATCAAAAATGTCATATTTATAGAAAATCCAAAATATTGATTTTCTATCCTTAGGGCACATATAGATCCCAACAGAACCACGTGCCGAACCATGGCAATTCACGATGATTCCTAAAGAACCATAGCCATTCATGATCCCTAAACAACCACGGTAAAAATATGATGGCCAAGCTTAATAGGATTCTTGACGAACAAGAAAGACAACAAAAGGCTTATGCCTGGAAGGCCAAATAGATTGCTCAAGGATCCTTAGAACTAGGGAGACACATAGAAGACAAGCCAGTATACTTCCTAGCCCAAGCTTCCCAATCAAATCCAATAACAAGGCTGATTTATGAAGAATGTCAACAAGGTTTTCCTCAGATAACCTCCAAGAAGAAGACACTAGAGATGAATCTGCAGCAGAGCCTTCTAACATGGAAGATACAGACCGTTATACCACCAGCGACAACTCTTTAGAAGCATCAGAAGATGAAGAATCTAGACAGGTCTTCATGACACAGCCAGCAGAGACCTCAAGAAAAAAAATGAAGATCCAGATGATACAGATCCGATGGAAACTCCCTCTACACCACTCCAATAGCAACAGCCTAAAATAACAGAAGCTAGAGGATTCACATTCACCTAAGATGATATTCCACCATTAAGATGGCGAGAAAGAATGCTTGAATTTAAATCTTGGCTTCTCTTAAAAGAACAAAAGCCAGGATCTAATGTTCGACAAATTCTATCCCGTTTTGTCCTATAATTCACAAGAATCTTACATGATTGGTGGGTAAATCTTGGTGAATACTGACAACTCCAATTTCTCCAGACTCCAAGTACTTGAACAAGTTTTGAGCTATGTTTACTAAGAGTTTTGTGGACAAGACAGACAGATGGTAGAGAAAATGGGGGCAGAATTCTTCAAGATGAAGTGTTGCTCTATGAACAAAAAAGATTTGGAAAATCATTACAATCAAGTCACTAAAAGGTTTTATCCGATTGGTGGCATTGATGATCCAAATCTTAAGCAAACTTTCCTGTCCTCAATTCCAGAACCGCTTGGAGAAGAAGCTACAATACTTCTCAATGCCTCAGGATGAACACTCCAGAACACCACTCTTGGAGAACTGTGTCAATTAATTATTAGAGCATTAGATAGAAGGTGCTCTCGTAATAAATTCCTCCAAGAATATTTGAAGCAATCCAAGAATTTGGAGAAAGTCTGCACCAACAAACACCTCCGAATATAGTGTCCTACAACAGAAAGATGTGATTGCTCCAACAAACACAAGTGTGCCAGAAGACTCAAGTGAGAATTCAAAAGCTCCAAAGTTGGACGAAAGCACAGAAGGAAAGGCAAGAAGGGTACATGGAGATTCTTGAGAAAGAAGCGAAAATTCAGCACCAAGACGTCCAAATGTTTTAAATGCGGAAAGACTGGGCACTTCATGAAAAACTGTCTAAAAGGCAAGACAGCACACATGGTTTCATATAAAGAGCAAATTACTGGTGACCAACTCTATGATAGAGATGTTGAATCCATCTACTCGATGGATGATGAAGCTAATGAAGATACAGTTTGTGCCATTTAGCTCGAAGAAAATTCAGATGGAGATACCTCTGAAGAAATCTTTATGGCGGATAATCAACAAGTCAAAATAGTACCAATTACAAGAGTCTGTATTCTTCTCTCCAAATATGCTAAACCAATCAAGGTAGCAGCATTCTTTGATACAGAAGCATCATATACGATCATGAACCCTGACATCCTGCCCAAAGAATATTTGAAGAAGAAGAAGCAGTGTTTTCACATTGCTAACAGTGAAGAATTTTGCACAGAGCTGATCAACAAACCCATACAATTACAATTTTTCCCGAGATGCTCATAACTCA
>CM046380.1:20945385-21002536 GCA_025413485.1 Ficus microcarpa | reverse complement strand
TTTAACTTTTAACTTAAACTTTTGTAACTTGCTTCTTTAAAATTCATAAATCTGGATCATATTTTTAGAAAATGTTTAAGGGTCGGAAACTGTCTTTGGAACAGTTTCCATGCTTGAAACAGTGTTTTTAGTCCGAAAAAACAATTTTCCTAATTTGGTTCTAGAAAATCTTGTACAGAAATTTCTTGATTCTGCACAGTTTCACATTTCAGATTATATTTAAAAATCCCGTTTAAATTAGAAAAATTTTTCCCACGAAAGTTCTAGCCCTCGAAGGTTCTAAAACTTTGTGTTTTAAAATAAATTTCTGATTCCGTATGGTTTAGTACCAGTTTTTAAATCGAAACGGTTTTTGACATAAAAACTGGGTCTAACAGACCACCTAAGGTTTTTCTTGTAAATGGAGGCCATGGAGCCTTATTTGAGAAACAGTCCGCGTAGCCCCCTAGGAAACACCCTGTTCTACAACTTCCATGTTTTACATTTTTACCCGTTCGGCCTCTAAAGGCCTGCAATTACCGTTTTTACCGAACTGTCCAGTAGGAACCGCGAGCTAGCAGTTTGGTTTTAAAATTTATTTTATGTCCAGTCGCGGGTTCTAGCTCGACCGACCACTTCGGGAGTTAATCAACATTCATGCAGCGCGTCTAACGTCCCTTGTAACCTAACCATGCAAGCCCACGTGATCATATAACTCTAAAAGCCGAGCCTAAAGGAACCTAGGGTTGCATAATTTTCTACTCTAGCATACTACACATACACTTCAAGCATCATTGGATTACAAAATTCTTAACATGCAAGCATAATCCAAATTGACCTAATGGGGACATATTACCTCAAACAAAACCCTAATATGCCATTCTAACCATTCAATCATCAAAGCATAAATTAATTGCATGCATTAAACCAAACCACCCTAAGAACTAATCTAATCAAGCACTAGACATTGGAGCCGAAAATTAAAAGCACAAATGAGCTTATGCTCTTACAACATTAGGGCTGAAAATACACTTAAATTTTGACTTAAAAACTGAAATGAATTTAAGGTAAAAGCTTTTGGAAATTACCTTGGTGAAAGTAGGGTTTGGCTCTAGGGTTTTGATCCCAAAATTTTTCCCTTGCACCAACTTGCTTTTAGGTTCGGCTCACCCACTTTTGGTGCACCAAAAATCAGATTTTTGGTTCCAATTGCTTCTCCTCACCACACTCGGCCACACAAGAGCTGATTCCACAAATCTGGAAAATTTTTTTCTCCTTTCTCCCACTGCACCCGTGGCTGCTCCAAAGGAGAAATCAAGTCCAAAACTTGATCCAACTTCTTCCTTATTGCTTGCTCACTAACCCAAAGTCTCTTGCTCTCTTTTTCCCTTCAATTTCAGTTTTTTTTTCTCTCTTTTCCCCTGCACTCTGACCCACGGCAAAGGCTGGAGGTGGCTGGAAAAATTTTTCTTTCTCTTCCCCTTGGATCCTAAAGCTAACCGAAGCAAGAAAATGGAGTTTGGCTTGAAAAAATTTTCTGATCTCTCCTTCTTCTCTCTCTCGGCTTTTGGACAGAAATTTGACAAGAAGTTGGCTGCATTTTACATTAAAAATGAATAGAGAACACCCTCTATTTATAGGCAAAAGTTGGAGTTTTTAAAATTATATTTTGGCCCCCAAATTTTCAAAATCTTTCACATTAGGGTGCAAGGTGGCCGGCCATAAATGGGGTGGAGAACAACTAATGTTGTTCTAGAGTTCACTTACACTTGTCACTAAAGGATTGGTCCAACACACAAAGGTGATGCCAAAAATCACTCTTTTTATGATGTCATAAATCAAGGCTTTGTGTGGCTTGTTTTAAATGAAAACTTTAAAACTTTGAGTTTAATAAATTAAATTCCAATACTGTAGCTATTATTATAACAGTTTTGGATTTTTATACTTACAGTAAAAAAATCGGATCGAAAATATTTTTTTTATTTTCTCAAATCCTTTCTGTCCCATGTCCTAATTTAGCATGCTTGATTTTTCTATGGTGGTTTTAGTTCTTATTTTTGTTATCTGTCATAGAAAACGAGTTCCCGCAGTATTTTTCCCGAACTGCAGATCTTAAAATTCCTCCGTCGCAATTTTGACCTTTTTGGTCAAACTTTGACTTTTCGGGTCAACGGTTGACTTTTTGGTCAAAATTTTGACTTTTCTAAAATCATGTAGATTTCATTCTTTTTTGTCCGAAAAGGCTATTTGCTTCTCCGAACAATCATTTTTGAGTCTTATTGAGCTATAAGAACTCATAACACATATTAAAGCTCTAAACCGAACTTCTTCATGTAATTGCATGAACTACATACATTCAATCCTTAAAGAAAACTAGTAACATAAAAAGCTAGATATCACAATGTCTGAGGGTCAGAAATTGCCTTTGGAACAGTTTCCATGTTCAAAACAATGTTTTTAAATCGAAAACAGTTTTTCCTAATCTGGTTCTAGAAAATTCTGTGCAAGGATTTCTTGATCCTTGCACAATTTTCCGAAATCAGGTTGTGTTTAAAAATCCCTTTGGAATCCAAAAAAGTTGTCTTCATGAAAGTTCTAGCTCTCGAAGAGTTCTAAAACTTTTATGTTTTACAAAAAATCTGATTCTACTTAGATCAATACCAGTTTTAATTTGAAACTCGTTGATCATGAAAACTAGGTCTGACTGGACCACTCTCGGTTTTTCGTGAAAACAGAGGCCCTTGGAACCTCATTTTGGGAAACGGTCTACGTTGCCCCCTAGGAAAAACCCTATTCTACAACTTTCATGTTTTAGGTTTTTGCCCATTCGGCCTCTAACGACCTGTAATTACCACTTTTCTGCGACTGGCCAGTGGGGAACCCGAACTGGCAGCCTTAGCTAATTAAACCGGTTAACGTCCTAATTTGCGGTTTCTACCTCAACCGATCACATCGGGAGCTTAATGACAAATCATACAATGTTTCTAACATCCCGCATGTTCTAACGTGCCTTCCCAACGTACCCATGCAGCCCTACTAATCCGGTTGCACAAAACCATGGCTGCATGGTTCTAGGTTCTAGCATACACAAACCATTCAAGTTATAGCATGCTATATCAATCAAACTAGCACCCTAACATGCATTCTTGCTCTTACTAATATACTTGGGGACATATAACTTCATTCATGTTTCTAACATGCAACCTATAGTCAATCAAGCATAGGCATACAAACATAAATGCATAATTTAAACCAACCACCCCTTAAGTACTAATCAAGCACAAAAATCTAACTAATGGGCACAAAAATAAAATGAGCTTATGCTCTTACAAACTTGAACTTGAAATACATTTAAACTTTACTTTAAAAGCTTAAATGAAAAATAGATTTAGGTTTTGGAAAAATACCTTGAACTACTTCAAGGATTGGCTTTAGGATTTTGGATCAAAACCTCTATAGCTCACACTTGCTCCTAGATCCGGATTCCACTCACCAAGGTGGCTCCAAAGACTCGGTTTTTGGACTGAAAATTGACCTCCCCCTATGGCTCGGCCATTCGAAGATTTTGCACCCAAAATCTGAAATTTTTTCTTCCCTTTTTCCACTCAAACCCATGGCTGCACACAAGGGAGAAATTGACTCCAAAACTAGCTTCTAACTTGGTTTCGGTTGATGGAATTAAACCCGAATTCTCTCCTAAGGTTTTCCCTCAAAAAAATCTGATTTTTCTCTTTCTCTCCCCTGCTTTCTAGCCCATGGCTGCAGTTTGGATGGCCTGGAAAAATTTTTCCAACTCTCTTTAATGGTTCCTACTCAAAACTGAAACTACCTCTAGGATTGGATCAAGAAAATTTTTGTTTTCTCTTCCTCCTTCTCCCTTTCTCTCTTTCGGTTTTTCTTGGCTGAAAATGGACAGAACTTGGCTGGAAATTCTGATTTAAAAAGGGTGGAAGACATTTCTATTTATAGACAATGTGGGACTTTTTAATTTTGCAATTTAGTCCCTAAATTTTTGGAAATTCACACTTTTTGGGGGGTGAGGTGGCCGGCCAAGCTTGGAGAACAAGGAAATGACATCATGGCTTACATCATTGCTTACATCACCAAATTTTTAAAATTGCACTTTTGCCCCAAAAATGAAAATCTTGGCATTTAAGCCCCCTAGGTGGCCGAAACTTTTCTTGGTGCTTAAGTAAGGATTTTTCTAGAACAAGACACTTGTCTTGCTTAGATTTGTTCTCAAAATATTTATGAGGTCATAATTCAAAATAGTGATGATGTCATAAATCAAAAAGCCTTGTTTGGCTATTTTTTGTAAAAACTGTCTAATTTAAATTAAACACAGATAAATCTAATACTGTGTTGTACTAATACACAGTATTAATATTTTATACTGTAGTAAAAATTTTATCTGTGAAAAATCAGACTGGAAAAATTTTTTCTTCTTTTCTGAAATCCTTTTGCTTAGTGCCCTATTTTTACGTGCTTGATTTTTCTATGGTGGTTTTAGTTCTTAATTATGCTATTCTATCTAAAACTGAGCTTCTACAGTATTTTTCTCATACTGCAGATTCTAAAAATTTATACTGCTGCACATTTAACCATTTTGGGTCAAACTTTGACTTTTCTGGTCAAAGTTGACTTTCTTGGTCAACACCTTGACTTTTCTAAAATGATGTAAAAATCGTCCCTTTCCATCCGAAAAGGCCAATTTCAAGTCTAAAACATTCATTTTTGAGTCCTGTAAAGTTATACGGACCCATCACGCAAAATAAAGTTCTAAATCGAATTTTTTCATAAATGCTTTCATGGCATACATTCAACTCCTTCTAAGGAGGAACTAGAAATATAGAAATCTTAGGTATCACATTTTATATGACTTGTTCGATTGCGTACACTTGCATAGGTTTAGACACACTAAATAATCGCAAATAGAGACTATTTAGAGCGAAGTACTGTAATTGTAAAAGAATTCGAACGCTGTTAACTAGATATCGACATTTTGAGTTGAATTATTCCGTACAATGACAACTGTAAATAAGATCATCGGTTCGAATTACATCTCATTGGAGTACGTAGAGAAGGGATTTTTTTTTTTAAAATTTTTTTTGCCGCTACTAATTTTTTGGTGATATGTCGCATGTCGTCGGTGTAATTAATGATTAGCATGACACATATTAGTTGGTCCGAAAACTAATTGGACGTGGACACCCATTAAAACCCGACCCGAACGACTCAATATAAAGCAAACAACGCACGAAAACCAACGTAAGCTTCCCGGGTTGTTCATTTGTTTTCTCGAATTATGAAATTCATGTTAATTTGTATTTTTCCTGTATTTTGACTAAACAAGAAGTGGGGGACTAATTAGAAAGTTTCTATACGAATTTGTAAGTTGTTTTGTAGGAATAAACATGAAAGGGGGACTATTTTGAAAGTTTTGCCAATTACCCCTTAAAAGCAATGCACGTCCATAGGGTCGTCCCTTTGATTTTGGCACTAGTTAGGGTGAAATACCATGATTGTAAAAGAATTCCAATCCTATTAATCATCACCATGACACAAATTATTTGGTCTGAAAATCTACTTGGACGCCGAACGAACCAATATGTTTACAGACAACGCACGAAAACCAACATACGCTTCTACGGTCGTTCATTTGTTTTCTGGATTTATGAAATTTATATTAATTCCGTATTTTGCTTTTATTATGACTAAACAAGAAGTGGGGCAGCAGGTAGAAAGTTTCTATAAGAATTTGTAAGTTGTTTTGTAGGAATAAACAAGGAGGAGACTGTTACGAAATTTTTAACAATTACCCCTTAAAGCCAATGTACGTCCATTGAATCGTCCTTATGATCTCAGTACTAGTAAGAGTGAAATACCGTGATTGTAGAAGAATTCAAACACTGTTAATCATCACCATGAGACAAATTATGTGGCATTTTCCATCCAAAATCTAACAGAGGGGGTGAATTCGCTAACGATTCAAAGTTTGGAGGGAACACATGTTATAATTTAAAGTTCAGGAGAAAAATCATTATAAGACCCAAAGTTCAGGGGGAAACTTTGAAATTTGTCCTTAATAGTGTTTATTCTGCTACATATTGTATTAGAAAGATTGTAATATCTCTTGGAAGTTAAAAAACCAGAAGTTCCACATTGAGAAATTATACGCAAGCCAAATGATTTAAATAAAAATAAGTGATATGATGTATCGCTTGTGTGTGGGTGAACCTATGCCACTATCATTCACTGTACACGTGGGTGTCAGGCGCTTTTGAGGCCTACGTATGAATCATTGCAAGGAGCTAAGAAGTTTTTTTTTTTTTTTTTTTTTTTTTTTTTTTTTTTTTTTGGCCTGCCTTTTGCCTCTTTAATCTTGAACGTAGATTTGATCGGTTACGATCCAATGTTCAAAATTAGATGATTTTAGATTTAATATGAACCGTTAACGAATAATTATGATTGAATGGTCAAAATTAAATGACCATTGTCAAATAGTTAATTTGTTTACAAATAGATATGTCTTTTATAAGTTTTACACCTTCTTTAAGAAAAAGCACTTTTAAGGAAAATACGAATTTTGACCAAAAATTGTGTCTGCAATAATAATTGAACTTTTTCACAAACAAATATGATTTTAGCCAAAAATAAGACTCCAAACTAACATCATATCTCACTTTTGTTCTGACTTTATTAAGACTATTACTTGTTGAATTCGAGCATTCATTGTATCTTAAAGGAAATCCCCATTAATAAACTTTGTAGTAGAAACAAATAAAATCTTAAGGACCATATATTCCTTACGGCTCAGACCTTTTGTTTTTCTCTATTTTCTGTCATGTTTTCTTTGTACCCAACAATTTTCCACACACTTACTGATAGTGCAAGATTCTTATACATATGTGTCGATTTTGTCATTACTCAAAAGATAGGGCCTGGAGTCTATCTTAAATTAGGATTGGCTCAATAAATTTTTGAGTTATCTAAAATTTATTTTAATCTTTCTTGATGTTAAAACTATACAAGGTGTTTAAATTATACGGATCTATTTGATCAACTTGTTGACTTCATAAAGAGTGTTTGGCATGCGGTAATCACTAACAATTACATTAATGGCCTCATAAGGGGTATTTGGATTACAGATTGAATCCAATTAATGAGCACCCCTATCTTCTTTTTATGTCGTTGGTTGTATCTTCACTTCTTATTTATGATATTATTTAAATTGAATAATATCATCATATAATTCGGAAATAGATAATAAAAATATTTAAACGATTAAATGAGGTGTTAAAATGTAATTCGAAGAACATTAAAATGTGTGTATATATCGGGTAGCATATCTTAACGTCATATTTTGCAAGTTTAGAATTTTCTTTTTTGACTTTCTTTACTCTTTTCATCGTTATGTTAGAGCCAGTTCAAAACTAATGAATAGAAGAATGAAATTACTTATAAGGATACAATGACTCTTTTTGTAACGATCTGCTTTATGTAGGCCATTATTATACTTATTTTACTTAATTACTTAACTTACTTAACTTGCAAAAATGCCTTTTTAATTTAAAATCAATCTCAACCTCATACTTTTATATATATATATATATATATATATATACACATAATTAAAAATATTGAGTTTTCAAACTCTTTTAATATATTTTACAAACATACTAATTACTAAATAATAGTATCATCAAATTGACATAACATAATAAAAACATTTATTTTATTTAAAACACATGGCAGTGTTCAATACAAAACTTTCACAGTCTGCCGTGCCATTCTTCACAGTCTTGTACTATATATTACCGGTAGGCTGTTATAATGATCCACCTTACGTAGGCCGTTATCATACTTATTTTATATAATTACTTATCTTACTTGACAAGCATAAATAAGGGATAATTTTTTTTTTTAAACAACTTGAACTCTAACACAACTATGTACTTACCTATAGGCATTTACTAAATTGAGTACTTGAGTATCAAACTTATTTCAATATATATATATAGCATAACAAATATAAGTATTATAATTCAAAACGCGTAGCGGTCCACATCCCAAGTTTTACAACTAGCCGTGCCAAGCCCCACCGTCATGTATCAAGTATTGTCAATAAGTTGCTTACCTACAGCATAGACGTAAGGTATGAGCTTTCACTCAGCAAGTATAACTATTAATCCACAAAACAATTCGTAGTAAAAAATGCATGAACCAGTTATGCTTTCTTAGGTTAGCATATTATTAGGCGCTTACATAACATAAGTGTACGTACCGTGGCACGTAGCCATAGAGTGGTTGGGGTGGTTAGTCCAATCCAACTCAAACCATGGACCAAACCCGACCTAGAGCGGGTCGGTACAACACAAGGCAACTTGCTTGCCATCATACTTGAAAACTTATTTTAAAATCCTTAAAAACTTGTTCTTGCTTTGAAACAAATTTGAAAAACCATTTCATACTTGTAAACAGTTTCTTACTTGAAACTTGATCTTGTTCTTACCATATGGATTATCATTAGTGAGCATGCTTCATGCTACCACAAACATAAATCATAAATCATATGCATCACATACATGCATGAGCTTTGAAAACTTGCAAACAGTAAAACAATTTGCCTATACTATAGGCGGAGTTGTACTTACAGGTTATGTTATATCCTGGATTTGTTGCTCCAACAGGTAGCAACAACATGTTATTTCCTTGTTTTCTAAAAAGGACGTAAGATAAAGATCATCTTATCTTATCATAAATCATTACATTCAATGCTGGTATCCTTAACCAGCATTCACTAGTAACCCTAGTTACATGTCCCCCAAATACTACAATGATATCTTATTCGGTTACTAAATGTAACCCTAGGGCACATGACCCAATTACAATCAAACAATATCTTGTTTGATTACTTAATGAAACCTTGAGCTCAAGGCCCAATCATACTTAAATAGTAAATAGCATCTTATTAGGTTACTATTAGTAACCATAGGTATAAGCCCAAATCATATTTAGATTAAAATCCTATTAGGTTTCTAAGGTCCAATTACTTTTAAAGTGATACCCTATTAGGTTACTATTGGTAACAATGGGTTTTAGGCCTAGCCCAATAGCTTGGGTATCCTATTCGGTTACTATTGGTCATCATTTTATTACTATGTTTTTCAAAATAATTTTTGGTCCAATAAATTTAGTAACCTTTCCAATGACTATATATCTTACTATTGTTACCATATAACTTGGCCTAATTTATTTATTTATTTATTTATTTTACAAGACTTTGTTTGATAAAATTTTAACCATTTTATAAACTATTTTTAATCAAACTGTCAAAGTCTAGAAGAAATTATAAAAAATAGTTCCAAAATTCCAGTTATCAGTGCATGTGCAATAATTGCTTGTTCATGCACTGTTTCGAAAATCTTGTGCAGGAATTTCCTATTTCCTTACCAGTTTTTAAGATCCAGTTTTGTTTAAAAATTTGTTTTGATTTTGAAAAAGTTTTCTTCATGAAAGTTGTAGATCTTGAAAAAACCTACAATTTTGTTCTTTACTCAAAATCTAGTTCTACCTTTAACCTATCATTTTTCCTTGTTGAACCTGCCTGGTCGTGCATAGGGTCTGAGCAGACCAGGTTCGGATTTTCATAAAAATGGAAGTTTTTGGAGCTTATTTTTCAAAATACGTCCAAGCTCGCCCCTAGTATTTTCGATTCTCTACAACTTTTTAGTTTTGAATTTTCTCAAATTCAGCCTCTAAAGGCCTCAAAATTTCATTTCCAGATTACTACCCAGTTTAATCCGAAACTGGCAGTTTTCAACTTTGATTGATTTTAACTTAAAATTACGCACACCCTACCTCAAACGGTTGAAACTGTGAACCTACAACAAACATGTAGCGTGTTATGTAAGATTTCCATCATCATGCATTGGTTTCCGTCCTTACAAACCCAAATGATAACTTTTACCAAATTAGGGTTTTAGGTTAACTTTTTAGCCTTCCACTCATCATACAACATCATCATCATTATCATTCACACTTACCACTTCTTAGGTACATGGGGGACATACTACAAACACATAATAAGCATTCACATATTCCACATAATTTCTAACACAGTATCATAAACATGCATCAAATTATAAATCATGACCACTAACCCTAATCAAGCACATATATTAATCAATCTAAACTATTGCATAAAAAATAAAGGTGAGTTTATGCTTTTACATACCCACATGAAATACACATAAACTTTTGAATCACAATTTAATTGAATTGTTTAAAGGGTTTAGGAGGGTTACCTTTAAGCCTTGAGAATGGATCTAGGTCTTGGATCAAAAATTCCCTCCTTCCTTTTTCTTCCTCAAAAATCCAACCACCTTCTCTCTCTGTTTTTTTTTTTTTTTTTCTCTCTTCTTTGGCTTCGGTTTGTAGGGAGAGAAAGTGAATTGAGAATGAACTAGAAAGTTAGGGGTTTCACTAAATGGTCACCAACTCATCCCACCTCATCTATTTATAGGTGAAAATTAATTTCTTTTCTATAATTATTTTTATTCCTAAAATTACATATGTAACCCCAAAAGTAAAATATTTGCTCATTGGTCCTATGAGGTGGCCGGCCATGAGGGGTCCTTGGAGGCCAAGTAATCTCCATAATTATCCACTTAATTCTTTCTACATTTTCCAAAAATCCAAAAATTCATATATTTATCCATGATGAGGTGTCCCCCCATTAGGGCTTCGTTTGGCCTTTTCTCTTAAATGCAATCCAATTTCATACTAATGCAGATATTACAAATACTGTTTTCAACTAACAACAGTATAGTTGTACTGGATTGCAGTCCAGAATTTATATGTGCTTAACTAGACTGCGTGTAGGTTTTTCTTAGGACTTAAAGCCACTTAGTTGTTATTGCTCTAAATATTGTGCTTGATTTTTCTAAAATAGTCCCATACCTTATTCTCACTTCTTTATTCGTAATGACGGTTTTTCACAGTATAATTTCCATATTACTTATTATATTACAGTACCGTCATAATCATGCCTTGAGTCATTCTGGTCAAACGTTGACCAGAATAAAATCATAAATTATTATTATACCTTTTTCTAAAAAGGCCTTATGCTTGACTAAGCAAATTATTATCGAGACTTATAAAGCTATAAAAACTCAAATATAATCTGATAGAATCAGATCAGGCATTTCATATAAACATACAGAGTATCACTTGGATTCCTTAAAAAGGAAATCATAACTTTGTAACAAGGTTGGTTGTTATAGCTACTTACCTACAGTATAAACATAAGTTCTGAGCTTTCGCCCAACAAGTAAAACTTCTTATCCGCAAAACAATCTTAACAAAGAATGCATGAATAAATTATGCTTTCTTTTTAATCAATTATACTTTCTTATGTAAGCATATTTTTGGGCCCCTTACATAACATGAGTGTACGTACCATGGCGCACAGCCATGGAGTGGTTAGGATGGCCAGCCCAGTCCAACTCAAACCATGGACCAAACCAGCCCTAGTGGCAGGTCGATACAACACGAGAAAACTTTCTTGCTATCAAATGTGAAAACTTGTTTTAATATTTAAAACTTGTTCTTATTTTAAACATACTTGAAAACCTGAATCTTTATCGTTTCATACTTGAAATCTTGGTCTTGTTCTTGTTATGTGATTTATTATTGGTGAGCATGCTTTCATAATGCCATAATAATAAAATATAAAACATATGCATCACATACATTAATGCACGAGCTTTAAAAAACATGCAAAGCAATAAAAACGTTTTTGCCTATACTATAGGTGGAGTTGAACTTACAAGTTTTCCTATGCTCTCGGTCTATCATCCCAACAAAGTACAATAACAGGTTATACTCCTATTTCCAAACTAGGAGTAAGAATCATTCTACCGCATAACTCAACAAACCATAACATACAATGTTGGTATCCAATCTGATTATCATTAGTAATCATGGATACAAATCTTATTATAAAAAATCGGTATCTTATCCGACTACCATGGGTAACCATAAATACAAAGCCCAATATAATAAATCGGTATGCTACCTGACTACTATTCGTCATAGAATTATTACCACATTTTCAAGTAACTTGGGACTATTTCATTTTTATTTCTCCCAAAAAAAAAAAAACCTTACTTTCTTAGAAAACACCTTGGTTTCATAAATGCTTGAAATTGCGTTGAAAATCATTTGTGAAGTTTTAAATGGATTTAAAACCTTTTAAAACCGTTTTTTGTTAAACTGTAGTTCCTTTTGAATAGAAATCATAAGATTGTAAAATCAGGAAAACTGCTTTTGAAAACAGCTTTTTAATTTGGTTGAAAGTATGTGCGTAGGAATTTCCTGTACTACACATAGTTTAAAAAATCCAATTTTATCTTTAAATCGGTTTAGATTTTAAAAAAGTTTTCTTTATGAAAGTTGTAGATCTCATCGAAACCTTTCAGTTTTCCGTTCAAAACTTAATTCTATTTTTCACTTGCTTGTTTTTCCTTCTGAAACATATTGGCCTTGCATAGTGCCTAGACTGGTCAGGTTTGAAAACTCATAGAAACAGAGGTCTTTGGAGTCTATTTTTCAAAAAAAATGTCTACGTAGCCATCTAGGGTTTTCCGTTTTCTACAACTTTACATTTATAACTTTTTCAAATTTGGCCTATAAGGAGCTTAAAATTTCATTTTCTAAAAACTATCTAATTTATTTTTGAAAACCGTCAGTTTGTATTTTGTTGGTTTTCATTTAAAAATTCACACATACTAACTTAAATGGTCGAAGCCACAAGCCTACGTTAACATGCAACGTGTCAGATTCATTCTTAACATTCAATCATACACTTATCTTTTTGCTTGAAAAACACAAAGTTGATAGCCTTACTAGCTTACCAGGTTGTGTTTTTAAGTTAATTTCTTAACCATCATACACTTAACATTCACAATCATCATCATTCAAAAAATCTCCTGACTTAAGCATGTGAAGGCATTTTTACAAACACATGATGAGCACACATAACCTTCACACTCATCCTAGAGCATAAAATCAAATCCATGCTTAAAACTTGATAAACAAGATAATCTAAACTTAGATAAAAAATAGACTAAGCATATAAAAACCATAATATGGAAAGATATGAAGCATGAGTTTATGCTCTTATAACCCATAGCTTGAAATACACATAAATCCTTAACCAAAACCTAATGAAATTCTTAATAAGAGGGTCAAGAGTAATACCTCTAGAACTTGGATAGGTTTGATTCTAGACCTTGGTTGAAAGAAATTTGCTCTATCTCCTTCACCAGACAACCGGTCCTTGCTCTTTCTCTCTCTATCTCTTTTTTTTTTTTTCCTTTCTAAGGCTAGAGAGGAAAAAGTTAGAAGTGAACCAAAAGTTTGGGAGACTAACTAATGGCTCAAGCTCTACCTCACCACCCTTATTTTAGGTGGAATTTTCAAAATTTTCCACAATTATTTTTTTTTTCCAACTTTCTTTAAATTGCATATCTGGCCTTAAAGACAAAATATTTGCCTTCTAGTCCCCATGAGTTGGCCGGCCATATGGAGAATTTTTTGGCTCAAAATCCTTTCATAATTATCCATTTTTCCATAATTTCATAAAATCCCAAAATTATGTATTTATCTATGATGAGTTGTCCTCCAAGTAGAACCCTGCTTGGCACTCCCTCCTAACATGCAGTCTATTTTTTTAATGATCTAGATACTACCAATACTATTTTAACTATTAACAGTACAGTAATACTGAACTGCAATCCATAATTCATCTGTACTTAACTGGACTGCGTATAGTTTTTTCTTAGGACTTGAAACTACTTAGTCCTCCTTGCTCCAAATATTACTCCTGATTATTCTAGAGTGATCCCATTCCTTATTCTTAACCTTATATCCATAATGACAGTCGATAACAGTATAATTTCAAAACTGCTTATTATACTATAGTACCATATTATTCAAGTCATAGATTATCATGACCATACATAAGCCAAAACAAAATCACTGATCAGGATCCTACCTTTTTCATCAAAAGGCCTTACACTTAGCTTAATTCATTATCATTAAGTCTTATAACTTATAAGGACTTAAACATATTCTGATTAAGGTCTCATTTGGCTCATTAACTCAAACAGAAAATTTTTATCTCAGTTTTTGTCTTTTTCTGAAAAAGTTTTTGTCTTTTCTGAAAAGTCAACACAAATTTACTGTTGAAACTTAAAATTTTTAACTCAAACTCATTCACCAAATGACCCTAATTAGATCATGCATTTTACATAGACATACACAGTACAGACTTAGATTTCCTTTTAATCAAATGAAATCACGAGTCTGTAAAAAGGTTGGTTATTACAATCTACCCCCTTAAAAATTTTCGTACTCGAAAATTAAAACAAGTCGGGATAACTTTTCTTCATCTCATCTTCCCATTCCCATGTTACTTCTTCAACATTGTGATTCCACCACAAAATTTGACCATGGGAATTATTCTGTTCCTCAAGACTTTCTCTTCCCGATTCAGAATATGCACTAGCTTTTCTTTATATGTCAGGTCCTCTTGAACTTCCATTGATTCTTAACTTAAAACATGGGAAGGTTCAGATACGTACTTCTTCAGCATTGAGATGTGAAAAATGTCATGCACAGAAACTAATTCTTGCAGCAAGGCAAGCTTATAAGCTACCTTTCAAGGATTTCAAATGGTCCTATACATCTTAGACTAAGCTTTCCTTTCTTACCAAACCTCATTACTCCCTTCATAGGAGCCACTTTTCGGAAAACAAAGTCTTCAACTTGAAATTCCAATAGTCTTCGGCGTTTATCGGCATAGCCTTTCTGTCGGCTAAAAGCAATGCGAGTCTCTTTTTTATCAACTTGACATCCTCTAAGGTTTTTCTGATAAAATCTATGGTTTGGAGCTGCTTTGCCCAACTTCTTGCCAATGAATAGGAGATCCACATTTTTTTATATATATATAACGCTTCAAATAGAGCCATACCAATTAAGGCATGATAAATGTTGTTGTAAGAAAATTCGATTAAAGGTAGTTTCTGATCCCAACTTCCTTTAAAATCCAAAACACATGACCTCTGCATATCTTCCAGTGTTTGGATTGTTCTTTCTGATTGTCTATCGGTTTGGGGGTGAAAAGCTGTACTAAACTTCAATTTCGACCCTATAGTGTTGTGAACCCTTATCCAAAATCGAGAGGTAAAACATCCATCATGGTCAGAAATGATAGAGTATGGTACCCTATACAGTCTAACAATCTGGGATACGTAAGTCTCAACAGGCTTTTCTATTGAAAAGGTACCTTTGATAACAATGAAGTGGGTTGATTTGGTTAATCTATCAATAATAACCCAAATTTCATCATTCCTACTTGCGGTCTTAGGTAATCCAACTACAAAATCCATTGTAGTTTGTTCCTATTTTCATTTTGGGAGCTCGATTTTCTAAAGGTCTCCTCCCGGTTACTGATGTTCAACCTTAACTTTCTACCATGTCAGACATCTTTACACAAATTCAGCAATCTCATTCTTTATGTTTGGCCACCAATAGTTTCTTTGAGGTCCTTATACATCTTGGAAGCTTTGAGGTATACTAAATATGGTGTCTCATGTGCTTTTGACAAGATTTGCTTTTTAAGATACTCGACATTAAGGACACAGATCCTTCCCTTGAAATAGAGTATCCCGTCCATAAAGACCTTGAATTCTTTATCCTTTTCTCCAAGGAAGAGTTGCGCCTTAAGCAACAAGGGATCCTTCTCTTGATGGAGCTTAATGGATTTTAGGAGATTAGATTTGAGAGTTAGAATATATAACTTTCCAGTTATCATCTCCACACCGAAATCATTAATCTCCTTTCGATGCGGCTTTGACAACATACTAATAGACATCAATGTACCGGATGATTTCTGACTCAGAGCATCTGCTACTCTGCTTGCTTTTCCAGGTTGATAAAGAATTTCGCAGTCGTAATCTTTTATGAGTTTTAGCCACCTAAGCTGCCTCATATTGAGCTCCTTTTAAGTGAAGATGTATTTGAGACTCTGATGATCCTTATAGATCTCACATCTATTCCCGTACAGGTAATGTCTCCAAATCTTCAATGCGAAAACTACCGCCGCAAGTTCTAAGTCATGCGTCGGATAGTTCTGTTCATGGTCCTTTAGCTGTCATGGTGCATAGGCGACTACCTTTCCTTCTTGCATTAGGACAGCTCCTAGTCCAGTTTTAGAAGCATCAATGTAAATCACAAAATTTCTTGCTTCCTCGTCAGGAATTATCAACACTGATGCACTAGTTAGCCTCCTCTTAGCTCTTGAAAATTCTCTTCAGACTTTGTATCCATTCAAACTTCTTCCCTTTTTGAGTAAGACTTGTAAGAGGTGCAGCTATCTTGGAGAATCCTTCAATGAAATGTCAATAGTATCTAGCTAAGCCGAGAAAGCTCTGTATCTCCATAACACTTTTCGGTATCGGCCACTTGCTGACCACTTCAACCATAGCAAGATTGACAGAAATTCCTTCCTTTGAAACTACATGGCCTAAGAAATGAACTTCCTAGCCAAAATTCACACTTCGTGAACTTGGCATAGAGTTGATTTCATCTTAGCGTCTCCAAAACCATCCTGAGATGCTGCTCATGCTCCTTCATGGACTTTGATTAAATTAAAATATCATTAATAAAGACGATAACAAACTTATCTAAGTACTCCTTTAATACCCGATTCATAAGGTTCATAAAAGTAGCTGGTGCATTGGTTAAACCAAATGACATGACGAGAAATTCGTAATGCTCGTAGCACATTTAAAAAGCCATCTTAGGAACATTTGTTTCCTTGATTCTGAGTTGGTGGTATTCTGATCGTAAATCAACCTTCAAGAATACTGTTGCTCCCCTTAGTTGATCAAAAAGATTATCAATTCTAAGGAAAAGCATACTTATTCTTGATGGTAATCTTGTTCAGCTCACAAGTATTCAATGCACATCTGCAAAGATCCATCTTTCTTTTTGAAAAATAGAACTGGTGCTCCACAAGGTGAATGGCTTTGTTGAATGAATCATTTGTCCAATAACTATTGCAACTGCACTTATAATTCCCTGAGTTCAGCCAGTGTCATGCGGTAAGGTGTCTTGGATATTGGTGTTGATCCAGGCAATAGCTCGATCTTGAAGGAGATCTCTCATTCTGGAGGAAGTCCTGGTAACTTTGTAGGAAAGACATCCACATATTCCTTTATAATTGGGATATCTTTTGGCTTTAACTCAATCTCTTGCACTTTATTCACCATGTTAGCTAAATATCCTTCACATCCATTAGCTAATATCTTCCATGCCTTCATTGCTGATACTAGCCTTAATGATGAATTCTGTGACTGAGCATAAAAGTTAAATTTCTTCCACCAATGGGAGTAAACATAACACAACACTTCCAACAATTAATCTTAGCATTGTACTTTCCTAAGAAGTTCATTCCTAGGATAACATCATAATCCTAAAGCTTAATCGCAATAAGATCCATGTATAGCTCTCTGCCACAAATGACTACTAGAACATTGCATACCCAATAGTCAAACAACTGAATTTCTCCCGACAGAAGGGAGGTTCTAAAGGGTTGATCTAGTCTAACAGCTTATCTTCTTAATTTCTAGGCAAACTCCATCGATACAAATGAATGAGTAGCGCCAGAATTAGACAAGGCGATTGCATCATATGTGGTGATAGAAATCTGACATGTTACCACGTGAGAAGTCCCAGCTTCAACATCTTCTTTTGTATAAGCATAGATCCTGGCTTGTGGTTCAGGAGCTACTAATCTTCCCTAAGCAATTGATGGGCCTTCGATCTTTGCTTGTACCGCATGAAGCTGATTGCTTGAATTCCTATTAGGTACTGTTGGTTTTGGTTCTGATTATTTGAAGTATAATTCTTGGGATAGTGGCCTTCATTGCCACAAAGATAGCAGGCATTAGTCCCTATTCTACATACTCCAAAATGCTTCTTTCCACATTTTGTGTACGTGGGATAATTAGTACCCTGTTACCTTGGTTGTTCTTTTTCTGAGGGTAATTCCTCTGTTGACCCTTGTTGGAAGCATTTCCCTTCCTTTTGTTTTTCCCAAACTATTTGGAATTCTGGGCAGAATTGCTGGTCTAGCCCTTTGAATAAAACTCTTGATTCTGCTTAGGCTGCAACTGCTTCAACACAGCCTTCCCTTTCTTCTTGTGACGCCCCCTTCCTACGTAGGGCCGTCACCTTACTTTTACTTAACTTCTTTACTTGAAAAATTAGGAATATTTTTTTTTTGTACATATATATATAAAAAGGTTTGGTCATATAATCTTATCTTCCATTCATACTAAAATAGAAAGTTCATTTAAATTCTGTAGTACCGAAATACCATATAACATAAATTTGTCTTTGCGATATATATGTATACACAAAAACTTCTTAATTCATCAGAAAATACTGAATCTATGCGTAGTGGTATCCATACCGCTCTTCATCTGCCGCCGCATCATCCACACAACGCCCACCATTCAAGCTGCATGTTTCTTACCTACAGTATGAAATATAACTTATGAGCTTTCACCCAGTAAGCACAAATGTAATCTCACAAACATTTTATTTAAAGCATCTTGAAAACATGACAATCCCCATATGCATATGCGTGAACCATTTATATTCATTTATGCATTTCTTTTTAACTTGTACTTATCTTTCATATGGGCCCCATAGTGTACGTACCATAATTTATATAGCGCGCTTCTAGATACAGTTGGGGTTCGCAAGGTCCCTAATTGCTCTGGGAAACATTAAACTTTAACATGAAAATCCTCCAACCTTTGGGAGGTCTATCCTCCACCTTTGGGAGGTCGGTACGACACTTTACTTGTGATTTCTTACCATGTTGTTTATCTTTAGTGAACATGCCTTATGATGTCACTATATGATAACATAACTTTCATCTCATTCATAACATGGCATGGCATCTTTACATTCATGGCATTTTTGCAATTATGGCACTTTTATAAACATGACATTTTGTAAATACAGCATCTTTGTAAATATAGCACTTTGCCAATATGGCACTTTGAAAACATGACATTTTGCAATTATAGCATATATAGCATTTTCGTAAAAATAACCTTTATGCACATATAGCATATTGTAAACATAGCATTTAAACATGGCATTACGTAGACATAGCACAAAACACATGTTGCAGCATATTTGAAGATAGCATACTTTTAAGATAGGTTAATATCTTTCATACTGTAGGTGAGGTTTGTACTTACCTCTCGTGCCGTATCCTGTGTGTTGCGTCCTTAAATCAGTGGGCAACAACAGTTCACTTCCTGCTATTTTAAAAATATAGGATCATGATCCTTTTATAAGTTGTTGGTGACTTAACTAACATTCACACTTACTCTTGGTTGTATGTCCCCTATACTTGTTATCCTTCTTGGTCACCTTAATCATCATTCTTTATTAAGGATACTCAAACTTTGATTAATTCTTAAGAGGTCACGTTGGATAACCTCTTGATTAGATCTTTATTCTATTGTTGGTTTTCTTGAAAACTTTGGGCTTTACTTTGTCATCATAGCTTTTTGGGTTAATCTCCTTAATCCACTTTTCTTGGCCCGTTGCTCAACTATTGGTTTACCTTACGGTTACGTTGGATAACCCTTAAGGTTACCTCTTACTGGCCATTGGGTCAACCAAAGTTGACAATTGGTCCATTACTTGTCAACCCTTATCAATTCTGAGCTTTTCAGACGAAGTCTGGTAACTCGGGTCCTATTCTCGGTTACGGCCCGTAATCGGTTTACTTACCAATTTTAATTACAACAATTCATTTCTTGTCTTAATTTAGCATTTTCCTTAATCTTTTGCACTTTTAAAAGATTTCACTTAAAAATCCTTAAAACTCTTTATAAAATTTCGATATTTGAAATAACTCTTTGTAAATGTCGTTTAAGATCGGAAACTGCCTTTGGAACAGTTTTCGTAGCTAAAATAATAGTTTAAAAACACTTTACAGTTTTTAAAAAACATTTTTGTAAAACTAAGGTGCAGGAATTTTCGGATTCCCTGCGCTCCTTCCCTAAAACGTGCTCAGTTTAAAAATCCATCGAGAATCTGGAAAACTTGTCTTCACGAAAGTTGTAGCTCTCGAAAACGCTAAAACTTTTATGTTTTGCGAAAAATCTATTTTTGCCTGCATTAGTACCAGTTTTCGCTTGAAAATGGCTGACCCTAAAAAACTGAGTAAAAACTGGGTCTGTGGATCGGCCACGGGTTTTGGGGAAAACGGAGGCCGTTGGAGTCTCATTTCGAGATTCTGCCCGCGCGGCTCTCTATTAAAAATTGTCCTGAGCAACTTTTATGTTTTAAGTTTTACCCCGTTCGGCCTCTAGAGGCCTTAAAATTTTGCTTTTCCGAAACTGGCCAGATTCGAATCCGAATTTGGCAGTTTTGGGTTTACGTCCGGTTTACGTCCTATTTCGCGAATCTATCTCAACCGACCACTTCGGGAGCTTACGAGTCAAACACACAACAGTTCTAACGTCCCATATACACTCATTAGCCATCTCATACAATCCCTGCAACCCAAATCCAAAATCAATAACCTAGAGTTGCTTTGGTTCTAGCTTAGCATTCAACACATATAGCATCCACAATTTCAACCCTAAAACTAACATGCTCTCTTAGCTGCCAAAGGGCAGATTTTGGCCACACATTGGGGGGACATACAACCAAATTTTCTAGCATGAAGATGACTTAACAATCAAACATAAATCAAGCAAGCAATTAACAAAATCAAGCCAACCAAACCCTAACCTCTAATCAAGCACACACACCACAATCTAGGGCTGAAAATTTAAATGGACTTATGTCCTTACAAACCAACTTGAATCACCATAAAAATGCTCGATTTGAACTTAATTTCAAACTTGGTTCAAGAGTTTATCTTAAACCCAAGTTAGGGTTTGGAAATTTCCAAGATCCCCTTTGCTCCTTTGCTCACGGTTTTTGGCTCCTAGGTTGGACACCAAAAATTTCTCTTAGCTCCTTGGTAGATCTACTCAACCCGAACACTCACCAAGGTTTTCCCCCAAAAATTTCAACTTTTTCCTCTCCTTTTTCTTTCTCCAATCCCACGGCTGCACTGCCCAAAAGATGGGTCTCAAAGCTTCTAAATTTTTTTTCTTCTTTCTCCCTAGCAAACCCGAACACTCCAAGGAAGAAAAGCCCTAAGAAAATTTTATGATTTCTCTTCTCTTTCTCTCCCTCTTACCCACGGTTTTTGAGTGAAAAATTTGCAAGAGTTTGGCTGCCTTTTTTGATTAAAAAGAATGGGTTTTTTGAGGGGGTATTTATATAGGAAGGGGGGTTTGTGGCCGGCCAATGGGGGCTGTTGTAGCTGAATTTTGGAGGGCCAAGTGGCAGCCAATGGTGGAAGGGAGGTGTGGTTGGCTAAGGGAGATGTGGAAGTTCATGAGCCTTTCCTTTCTTTCCTATGAGGTCGCCGAAATTTTGGAGGGGCAAGTGGCACTCATTTGGGTGGTGGAAGAGCTTCCACATCTCTCCAAGCTTAGCTCACACTTTGTGCGGTCATCAAGGTGACATCATCCCTTAAAAACAAGGGCCTTGTTTTGTTGATTCACCAAATTGTCCAATTTTTTTGTGCTCCAGAGTTATTTCCAATATTGTGCTCCGTATTTTCTTACGGTACTTTCGTCCAAAATTATTCTATGTAAAATCGGACCGAAAAACTTTCTTTCTTATTTTTCGGAGACCTTTTTGCCCTTAATTCTGACTCGGTGTGCTTGATTTTCTAGAGTGGTTTTACGGCTTATTTATCTTGCTCATAAAAATGTTTTCTATACTCCTTCATCATACTTGTGAAGTCGATGTTGTGACTCGTCTTGGTCAAACTTTGACTTCCGTAAAATCACATCCTTTTTTTTTTCATTCTTTTTCCTTTAAAAACCTCATACATGACTCATAAATCATTCATTAAGTCTCATAAAAATTTTAATGAGAACTCGAACATTGACTAATAAAATTATGAATTTCTCATTAGTATTCATAATTTTTCATGAAACATCTTGTAAACACATAAATTGGACTTTAATTCCTTATGAACAAGGAAATCGTTAATCCATAAAAATTTGAGTCTTACAACCTACCCTCCTTAAAAGATTTTCGTCCTCGAAAATTAGAACAAATCGGGGTAGCTTCTTTTCATGTCTTCTTCCTGTTCCCATGTCGCTTCTTTAATATGGCGGTTTCTCCATAATACCTTTACTAATGGTATGACCTTGTTTCTTAGCACCTTCTCTTCTCGTGCCAAGATTTGGACTGGCTTCTCCTCATAGGTCAGGTTTTCACGAATCTCGATTGGTTCGTGCTCCAGTACGTGTGACGGATCTGGAATGTATTTCTTCTGTAATGCCCGGAATTTTCATGGACTTAAGATTTCTCTTTTATTAGAAATTAGAAGTCCGCATATTGTGTTTATGAGGTGTTTTCATGAAAAATTATGAATCGCATGTGAAATTCATAATTTTATTAGCCAATGTTAGAATTTTCTTTTAACCAACTATGAGACTCAAAATAGAATGCCACGGTTACTAACGGCATTTTGAGTCTAAAGGAACGAAAAAGAATATAATTTTACGAAAGTCAACTGTTTGACCAAAAAGTCAAAGTTTGACCAAGAACGGGTCAAGAGGTTGACCTTGCAAGATGATGAAATGCAGTATAAGAAGAGAAGAAGAGACTGCGAACACTTTTTATGGTCAAGAAAGCAAGATTAAGCCTTAAAAACCACCCTAGAAATCAAGCACACCAAGAAAAGATTAAGGGCATAAAGGTCTCCGAAAAATTGGAGAAAGAAAGTTTTTTGGTTCGATTTTACAAGGAAGAATTTTGGACCGAAGTACAATATGAAAATACGGAACACAGTATTAGAAATAACGGTGTGGCACAAGAAAAATGAATTAATCTGGAGAAGAAGACAAGAACCAAACAAGGCCTTAAATGAGTTAGTGGAAGATGACTTCATTACCATGACATCACTTCCCACTAAGGAGCTTTGCATGTGTGGAACTCCCACACCCTCCATCAAATTCGGCAAGCACAAGGGAAAAAAAGGCATGGGATAAAGCCTAAATTCAAGGGGAAGAGAAGGACAAAGCCATATTTTAAAAGCCAAAAAGGTGAACCAAGCAAGGACATCTTGCCCATGCCTATGACTCACCTTCCAGTAGCATAAGCTAGCTATGTGGAGCTTTCTCTTTCCCCCTTTTTTTCAGCAGCCAGAACCCCCCTTTTCTCCCTCAAATTCGGCAAGCACAAGAGAAAGAGAAGGATAAAACCTAAATTCAAGGAAAGCAAGAGAAAAGCCACAATTTAAGGAGAAGCAACCAACCACACCTCTTTTGCACCATTGGCTGCCACATGTCCCCCTTGGCCCCAAGAAATTCGGCAGCTTCTCCACTCCAAAGGCAGTAGCAACAACCCATGTGATGGTGAGGGAAAAAGCCATTTTTTGAGAAAAAAGTTGAACAACCAAGTCCTCCTTTCCTCCATAAATACCCCCTCATAAAACTCATTCATTTTATTCAAGAAAGGCAGCCAAACTCTACCCATTTTTCTCTAGAAAAACCGTGGGTGAGAGGGAGAGAAGGAGAAGAGAAATCAGAAAAATTCTAGAGGGCTTTTGCATGTGTGTTGTTCGGGTTTACTAAGGGAGAAGAAAGAGAAAATTTTGGAGGCTTGGAGACCCATTTTGGGCACCAAAACCGTGGGTTGGAGGGTGAGAAAGAGGTGAGGAAAATCTGGAAATTTTTGAAGGGAAATCATGGGATTTGAGTTCGGTTTTAGCAAGGAAACCAAGAGAAAAATTTTGGGGCCCTAGGTGGAGCCAAAAACCGTGAGCCAAGGAGCAAGGGGATCTTGGAAGATTTCAAACCCTAACTTGGGTTAAGGTAAACTCTTGAACCAAACTTGAAATTAAGTGCAAATCTAGCATTTTTATGGTGATTCAAGTTGGTTTATAAGGACATAAGTCCATTTAAATTTTCAGCCATAGATTATGGTGTATGTGCTTGATTAGGAAATAGGGTTTGGTTGGCTTGATTATGATGTTTGCTTGCATGATTTTTATGCTTGAAAAATGGTTAGGATGCATGCTAGATGTGATGGTAATGTCCCCCAAATTTTGGTCACAAAATCTGCCCTAAGGCAGTGGCTATTTTGGTTGCTAGATAAGGATGAATGTGATGCTTGATTTAAGGGATGCAAAAGCTAGAACACCATGTAGCCAAAGACTAGGGCTTTCAGTTTTTGGGGGCTGCATAGGTATGATAGATTGACATGCTTGAATGTATGGGACGTTGAAAACGCTGCTTGTTTATATATAAGCTCCCGATGTGATCGGTCGAGATAGAATCCACGAAATAGGACGTAAACCGGACTAAGCAACCGAAACTGCTATTTCGGATTCGAAACTGGCCAGTTTCGGGAAAGTGAAATTTTAAGGCCCTTAAGAGCCGAACTGGGTAAAACTTAAAACACAAAAGTTGTTTGAAAGGGTTCTTCCTAGAGGAGTGCACGAACAGATTTCTAAAATAAGGCTCAAATGGCCTTCGTTTTTATGAAAACCCGTGGCTGATCCCCAGACCCAGTTTTCACTCGATTTTTCAGGATCAGCCAGTTTCAAACGAGAACTGGTACTAATCTAGGCAGAACTGGATTTTACACAAAACAGAAAAGTTTTAGCATTTTTTGATAGCTACAACTTTTGTGAGGAAAATTTTTTCAGATTATGAACGGATTTTTAAACTGGGTTTGTTTTACAAAGGGTGCGCAGGGAATCTGAAAATTCCTGCACCTTAGTTTTACAAATGCTTTCTAAAATCTGTAAAATTGTCTTTAAACTGTTATTTGAACTATGGAAACTGTTCCAAAGGTAGTTTCCAGCCTTAAATGATTTTTATGAAGATCCATTTTGAAAACGTAAATTTTTACAAGTAAAAGTAAGAGTTTTAAGAGTTATTCCTCAACTCTATCAAGTTAAGAAAAGAATGAGAGTTTAAAGTATTGAGATCAAATGATTTTAAAGTTGAAAATTTTCTCAAATTTTCCACGTTAAGAAGAGAAATGAAATTTTAAGAGTTTTGGGATTATTCACCCAAAGTTTTCAAGTTGAAGAAAAATGGAATTTTCCAAGTTAAGGAAAATAAGATTTTTCAAGAAGATAAGTGGAATTTTAAAGGTTCGGATTTGAAATTCCACATTTTTTCAAGAAGTAAAGAAAATGAGATTTTTAGCCAAGTATTTTCAAGATTAAGGAAGTAAGAGTTTTTACGAGCAAATTAATGGATTTTTGGAAGATAGTTACAATGTTTTCCAAAAAAATCAAGAAAAGGAATTTTAAGGTAAAATTGGTAATCAAGCCGACGACGGAGAGTAACCGGAAATTATATCCGAGTTACTGGGCTAAGCCCAAAGCCCAACGTTAGACTCAAAGGGGGTTGACCTTAGTTGATCACATGTTGACTTGGGTTGACCAAAAGTTTGACCTTTAGGGTTACCCAATATAACCCTAAAGGATACCAAGATCAATGAAATGGGCTAAGACCTAGGGTTATTGATGAGATGATAACCCAATGGATTAAGGATCAAGTAAAAGTAAAGTATAAGCCCATGAAGAAGGAAGTGACCAATCAAGTTTAACAAGAAGTATTAGAGGGGACATACAGCACATGCATCTAGGAATACTCATGGATGTTGGTTAGGATATCAACATCATATGTCATGGTTTATGGTAAGATAAGTTAACCTTATCTTACACCTCCTTTGAAACAGGAATATGAACCTGTTGAAATATCACGAGAAATGATACATCAAGAGCATAAGACCTAAGGTAAGTACAAACCTCACCTGTGGTATGGAAAAATAGTAATGTATGTTCAACTATGCGATGCCATGTTTAAATGCTATGTTTTAATGATGCTATGTTTTAAATATATCGTGTTTTAATGAGGCCATGATTTAAAGAATTTTAAGTTTTAAAGAATGCCATATTTTAACGATGCCATCTTTTAAAGCGGCCATATTATGTTAAAGTATGTCATGTGCATTATAAGATATGATTTTGTGACATCATAAGGTATGTTCACTAATGATAAACCACTTGGTAAAAATACACAAGTAAAGTGTCGTACCAACCTCCCCCAAGGTGGAGGATTTTTCATGTTCAATTTATGGATTCGCCCTCTCGTTGATGCGGGAGGGTGTAATCACTTATGTTTTTCCCAGAATAGTTAGGGACCTTGTTGTAAGACCCGAAATTTTGTAGACTTGTAATATCCTTGTTCATAAGGAATTAGAGTCTAATTTATGTATTTATGAAGTGTTATATGAAAAATTATGAATAATAATGAGAAATTCATAATTTTATCTAAACAATGTTCGGGTCCTCATTTAATGATTATGAGACTCAATTGATGATTTACGAGCCAAGAATGAAGTTTTTAAAGGAAAAAGAATGAAAAAGGATGAAATTTGACGAAAGTCAAAGGTTTGACCAAAAAGTCAAAGGGTTGACCAAAAAGTCAAAGTTTGACCGGGACGGGTCACAACGTCGACTTTACAAGTATGATGAAGGAATATGGAAAGAATCTCCGAAAAGGAAGTTTTATAAGCCATAAATCCACCCTAGAAAAATTAAGCACACCGAAAAAGAATTAAGGGCAAAAGGTCTCCGAAAATTTGGAGAAAGAGAGTTTCGGTCCAAAATTTACATGAAAGAATTTTTGGACCAAAATAGAAAATAAGAATGCTCATCACAGTATTGAAAATAACTGTAGAGCGCGAAAGGAGCTGTGAAAGAACGAAATGACCAAATAAGACCTTGGTAGAGCTAGTAGAAGATGACCTCACCTCAATGACATCACCTTCCACTAACTCAAAGTTGCATCATGTGGATTTTACCATGCTTAATGGCCAGCCACACATGGAAGACAACAAGGAAAGAAAAATTCAATGGAAACAAGACTAGACATAAAGCCCTAAATCAATGAAAAAGTTGAACCACTTTTGTCCATCAAGTCTAGTCACTTTTGGTTAAAATAATGGGTCAAACCCATGCCATTTCCCCACCAAAATCCGGCAGCCATCAAGCCCCTCCATCATGGTCGGCAACTAGACAAGGAAAAAGAAAAAAAATTGGCTTGGTTAAGGTAACTAGATGGCCTTTCAAGTCCAACCAAGCAAAGGACAACCAAACCATGCCTATGACTCACCTTTTTACTAGCCAAAGCAAGCTAGTGGCAGCCAACTCCCCCTCCCTTTGGTCGGCATCAGCTGGGGACAGCAAAGAAAAGAAAAAAAAAATGGGAGCAAAGGCTAGATATCAAGCCTTAAATCAAGGAAAAGGTGCAACCACTCTTGTTCATCAAGTCCCCTCACTCTCTAGTCATTTTTGTTGAACAAAAATGAGTCAAACCCATGCCTTTTCCACCCCAAAAATCCGGCTGCACAACCCCCCATTCAGCCCCCTTGGATTCGGCAGCTAGAGGAAGAGAAAGACTTGACACAAAGCCTTGAATCAAGGGCAAGAAAGCAACCACTCTAGTCATTCAAGACATCTCATCTTTTCTCTTCTCTTTTCCTTGTCAAAGTGAGCCAAAAGCTCTCATTTCTCTTGGAGATATTCGGCAGCTAGGGAGAGAAAGAAAGAGAGAGAGATTCAAAAAGTTTTTGGGTTTTCCATCTCAAGGGTTTCGGTTCTAGAGGGAGAGCTAAGGAAAAGTGAGAAAAATCTTGGTGAGTGCTTCAAGAGTTGGCCGACCAATAGCAAGAGGAAAAGGGAAAAAGAAGTGAGTGAAACTTGGAGAATTTTTGGGTCAAGGGTGTTCGGATTTGAGTGGTCTAGCAAGGAACCAAGAAGAAAAATTTTGGTGCACCTTTTTGTACCAAAACCGTGAGCAACCAAGAGCAAGAGAAAAAGAGGTATGTGAAACTTGAAAAATTCTTGGTTTTCTTCCTTGATAGTGCTCGGTTAGAGATGAGAAAAAGCTAACAAAAAAAAAATCTCTTGGATCTCATTTTCTTGTACCAATCCGTGAGCCAAGCAAGGAATGAGCATTTGAGAAAATTTTTGTGGATTTCTCCAAGACTTGGCCGAACAAGGAAGAAGATAAGAAGGTAAGAGAAATTTGGTTTTTCTCTTGATTAAGGTTCGGTTGGTTAGAGCAAGAAAGAACTAACAACAAAAATTTTGGATGCCATTTTTCATGAAGAAGCCGTGGGCTAGAGCAAGCCAAGGAAGGAAGGAAATCTTTAGATGTTCAAAACCCTAACTTGGGTTGAGGTAAAATCTCTTAAACCACCTTGAATCTAAGTTTTATTTAAGTGTTTTTGAGGTTGATTCAAGTGGTTTGTAAGGACATAAGTCCACCTTAATTTTCTGCCCTCATTTATGGTGTGTGTGTGTGCTTGATAAGATTAGGGTTGGTTGGCTGATTTTGATGCTTGATTGCTTTAGAATTTGTGCTTGAAAATGATGGATTTTTCATGCTAGAAATTAGGTTGTATGTCCCTTAAGATGAGGCCAAAAATCTGCCCTTGGCAGCCATGAGAGTATGCTAGACTTAGGGTTGGATTTTGTGTTGATGGTATGTGATGATGCATGAGTTAGAACCATGTAACCCTAGTCTTTTTAAATTTCGGATTTGGGGTTGCATGAGTAGAATGAGATGGATTTATGGGTTGTAATGAGATGTTAGAAGCGCTGCTTGATGTTGTCTAAGCTCCCGATGTGATCGGTCGAGATAGATTCCGTGAATAGGACGTAAACCGAAATGAGGAACCGAAACTGCTAATTCGGATTCGAATCTGGCCAGTTTCGGGAAAGGGTAATTTCAAGGCCCTTAGAGGCCGAATGAGGTAAAACTCAAAACACAAAAGTTGTTCGGAACAACTTTTTCTAGAGGACATCACGAACAAAATCTCGAAATAAGGCTCCAACGGCCTCCGTTTTACCCAAAACCCGTGGTTGAACCCTGGGACGTTCTCCACCCAGTTTTTCAGAGTTAACCCGTTTTCAAATAAAAACTGGTACTGATCTAGGCCGAACTGGATTTTGTGCAAAACACGAAAGTTTTAGCATTTTTCGATAGCTACAACTTTCGTGAAGACAAGTTTTTCAAATTCCAAGCCGATTTTTAAACTAGGCGCATTTTGTGGGAGACGCGCAGAGAGTCCGAAATCTTGCAAATGAGTCTCACGAAAATATTTTCTAGAAAAATTGTGAAGTGTTCTTAAATGGTTATTTTAGCTTCGGAAACCGTTCCAAAGGTGGTTTCCGACCCCAAATGATTTTATAAATGATTTGTTTCGAAAACCATGAATTTTAAGGGCTCGGGTTTGAAATTCACATTTTTCTCCAAAGTAAAGAAAAAGAGGGTTTTAACCAAGAATTTACAAGTTAAAGAAAATAATGGGTTTAAGCCAAAGAATTTTTCTAATTAAAGGAGTTAGAATTTTTACAAGCAAAATGAAGGATTTTGGAAGTTAATTATACAAGAGTTTCCAAAAATAAGGAAGAGGAATTTTTAAAGTAAAATTGGTAAGCAAGCCGATTACGAACGGTAATCGGATATTATATCTGAGTTACAAACACAAGGATAACCAAGGGTTGACAAAAGGTTGACCCAAGGTTAAATAAGGTTAACCTTAAGGGATACCCAACATAACCCTAAGGGATACCCACATGTATATTTGGGCTAAGAATTAAAGAGTTAATGGAAATAACCCAATAATAAGGATGTATGAGCAAAGCCCAATAATAGAACAAGGCTCTAAACCAGAAAGGTTACCTAATGTAACCTCTTAAGGATTTAATTGAAGTTCAATAAAGAATGGGGATTAAAGTGGCCAAGATGGATATCATGTATAGGGGACATACAACCAAAAGTAGATGTGAGTGTTGGTAGGTCACCAACACCTTACGAAAGGATCCTGACCTTATATTTTTGGTATATCAGGAAAGTGAATTGCCGTTGCCGACAAATTTAAGGAACGCAATTTTAAGGATACGGCACTAGAGGTAAGTACAAACCTCACCTGCAGTATGAAAGCTAGTAAATTATGTTCAAGTATGTGGTTTTCAAATATGCTGCAATATGTTGTGTGCTATATCTATGAAATGCTATGTTTTATGAAAAGTGCTATTTTTGCGAAATGCCATGATTATAAAAGGTGCTATTTTCGTAAAATGCTATGTTTATAAAAAAAGGTGCTATTTTTGCAAAAGATTATAAAGGTGCTATATTTGTAAAATGTCATGTTTATAAAAATGTCATGTTTGCAAATGCCATGCCATGTTATTAATGAGATAAAAAGTATGTTATCATATAGTGACATCAGAAGGTATGTTCACTAAAGATAAATAACATGGTAAGAAATCACAAGTAAAGTGTCGTACCAACCTCCCCCAAGGTGGAGGATTTTTATGTTAAAGTTATGGATTCGCCCTCTCATTGATGCGGGAGGGTGTAATCACTTATGTTTTCCTGGAGCAGTTAGGGACTTGCAAACCCATCTAACTGTATCTAGAGGCGCGCTATATGTTAAGGGTACGTACACTATGGGGCCCATAAGAAAGATAAGAAAGTTAAAAGAAATGCATAAATGGAACATAAATGGTTCACGCATATGCATATGATGATAAATGTTTTCATGATGTTTTAAATGTTTTGTGAGATTATATTTGTGCTTACTGGGCGAAAGCTCATCAAGTTATATTTCATACTGTAGGTAAGAAACCTGCATCGTAAATGGTGGGCATTGTTGGAGCGGTGTGGCGGCAGACGAAGGCGGTATGAATACCACTACGCATAGTTTCCGCAAATCTTTTGATAAGTAAAGAAGTTTTGTATATATAAATATATACATGATGTAGACAAGTTATGTATCATGGTATTTTGGAACTAAATACCTTAAGTAAACGTTTACTTAAGTAGTAATGATGTATTACTAAAGACAAATGTTTTATAAGTATGTTTCAAAAAAAAAAAATTCCTAATTTTCAAGTAAGGTTAAATAAGTAAGTAAGGCGTGACGGCCCTACGTAGTAAGGGGGCGTCACACTTGCAAACCCTAACTGTATCTGGAGGCGCGCTATATGTTAAGGGTACGTACACTATGGGGCCCATATGAAAGATAAGTACAAGTTAAAAAGGAATGCATAAATGAACATAATTGGTTCATGCATATGATGAAGTATGTTTTCAAGATGTTAAAATGTTTTGTGAGATTAAAGTTTGTACTTGCTGAGCGAAAGCTCATCAGATATATTCCATACTGCAGGTAGAGATAAAAGGTTGTAGCCTTACTTGGTGGGCTTGGAGACGATGCAGCAAGTGAAGGGTGGTGTGGAATACCACTATGCAATATTTTCCGCATTATGTTTAAGTTATAAAGTTTTTCATGTATGTTTAAAAGTCAAGTTAAGTTATGTATGAAATGTTTTAAAGTACGATGCATAAGTTTGTGCATGGGTTCCAAGCCACGATTTTAAGATGAAGTCTCAAGTTTTAAAAGAAAGAGAAGTTTAAATTTTCAAGTTTCAAAAGAAGTTTTAAAAGAAGAAAAAAAAATTTATTCCGAATTTTCAAAGTATAGTATAGTTATGTATGAAGGTAACGGCCCTACGTAGGATGGGGGCGTTACATCTTCAACATCGACACATGGAATACATTGTGCACATAAGCTAACTCTTGGGGTAAGACCAACTTGTAGGCCACGTTACCAACCCTCTCGAGTATCTCGAATGGTCCTATATATCTTGGACTCAATTTCCCCTTCTTTCCAAATCTCATAACTCCCTTGAATGGAGCGACTTTGAGAAAAACCAAGTCTCCCACTTGGAATTCGAGAGGCCTTCGGCGTTTGTCAGCATAACTCTTTTGTCGACTAAATGTAGTCTCCATCCTTTGACGTATAATCTTTACGGCTTCCGTGGTTTTTCGAATGAAGTCCGTAGACACAAGCTCTTTCTCCCTTGTCTCGTACCAATGGACTGGAGATCTATATCTTCTCCCATACAAAGCTTCATAAAGAGCCATTCCAATTGTAGCTTGAAAACTGTTGTTGTACGAGAACTCAATCAAAGGGAGCTTCTTATCCCACGTTCCTTTGAAATCCATTACGCATGCTCGTAACATATCTTCTAGCGTCTGAATGGTCCTTTCCGATTGTCCATCCGTCTGAGGGTGAAAAACTGTACTAAACGCAAGCTTTGTACCCATTGCTTCATGTACACTTCTCCAAAATTTGGAAGTGAAGCGACCGTCACGATCCGAGATAATCGTTTTCGGAATTCCATGGTAGCGAACGATCTATGCCACGTATAATTCTGCCAGTTGTTCCACTGAAAAGCTGAGCTTGATGGCCACAAAGTGTGCAGACTTTGTCAATCGGTCAACAATCACCCAAATAGCATCATTGCCGTTAGGAGTTCGAGGTAGACCAATCACGAAATCCATCGTCACTTGGTCCCATTTCCATTCTGGGATAAAAATTTTCTGCAGTTCTCCTTCTGGACGTTGGTGTTCCGCCTTTACCTTTTGACAAGGCACTTACTGACGAATGTAGCAACGTCATTCTTCATTTTGGGTCACCAAAAGCTTTCTTTCAAGTCTTTGTACATCTTTGTAGCTCCAGGATGAACAGAATACGGAGTTTCATGGGCTTCTTTCATGATCCGTTCCTTTAGATCGTCCTTGTTAGGAATACACAATCTATTCTTCTGATAGAGTATGCCCTCATCAGATACGTTGAAATCCGACTCCTTTCCTTCTAAAACTTCATTTTTCTTCCTAAGCAGTGAAGCATCAGCTTCTTGACGCTCCTTCATCCCATCTAAAATGGTAGGTTGGAAGGTTAGAGTAGCTAAACCTCCCGTAACAAGCTCGATTCTGGCTTCTATTAGCTCCTTTTGAAGAGGCTCCGTCAATGACCGGATTGGCATCATCGAGGAAGATGACTTCAGCTAAGGGCATCGGCTACCTTGTTAGCCTTCCCCGGATGATATCGGATGTCTATGTCGTAGTCCTTCACCAATTCGAGCCATCTTCTTTGTCTCATATTAAGCTCTTTCTGTGTGAAGATGTACTTCAAGCTCTGATGATCCGTATATACTTCACATTTAGTGCCATAAAGGTAGTGCCTCTAAATTTTTAAGGCAAATACTACCACCGCAAGCTCCAAATCATGCGTCGGGTAGTTCTTCTCGTGTTCCTTGAGCTGTCGTGAAGCTTAGGCGATTACTTTTTCATTCTGCATAAGTACGGCTCCCAATCCTATCTTGGAAGCATCGTTATATATTACGAAGTTTCCCTCCTCCACAACTGGAATTGTGAGGATTGGAGCGCTCGTCAGCTTACTTTTGAGCTCTTGAAAGTGCTCTTCACACTTAGCCGTCCATTCGTACTCCTTTCCTTTCCTTGTGAGTGCGGTGAGTGGTGCCGCGATCTTGGCAAATCCTTCGACGAATCGTCGGTAGTAGCTTGCTAAGCTGAGAAAACTGCGTACTTCGGTGACATTCTTGGGAGCTGGCCACTTACTTACCGCTTCAATCTTAGCCGGATCTACGGATATGCCTTCCTTAGAGACCACATGTCCTAAGAAATGAACCTTCTCTAACCAAAATTCGCACTTAGTGAACTTGGCATAAAGCTGATTTTGCTTTAAAATCCGTAGAGCAATCTTTAAATGCTCATCATGCTCCTTCTTCAACCTTGAATAAATCAAAATGTTGTCTATAAAGACAATGACGAACTTATCCAAGTAGTCCTTGAACACTCGATTCATCAGGTCCATAAAGGCGGCTGGAGCATTCGTCAATCCAAACAGCATAACAAGGAACTCGTAGTGTCCATATCGTGTTCGAAACGCCGTCTTTGGAACATCTCCTTCCTTGATTCGGAGCTGGTAATATCCCGATCGCAGGTCAATCTTTGAAAAGACCGAAGCTCCTTTCAATTGGTCGAACAAGTCGTCGATCCTAGGCAAGGGATACTTGTTCTTGATGGTGATCTTATTTAATTCCCGATAGTCAATGCACATCCTAAGAGTGCTAATAAATGCACAAAAACATGCTTTTGTTTATGTAATTTATTAGATAATTTATAATTTAATTAAGTATTTTTATAATATTAATTCATAATATTTGATTTTGGAGATATTTATGATTTTATTTTATTTGTTTATTTATTTACTTATTCATTTATGTATTTTTTTTTTCCTCTTCTTTCTTTCCTTTATTTCCTTCTCTGTTTCCTTTCCTCCGCAGCCAAGCCCGAAGTCCAGCGAGAATTTCGGCCCACGAGAAATCAGCTCCAGCTGCAGTCCAGGCCAGCTGTTGACCAGGCCCAGCGCCAATCTCGGGCCGCGAATCTCGGGCCAACTTTCTAGCTTCAAGCCCGTGACTCCAGGCCCCTCACTCCAGCTCCTCAGCCAAGCAGCCAGCCCGCGTGACTCCCTCCTCCAGCTGGCCCAGCGGGATTTTCGGCCCACGAAGTCAGTTCCCCCAGCTGCCAGCCAGCCCGAAATCTCCTCCAGCAGCAGCCCAGCCCCTCGCCAGCTGCTCCTCCAGCTGCCAACTCCAGACAGGCCCGCGTAAATTTCGGGCCAAAAATCAGCAGCTGAAGCCCGCGCGAATCTCCACTTGGAATACCGAATATTGGGCCGAATTTCTTCCACCACCATTGGACATTGATGTCTATAAAAGCAAGTCATTGTAGCAAGCTTAAAACGTTTTTTTTTCCATTAGATTTTTTTGGCTGAACTTTTAGTTTGATTTTTCTTTTTCTTGCATTTTTCATCTCATATTTTCTTGTTAGAATTCTGTGAGATGGATTGCAAGTTAGGCTAAATTTCTTTTGGTGAAGCTAGAGATGAACTCATGTGTTGAGTTTTCCAATTGAAGTTTTGTTTGTTTGATTTTGTAATGAATATATATTTGAGTGAAGTATTCTTCTCCAATTTTTCTAATTTTCTTGAATGCTAAATATTATGTGCCAAGTTTTTATATAGATTTAGTCATGCTCTTTCTATGTAAATTTTGTCATGTAATGTTGTGTAACTAAAATTATTTTATAAATTGATCTTTTACTGCAATATTGTCAATTTGATATATTGTCGATTTTAGATAATTTGTAATAATAATCTTTTTGGTCCTAACGTGAGAAGTCTAATTTATTTGAATACTTTTGTTAAAGCAAAACCAAAATTAGAAGACAATACATATGAGGGATTCTTGATGCTTTACCACTTTCGATTATTGAATTTTTCTCCATTTTAAATTACGTTGTCTTAAATTTATTAGAAAAAAATCACAAAAATAATTCTTCTTTTTCTTTCTTTGATTATTTGTTTCTCTTACGCTTTTGTCTGCTAATCTTTTCTTGTTTGTTTTTATTACCTCCTCGTGGATACGACCGCCCGATCTGTACTACAATCGACCGCTTGTTTTTGTACACATTTGGGCGTAATCAAATTTTGGCGCCGTTGCCGGGGAGGTGCAAAGAAGCAAGATTGATCAGTTGATATTAAGCCAAAGAGGTAAGTACATTTTTTTTTTTTAATTTCCTTTTTCGGTAGTTTTAGTCTTTTGTTTCGTTTATAGATTGATTAGTCAAGTTGTAATTTGCATATTGTGTCTTTGTTTTTTTTTGGGTTTTTCTCTTTAGTGGTCAGTTTCTTCCTTTTTTTAGTTTTTCTTTTACTTAATTTGCCTTTTGTCTTCTTTACCTAGTACTCATATACATTATTAAACCGTAAGTTATTTATATATATTATTTTGTTTTCGTACATATATTATTTACCTTTTGTTTTCGTATACTACTTGTTTTCTTTATTTAGATATATTAACCGTAGTTTCCATTTTTATTTGATTTGATTTTTTTTTTTTCTTTCCTACGTATACCTATATATATATTTGATTTATTTTACTGTCAAGTAATTCGGTCTTTAGTTTTATTTTTTATTTTATTCTTTTATTATTATTATTATTTTTGTTTTCGTTGTCTTATTTTTTTTAATTACTGTTCATATATATTGCTAGTTCCGGTTACTGTTGATATTACGTTTATATATATCTATTTATATATATATATATATATATATTTTTCTTTCTTTTCTTTTCCTCCGGTTAGTTATTAAAAAAAAAAAAAGTTAGAGTTTTTATTAGTTTATTTTTTTTTTTAACTTTTTCAAAAAAAAAAAAATTTTTTTTTCTTCACTGTTCCTTGTTTTTGTTGTTTTCGTTCACATTATATAAAAAAAAAAAAAATTTTTTTTGTTTTTTTTGTTTATATTTACAGTCACATTATATATTTTTTTGTTTGTTTTTGTTTTTGTTAATTTTATTTAATTTCCATTTATAGCTTGTTTTAATTCCTTGTATTATATTTAGGTTTTAACTTTTTAGTTCAATTTAGTGTTAATAAATTAGGACTCATAATTTGTGTAACCTTAGGTTTTAGTGTATTAACTTAGGATACTAATTGTGCTAACATCTAACATTTCATATAACACGCCATTTTTTTTATTTTATTTTATTTATTTATATATATATATTTTTTTGCAAGCAATTGTGTGGAAACGTTGAAAAGTACAAACTAAGGGAGTTCTGTCTAGGAGATTGGTTTCTGTTAGCGTTCTACGCCACCAATCTTTCTGGGAACGTTGTTCTGTCTAGGAGGTTGGTTTTTAAGGAGGCCTCGCCCCACCAACCTTTCCTGGGAGCACTCTTAGGGTTGCGATTCGCGGATCTACATAATTGTTCTTTTTGTAAAATAATTCTCTTTCAAAAAAAAAAAAAAATTTTCAAAAAAAAAAAAAGGGTATCGCTCGAGGTGAATGTCGTTATAGAAACGAACTAGGGAGATTTGCACGAAGACCTGAAAACCCTAGTGAAGTTTCTTCTTCTACGTCTAGCCTTCCTCCATCTCCAAACGCTTTAGCAATTCCAAATCCTTTTGCGATGGCTCAAATCGAGGAGGTCCAGCACAAGACGTTGAACGACTACCTTCACCCTACGCGTACGGCCACACCATCATGCATAATGTTTCCACCTAATCTGCCGAATTTGGATTTCAAGCCGGGTATGATTCAACTTTTGCCGACCTTTCATGGGTTAGAAAGCGAAAATCCATACGTGCATATTCGGGAGTTTGAAGAGGTGGTGGCCACTTTCCACAACCGAGCTGACGTTGCAGATTCTGCGCGATTGAAGTTTTTCCCTTTTCTCTGAAGGACAAGGCCAAAAGCTGGTTGTATTCTTTGCGACCTAGGTCAATTGGATCATGGGAAGAGATGACAACTGCATTCTTCAACAAGTATTTCCCACACCATAAGACCAATGGTCTTAAACGACAATCTCGACCTTTACTCAGAAGGACAATGAAACTCTTATCAAGTCTGGGAGCGGTTTAAAGATTTGTTGAATCAATGTCCCCACCATGGTTACGAGAGTTGGCGCCTCGTCAGTTATTTCTACGAAGGACTCACAATCCGAGAGCGTCAATTTGTGGAGATGATGTGCAACGGTGAGTTTCTCCAAAAGGACCCCGAAGAAGCTTTCGAGTATCTCAACGAGCTAGCCGAGAAAGCCCACACATGGACTGGACCAAGTGCTACTGATAGCACTAGTCGATCCCGACCTGCTGGAGTCTACCAACTAAGGGAAGAGGACAACCTCAAGGTCCAAATCGAGTCTTTGACACGACAGATTGAGGCCCTCAAAACCAAGGAAAGTAGAGGAATCCACATGGTCGCAAGGGCAGAATCACAAGAGCCATGCTTCGTTTGTGGAGGGATGGAACATTTAGCTAAGGATTGCCCTGCTTATAATGAAATAAAAAGGGTTACGAGGAACAATGTAATGCCTTAGGGGCATACAACAAGCCTTTCTCTAACACGTACAATCCTGGCTGGAGGAACCATCCAAACTTCAGTTGGAGAGATTCCAATCAAACACAACCATCAGGTGGACAATGGAGAACGGAGCAACAGCCACAACCACCAAAGGCGAATTCTGCACCTCAGTATCATGCACAACCGCCGAGGAGTTCTCTCGAGAATACCTTGCAATCTTTCATGGAGGCGCAGACTAGGATGAACCAAAAGTTCGAATCACTTTTCACGCAATTGGTGGAAGAAAGTAAAGAGATGAAGAGTCAGATCACAAAGCTGACTGCCTTGGCTGTTCAAGAAAAAGGCAAGTTTCCTTCCCAAGCTCAATCCAACCCCACGGGGCAACACATGGCACAAACCTCCAACTCTGAAGGGCGAAACATCAAGGAGGTTAACGCCATCACCACTCGTAGTGGCAAGATTTTGGATGAACCATCAAGAACTACTGTCACTTCAAGTAGTCGAGAAGTCGCCCCAAAGAAGATGAGCCAACTGAACTTCCAGTAAAGGTGCCTTTCCCCCAAGCTCTGCGATCAACTGGGAAAGTGCTGGATAGTCAAGGTGAGATCCTCGAGCATTTGACTCAAGTGAAGATTAATCTTCCTTTGCTTCATGTGATCAAGCAAGTGCCGGCTTATGCCAAAGTCATCAAGGATCTGTGCACCGTCAAAAGGAAGCACCACGTTAAGAAGACCGCCTTCTTAACGGAACAAGTGAGTGCGGTGATCGAGCAGAAGGCACCGCCCAAGTACAAGATCCTGGTTGTCCCACCATCTCGTGCCAAATTGGGACTCAAGAATTCGGCCAAGCTTTGCTCGACCTTGGAGCGAGTGTTAATCTCATGCCTTACTCTATCTACTCGCAACTTGGTCTAGGAGAGATTAAGCCCACATCTGTGGTTTTGCAATTGGCCGATCGTTCGATCAAGAAGCCTCGGGGTATAGTTGAGGATGTTCTGGTTCAAGTTGAGAAGTTTTATTACCCCGTTGATTTTCTCGTCTTAGATACGCAATCTGTGGTGAGCATGGAATCCAAGATTCCCATCATCCTCGGTAGACCTTTCCTTGCTACAGCCAATGCTTTGATCAACTGTAGGAATGGTCTCATGAAGATCTCGTTGGGAACATGACCTTGGAGGTAAATGTTTTCCACATTGCGAAGCAGCCACATGATGATGACGAGTGTCACCAAACATTCCTGATCGACACACTCGTCTCGGAGGAGGTTCAACTGCAGAGCGATTCCGATAATCTTGATGATCTCCTCCAAAATTCTGACTCTGAGAGTTCCGGTCCTTGTGAGTTGGCCAACAACGCTACCATCTAAAGACTCACAAGGCAGAGGAACCAAGTTTTGGCAACCACGTTTCGAAGAGCTCCCTCGAGAGAAAGAAAAGCCAAAACCATCCACCGAAGAGACCCAACACTTAAGCTAGCGCAACTGCCTGAGGGTCTGAAACATGTCTTCCTGGAAGCTGGTGATACCTTTCCTGTTATCATTTCATCTAAACTTGACGCATCACAAGAGCAGCGGTTAGTCGACATGCTGCGAGAGCACAAAGCTGCGTTAGGTTGGACGATTGCTGACATTAAGGGTATTAGCCCCTTAATTTGCTCCCATCACATCAAGTTGGAAGACGGGGCTATTCCACGAAGGGATCCCCAAAGGAGACTGAACCCAACGATGAAAGAAGTTGTGAAGAATGAGTCTTGAAGCTTTTGGATGCAGGTATCATCTATCCGATCGCTGATAGCAAATGGGTCAGTCCAACTCAGGTAGTGCCCAAGAAATCGGGGGTGACAGTGGTGGAGAATGAAAAGGGGCTCTTGTCCCCACAAGGACTGTTACGGGTTGGCGCATGTGTATCGACTACCGAAAGCTGAACGCCGCCACTCGTAAGGATCACTTTCCGCTTCCGTTCATCGACCAAATCCTAGAGCGCGTGGCTGGTCATCCTTTCTACTGCTTTCTTGATGGCTACTCAGGCTATTATCAATCGAGATTGCATTGGAGGATCAAGAGAAGACTACTTTACCTGTCCTTTTGGTACTTATGCCTTCCGGCGCATGCCATTTGGACTGTGTAATGCGCCAGCCACCTTTCAGAGGTGCATGATGAGCATTTTCAGCGACATGGTCGAAAATATATGGAAGTGTTCATGGATGACTTGACCGTCTTCGGCGATTCCTTTGACTCGTGCCTTCTCAACTTGGAAGCTGTTTTGACAAGATGTGAACAGAAAGGTCTCGTGCTCAACTGGGAGAAGTGCCATTTCATGGTACCATCTGGCATAGTCTTGGGGCATGTTGTTTCTGAGAAAGGGATTGAGGTCGATCAATCTAAGATTGAACTTATCTCTAAATTGCCCACCCCCAAGTCAGTGAAAGAAGTTCGGTCATTTCTCGGGCATGCTGGTTTCTATAGGAGGTTCATACAGAACTTTTCCGCGATTTCTCGTCCGTTATGTAATCTCCTAGCCAAAGATGCCGTTTTTGAGTGGACGCAAGAGTGTGAGGATGCCTTCCGAACGCTTGTGGTGAAGTTGACTTCTGCCCCCATCATTCAGTCACCGGATTGGAGCTTACCATTCGAAATCATGTGTGACGCAAGTAACCATGCTGTTGGGGCGGTCCTTGGTCAAAGAAGAGAGGGGAAATCTTTGTAGTGTATTACGCAAGCCGTACTCTAAATAGTGCTCAATTGAACTACTCAACACTGAGAAAGAGTTGCTCGCCGTTGTGTTTGCACTTGACAAGTTCCGTGCATATCTGATTGGTTCACCCATCACCATCTTCACAGATCATGCAGCCCTTAAGTATCTCCTTTCCAAAAAGGATGCCAAGGCGCGATTGATTAGGTGGATCCTCTTGTCGCAGGAATTTGACATCACGATCAAGGACAAGAAAGGAGTCGAAAACGTTGTTGCGGACCACCTCTCTCGACTCGAATTTAGTGACCCGCGACGGTCCAGCATTCGAGATGATTTCCGATGAACATCTTTTCGGTCACTAAGTTGCCTTGGTACGCTCACATCGTCAACTACTTGGTGACCGGCGACCTTCCTGCTGATTGGAGTGCTCAAGATAAGCGCAAATTTTTGGTCGAGGTGCGTAATTTCTACTGGGATGATCCGTACCTTTACAAATACTGCCCCGACCAGATCATGAGGCGATGCATTCCTGACGATGAAATTCATAGTGTTCTAAACTTTTGCCATAACGATGCATGTGGTGGTCATTTCTCCGTGAAGAAGACTGCCGCAAAAATCTTGCAGTGTGGTCTTTATTGGCCCACTTTGTTTAAGGACACTAATGAATTTTGTCGTTCTTGTCTGAGGTGCCAAAAGTTAGGTGCTTTGTCCCGCCGCCATATGATGCCCTTGAACCCAATTATTGTGATAGAGATATTCGATTGTTGGAGGATAGATTTTATGGGACCATTTCCATCTTCTTTTGGTTATCTTTACATTCTCCTTGCTGTGGACTACGTTTCTAAATGGGTAGAAGCCGTGCCGTGTCGAACCAATGATAATGCAACAGTTGTGAAGTTCTTGAAAGAAAATGTGTTATCTAGGTTGGTACTCCGCGTGCCATCATCAGCGATCAAGGAACTCATTTCTGCAACCGTTCTTTTGAGGCTCTCATGCGCAAATAGGGTGATCCACAAAGTTTCAACCGCTTATCACCCACAAACGAACGGCCAAGCTGAGCTAGCAAACCGAGAGATCAAGCAAATCTTGGAGAAGACGGTAAACCCCGACCGCAAAGATTGGTCTTTGCGCCTTTCCGATGCACTTTGGGCATACCGTACTGCATACAAGTCCACTTGGAATGTCTCCTTACAGGCTTGTCTTTGGAAAGGCCTGTCATTTACCTGTAGAGCTTGAACATAAAGCTTATTGGGCTATCAAAGCCCTTAACTTTGATCTCAGTGCTGCAGGTATACATCGCAAGCTTCAGCTGTCGGAAATTGAGGAGTTGAGAAATGATGCATACAATAACTCCAAGATTTACAAGGCTAGAATGAAAGTGGCTCACGACAAGCAGATTTTGAGGAAGAACTTCGAGCCAAATCAGAGGGTGCATCTTTATGACTCCCGTCTGCATCTCCACCCAGGTAAGTTAAGGTCGCGGTGGACTGGTCCATTTGTGGTGAAACAAGTCTTTCCCAACGGTGCTGTCGAGATCGAGGACCCAAGCGATGGGAGAATTTTCAGAGTCAATGGTCAGAGACTGAAGCATTACATTGAACGAGTGAGCCAGGCTGAAGAAATCATTCTTGAGGCCCCGGTTTATGAGTAGTTTGCTTCCAACCCTTTTTGTATCATATTTCTTTTATTTTCATTTGTTTTGTGTGCTTTATTTTTGGTTTGTTTTGTGTGCTTTTATATTTGTTTTTGTGTTTTGAAGCATCAGATCAGGTAGCTCATCTACGTTCCCACCGGCATCACCCAGGTGTTCTCTTTCCTTATTCTCCACATTTATACATATTTTTAGACATTGAGGACACTGTCTGATTTTTGGTTGGGGGTGGTGAGCATATTCATGCGTGAATTTAATTCTTGTCATTTTGGAATCTGGATCAAAATTTTTGCAAAGTTATCTAAGTGTGATTTCAAAATTTTCGGTTTGAGTCAGTTTTTGTTATCTTGACTATTAAGAAATGATTTCCAGAGTTCTTTTTGTGCACATGTTAAACCTTGTGGTAAGATGGTTGTCAACATATTTAATTGAGAAAAATTCCCAAGTTTAAGTGTTTCAATTTTGGTGAGTTGTGAGAGTTGAGAAAACAGCTTTTTGAACTTTTATTGATCTTGCGAGTTGGTATAATCACTATTTGGAACACCACTATTTAACTTGTACTTTTGCTTGAGGAATGATTTTTGGATAGATAGAATTGATCTTTTGTAATAGAGTCCTGTGCTGTAAGATTCGTCATTTTTCTTTTGTATTGTTAAAAAAAAAAAACAAAAACAAAAACAAAAACAAAACAAAAAAAAAAAAAAAAAAGAGCAAAAGCAAGAGCATTCATTTCATCATCAGTATTAATGTAGTTCGGTTGTAATCCCATCTAGGGCTGCATAGCAGTCAAAAGAATCCCTTACTATATTTGTTCTATTAAGCATGATGTCTCTTGCTATGTAAAAAAAAAAAAAAAAAAATGTGTGTTGTATATTTGTTTGTTTGTATTTCACGGCTCTTTATTTATGTAACTTTCTATTTGATCCGAATGAAACCCCGAAAGCTTGTTTATGGTGAAAATGGTGTAATGTGCCGAATATTTGATTCGCCTATCATTTGATCAATGGTTGTTTATTAGCTTGTCCTTAAGTTGCCTTCTCCCATGCGAGCGTTGACTGATTCCCTTCCAACTCCATGAGTGAAAACCCTTACACTAAAGTATTTCCAAAACCCGTGAGGTAATGGAGTTGAGACTTTTTCTTGGTGAACTTTTCAATACTATTTGTGTTACGGATTGTGGTAAGAAGGATATGGTTTAATGCACACACACACAACTCTGGAGTATTGACTGAAGTAGTTTTGATAGCAGTTTCTGATCTTTTGCTGATGTTATGTTTGAGTGCTTGGATGATTTTTGCAGGTTTCGATTTAAAATTTCAGTTTGACTTGATTTTTCTTCCGCTTGAATTGCTAGAGACTAGCAATAAGCTGGTTGGGGGTTGTGATAAATGCACAAAAACATGCTTTTGTTTATGTAATTTATTAGATAATTTATAATTTAATTAAGTATTTTTATAATATTAATTCATAATATTTGATTTTGGAGATATTTATGATTTTATTTTATTTGTTTATTTATTTACTTATTCATTTATGTATTTTTTTTTTTTCCTCTTCTTTCTTTCCTTTATTTCCTTCTCTGTTTCCTTTCCTCCGCAGCCAAGCCCGAAGTCCAGCGAGAATTTCGGCCCACGAGAAATCAGCTCCAGCTGCAGTCCAGGCCAGCTGCTGACCAGGCCCAGCGCCAATCTCGGGCCGCGAATCTCGGGCCAACTTTCCAGCTTCAAGCCCGTGACTCCAGGCCCCTCACTCCAGCTCCTTAGCCAAGCAGCCAGCCCGCGTGACTCCCTCCTCCAGCTGGCCCAGCGGGATTTTCGGCCCACGAAGTCAGTTCCCCCAGCTGCCAGCCAGCCCGAAATCTCCTCCAGCAGCAGCCCAGCCCCTCGCCAGCTGCTCCTCCAGCTGCCAACTCCAGACAGGCCCGCGTAAATTTCGGGCCAAAAATCAGCAGCTGAAGCCCGCGCGAATCTCCACTTGGAATACCGAATATTGGGCCGAATTTCTTCCACCACCATTGGACATTGATGTCTATAAAAGCAAGTCATTGTAGCAAGCTTAAAACGTTTTTTTTTTCCATTAGATTTTTTTGGCTGAACTTTTAGTTTGATTTTTCTTTTTCTTGCATTTTTCATCTCATATTTTCTTGTTAGAATTCTGTGAGATGGATTGCAAGTTAGACTAAATTTCTTTTGGTGAAGCTAGAGATGAACTCATGTGTTGAGTTTTCCAATTGAAGTTTTGTTTGTTTGATTTTGTAATGAATATATATTTGAGTGAAGTATTCTTCTCCAATTTTTCTAATTTTCTTGAATGCTAAATATTATGTGCCAAGTTTTTATATAGATTTAGTCATGCTCTTTCTATGTAAATTTTGTCATGTAATGTTGTGTAACTAAAATTATTTTATAAATTGATCTTTTACTGCAATATTGTCAATTTGATATATTGTCGATTTTAGATAATTTGTAATAATAATCTTTTTGGTCCTAACGTGAGAAGTCTAATTTATTTGAATACTTTTGTTAAAGCAAAACCAAAATTAGAAGACAATACATATGAGGGATTCTTGATGCTTTACCACTTTCGATTATTGAATTTTTCTCCATTTTAAATTACGTTGTCTTAAATTTATTAGAAAAAAATCACAAAAATAATTCTTCTTTTTCTTTCTTTGATTATTTGTTTCTCTTACGCTTTTGTCTGCTAATCTTTTCTTGTTTGTTTTTATTACCTCCTCGTGGATACGACCGCCCGATCTGTACTACAATCGACCGCTTGTTTTTGTACACATTTGGGCGTAATCAAGTGCCATCTTTCTTCTTAACAAAGACCACTTGGGCTCCCCAAGGTGAATAGCTCTGTCGGATGAATCCTCGATCCAAGAGTTCCTTCAACTGAACTTGCAATTCCTTAAGTTCAGCAGGTGCCATCCTATAAGGTGCCTTGGACACTGGTGCTGATCCAGAGAGTAACTCAATCTCAAATGAGATTTCTCGTTCTGGTGGCAATCCTGGCAGATCTTCAGGAAAAACGTCCACAAACTCCTTGACTATCGGTACATCTTCCGGCTTAGTCTTGGTCTCTTATGTCTTATCCACCATGTTGGCTAGAAATCCAATACATCCTTCTGCCAACAACTTTCTAGCCTTTAGTGCGGAAATAAACATCTTCGGCTGTTTTGGGGTCGATCATCTAAAGATGAACTCCTTGTCCCCAGCTGGCTTGAACGTGACAGCGCGACGTTGGCAGTCTATAACCACATTGTACTTTCCTAGGATATCCATACTCAGGATTACGTCGTAATCGTACAGATCGATGATGACTAGGTTGACTGTAACGACCCGCCTAGCACAGGCCGTTACCGTGCATACATACATACATTCATGCGATAACTTATACAAACTTACTTATTAAATACATGAAACACAGCGGAAAATTTTTTTTTTATAAGGCGTAGATACAATACGAAACATAAAATATAAACCACAGTACTATTTGTGCATACTACTAAATAGACATAATTAAACATTACATAATTTCATTATCAAAACGCGTAGCGGTTTCCGTTTCCCACTATTCACAGTGCCTGGCCACGCTACTCCACCTTGCATCATCATCAGCTGGCAGGTTACTTACCTACAGCATAAACTTAAAACAATGAGCTTTCGCTCAGCAAGTACAACTCCTATACAGCGACACATAAACTTATTTCTCATATCATTACATAACACCTTAGAACATATAGCATGCATGAACCAATTATGGTCGTATTATGCTTTCTTATCTCTTCATCTCTTATTCTACTTAGGGGCCCTTAGCATGAGTGTTCGTACCTGGCGCGCAACTATGAATTGGTTGGGGCGGCCAAACCAAGTCCAACTCAATTCACAGTCCAACCCGACCTGGTGCGGGTGGTACGACACAGGCAACTTATCGCCTTATCCTATTTTCCATCTTGTCGTTCTTAGACGTGTCATACATGATCCCATTTCTTGAACATAATATTTTATGTCACTTAATCATACTTCATAACTATTTCATAATTCCATTTCAGCATACATTGCTTACTTAGCACATTCCATGACATATACTTATCATACATATATAACATAGCATCAAATCATAACATATAGCACATAGCATACCAACTATATCTAGGCAAGTATACAACTAATAGCCTATGCTGTAGGCGGCGTTGTACTTACCTTGTCTATGTCGGACGTTATGCTGTTCCACCTCGGGGCTCAGCTGCAAGTTACCTTCTGCTTAATCGAAGGACTAGATAAGATTTCTAGCCTATGACCATAATATGTTGGTTATCCACCAACATTCATGCAATGCTTTGGTTATATGTCCCCCCTATCATAAAACATTTTATGTGAGGTTACGTTGGATAACCTTTCATGCCAATCACATGTGCGAGTGTAAAGGGTTAGGCCAACACCTAATCTCGAACTTATCGTTATCCTAATCCATACTAAGTTAACCGAAGCTAACCTCTAAGGTTACTAAAGTCAACCCTCCCTTTGGGTCAACTATGGGCTTTGGGGCTAAGCCCGATAATTTAGGTGTAATTCCCCTGATTACCATCGGTCTTAACTTGTTCTATAACTTGCTTAAGAAAATTATCTTTTCTTTATCCTTAAAAAGAGTTTTGGCATATAAGTTGAAAACTTCCCTAAGTTTCCTTAAAAAATCCTTAATTCTTGAAATCTGGTCTTATAAAATGTTTGAAGGTTAGAAAATGCCTTTGGAATAGTTTCCATGTTCAAAACAGTGTTTTTAGCGAGAAAAACAGTTTTCCTAAACTGGTTCTAGAAAATCCTGTGCAGGAATTTCTTGCTCCCTGCACAATTTTTAGAGTTCAGATTATATTTAAAAATCCCTTTGGAATTGGAAAAAGTTGTCTTCATGAAAGTTCTAGCTCTCGAAGATATCTAAAACTTTCGTGTTTTACAAAAATTCTGATTCTACTTAGATTAGTACCAGTTTTAAATTGAAACAGGTTGGTTGTGAAAACGGAGTCTGGACAGACCACCTTCGGTTTTTCGTAAACGGAGTCTGGACGGAACCTCATTTTGAGAAACGGTTGGTGTAGCCCCCTAGGAAAAACCCTGTTCTACAACTTTCATGTTTTACATTTTAGCCCATTCGGCCTCTAAAGACCTACAATGACCACTTTCTTGAGACTGTCCAGTTTAGAACCCGAACTGGCAGCCTTGTCTACTTAAGCCGGTTTACGTCCTAATTCGTGGGTTCTATCTCGACCGATCACATCAGGAGCTTACTTACAAAGCATGTAGCATTTCTCACATCCCGTATGTCCCAACATGCAAACCAAACACGTCCATGCAGCCCATGAAATCCGAACCTTAACCTAGGGTTGCATGGTCTAATATAGCATAAACCATTCCAATCATTCAACATCATATCACATAAATTTCTAACATACAATCACATGCTCAATCATGCTATAGAGGACATGTAACCTCATGTAAAAATTCTAGCATGCAATCCTAGCATACCAATCAAACATAAGCATAAAATAAACCAAACCACCCTTAAGCTACCTAATCAAGCACTAGAGCAACATAATGGGCAAGAAATTAAATTTGAGCTTATGCTCTTACAACCATTGGCTTGAAACAAATACATTTAAATCTCCACTTAAAAACTTGATTGAAATAAGATTAGGGCTTTTGAAAAATTACCTTGAATTGGTAGGGTTTGGCTTAGGATTGAACCACAAAATCACCCCTTGGTTCCTAGCTCCTAGAACCGGTTCTACCTCACCAAAATGACACCAAAACTTGGCTTTTTGGACCTCAAACTTGTCTCCCTCTAATGCACGGCCACACCACCTAATTGCACCAAAAATCTGAAAATTTTTCCTTGGTTTCCTGCACAAAACCGTGGGCTCCCTAGGAGGAGAAATGACCTTGAAAACTTGCTCTAAGCTTGCTCGGTTGAAACCCGAACTCTCCCCTAGAGTTTTCCCTCAATTTTTCTGACTTTTTCTCTCTTTCTCCCTGTTCTCTGCCCACGGTAACAGCCCAAAACAGTGGCTGGAAATTTTTTTTTTCACTCTTCCTCTTGCTTCCCCTCACAAAACCGAACTCCCCTAGGCTTGGTTCAAGAAATTTTTTTGGTCTCTTTCTCTCCCTCACTCTCTCGGATTTCTTGGCAGAAAAATGGCCAAAATGTGGCTGTATTTTCTGATTTAAAAAGGGTGAAAGACACCCCTATTTATAGGCAATGTGGGACTTATGAAACATAGAATTTTGACCCCAAAATTTTTTAAATCTTTCACAAAACACCCCCTAGGTGGCCAGCCATTAAGCTTTGGGAACAAGCAAGAATGTGCTAGAACAAGACATTTGTCTTGTGTGGATTAGTTCTCAAAAAAGTGATGATGTCATAAATAAAAAAAATTATGATGTCATAAATCATAAAGGCTTGTTTGGCTACTTTTTCAAAAAGCAGTGTAATTTAAACTTAACACAGATAAATTTAATACTGTGCTTTACTAATACACAGTATTAATATTTTATACAATCATAAAAATTTTATCTGTGAAAAATCGGGCTGAAAAATTTTTTCTTTATTTTCTCAAACCCTTTTGCCCTGTGCCCTAACTTTGCGTGCTTGATTTTTCTATGGTGGTTTTAGTTCTCATTTACGTCATCTTATCCAAAAAAATGGGTTTTCGCAGTATTTTTCCCATACTGCATGTCACAAAATTGTACAGTTAGGGTTTTGACCATTTTGGTCAAACTTTGACTTTTCCGAATCAAAGTTGACTTTTTTGGTCAACCCGTTGACTTTCCTAGAATCATGTAAATTTCATCTCTTTTCATCCGAAAAGACCATTTATCAATCAAAACAAGCATATTTGAGTCTTATAAAGTTATAAGAACTCATAACACATAATGAAGTCCTAAAGCGAACTTTTTCATAAATGCCGATACGGCATGCATTTAATTCCTTTAAAAAAGGAAATAGTAACATAGAAAAATCGAGTATTACATTGACATACATTTCCCTACCGCATATAATTATTGGAGCATGACGTATCCAATAATCAGACAATAAAATCTCCCCGGAGGGCAATGCAGTGCGGAAAGTTCTTCCAATTTTATCATATCTCTACCTAGTTTCTTTGCAAATCTAGGTGATGTAAATGAATGCGTAGCCCCAGAATCAATCAACACATAAGCATCTTGTTGGGCAAAAGGAAGCTGACCTGTCACCACCGTGGATGGTCCAGCTTGAACATCCTCCTTCATGTAGGCATAGATACGTCCTTGTGATTCCGGAGCTTCAACTCGGCCTTGAGGGATTGCCGGTCCTTCAAGTTTCATCTAGGCTACGTGTAGCTGACTTCCCTGACCCCTCTGATAGTTCTGCTGGTTCTGGAGGTTGGCATTGCAATTCCTTGTATAGTGGCCTTCCTTGCCACACAAATAGCAGCGGTTGGTCCCGGCTCGGCAGTCTCCCGGGTGCTTCCTCCCACATTTCTGGCAAGTAGGACTTCCGTTGTTATCAGGAGCATTCTTCTTTTGGGGAAAATTCTGTTGATTCCCCTGTCTCCTAGCATTCCACTTTCTCTTTTGCTGGTTGTTGCCAGACGGCTTGTTGTTGCCGTGTTGGCCAGAGGATCCTCCTTGACCCTTCTGCTGCTGGGTTTGGCTTGGTCTGGCCTGGCCCTGCTTGACTAGGGCCTTCTCTTCATTCTTCTCCTTAAAGAACTTAGCCCGTTGCGCCTTGTTCTGCCCTACCCAATATTCAGCTCGAACTGCTCGGCTAACACATTCCGTAACAGTGAGCGGTGGGTGGGGGCCATTACTGATTACCACGGCCAAGTCTGAGCGAAACATCCTCATCATTCTTCTTACTTTATCTCTCTCAGAACTGATGAGGTGAGGGCAAAGACGTGCCAACTGCTCGAACTTTCTTACAGCTTCCGCCACCGACAAATTCCTTTGGCGGAAGTTGTTGAACTCATCCTGCTGGTTTCCATAACCTCCATACTCTTCAATAAAGTCCTCCCACGCCATTTGGTTAACATCTCGCCGGATCTGAATTGTCTCCCACCATAGGCGAGCGTCTTTCTTCAGCATGAAGGACGCACAAAGGACTCTCTCTTGGTCGTTGAGTCCGAGGAAGTTCAGAACAACCTGGAGTTCAATTAACCAATTATCGGCCTTGATAGGGTCCGTAGACCCTTCAAATTTCGGTGCCTTTATGCGTCGAAATTCGTGGTATAGTTCTACCGGAGTCCGTGCTCGTGGCGCTGGTAGAACAGCTACCGGCGCCATAGGTGCCTCAAGGGCTGCAGGGTGTTCCAGAATCACCGGGTCCTCATCGGGAATTTCAGGTGCCGCAGGTTGATCCTCAGGAGCTGGTGGCACCCTGGCCTCGGGAGATCCCTGGTTCTGCTGCGCCAATTGTGCTCTAAGCCCACCTATCTCTTGCTGTTGGGTTAGCATCATCTCTCTTAACTCGTTCAGTTGGGCTGCGAGATCGACATTTTGGGTCTGTGCCGCTCTACGCTTTGGTGGCATGGTTCTGTATAGAAGCAATAAAATAAGCTTCTTATTTTCAAAAATTTCATGAAATCATATCTTTTATACAGAATCATAATCTTCTTTTCAATAAACCTTTTTCATATCATAGACACATGGTCATAGCCTTTAGGAAGGTACATTAACTTTCTTATCATGAACATACATTACGTGAGTACCACCACCGAGCTAGGGCACAACCCAACGTCATCCTCACACCTAACATTTTTCATTGTAACCATCGATAAGAGTTGCGTATGAAAAATCTAATTCTAAGCATAAGAAAATAATTTAACTTACTTGGGCTATTGCAGAACGATGCGGAGCGAGACGAAGTAGGCTGGCAGGATACCGCTCTGATACCAACTCTGTGACACCCCCTTCCTACGTAGGGCCGTCACCTTACTTTTACTTAACTTCTTTACTTGAAAAATTAGGAATATTTTTTTTTTGTACATATATATATATAAAGGTTTGCTCATATAAACTTATCTTCCATTCATACTAAAATAGAAAGTTCATTTAAAGTCTGTAGTACCGAAATACCATATAACATAAATTTGTCTTTACGATATATATGTATACACAAAAACTTCTTAATTCATCAGAAAATACGGAATCTATGCGTAGTGGTATCCATACAGCCCTTCATATGCCGCCGCATCATCCACATAACGCCCACCATTCAAGCTGCAGGTTTCTTACCTACAGTATGAAATATAACTTATGGGCTTTCGCCTAGTAAGCACAAACGTAATCTCACAAACATTTTATTTAAAGCATCTTGAAAACATGACAATCTCCGTATACATATACGTGAACCATTTATGTTCACTTATGCATTTCTTTTTAACTTGTACTTATCTTTCATATGGGCCCCATAGTGTATGTACCATAATTTATATAGCGCGCCTCCAGATACAGTTGGGCTTTTCAAGGTCCCTAACTGCTCTGGGAAACATTAAACTTTAACATGAAAATCCTCCAACCTTTGGGAGGTTTATCCTCCACTTTTAGGAGGTCGGTACAACACTTTACTTGTGATTTCTTACCATGTTATTTATCTTTAGTGAACATGTCTTATGATGTCACTATATGATAACATAACTTTCATCTCATTCATAACATGGTATGGCATCTTTACATTCATGGCATTTTTGTAATTATGGCACTTTTATAAACATGATATTTTGCAAATACAGCACCTTTGTAAATATAGCACTTTGCCAATATGGCACTTTGAAAACATGACATTTTGCAATTATAGCATATATAGCATTTTCGTAAAAATAACCTTTATGCACATATAGCATCTTGTAAACATAGCATTTAAACATAGCATTACGTAGACATAGCACAAAACACATGTTGCAGCGTATTTGAAGATAGCATACTTTTAAGATAGGTTAATATCTTTCATACTGTAGGTGAGGTTTGTACTTACCTCTCGTGCCGTATCCTGTGTGCTACGTCCTTAAATCAGTGGGCAACAGCAGTTTACTTCCTGCTATTTTAAAAATATAGGATCAGGATCCTTTAATAAGTTGTTGGTGACTTAACCAACATTCACACCTACTCTTGGTTGTATGTCCCCTATACTTGTTATCCTTCTTGGTCACCTTAATCCTCATTCTTTATTAAGGATACTCAAACTTTGATTAATCCTTAAGAGGTCACGTTGGATAACCTCTTGATTAGATCCTTGTTCTATTGTTGGTTTTCTTGAAAACCTTGGGCTTTACTTTGTCATCATAGCTTTTTGAGTTAATCTCCTTAACCCACTTTTCTTGGCCCATTGCTCAACTATTGGTCTACTTTAGGGTTACGTTGGATAACCCTTAAGGTTACCTCTTACTGGCCATTGGGTCAACCAAAGTTGACAATTGGTCCACTACTGGTCAACCCTTGTCAATTCTGGGCTTTTCAGACTAAGTCTGGTAACTCGGGTCATATTCCCAATTACGGCCCGTAATCGGCTTAATTACCAATTTTAAATACAACAATTCATTTCTTATTTGAAAACTCCATTTCTTGTCTTAATTTAGCATTTTCCTTAATCTTTTGCACTTTTAAATCCTTAAAACTCTTTATAAAATTTCGATCTTTGAAATAACTCTTTGTAAATATCGTTTAAGGTCGGAAACTGCCTTTCGAACAGTTTTTGTAGCTAAAATAACAGTTTAAAAATACTTTACAGTTTTTAAAAAATATTTTTGTAAAACTAAGATGCAGGAATTTTCGGATTCCCTGCGCACCTTCCCTAAAACGTGCCCAGTTTAAAAATCCGTCGAGAATCTGAAAAACTTGTCTTCATGAAAGTTGTAGCTCTCGAAAAATGCTAAAACTTTAGTGTTTTACGAAAAATCTATTTCTGCCTGCATCAGTACCAGTTTTCGCTTGAAAACGGCTGACCCTGAAAAACTGAGTGAAAACTGGGTCTGTGGATCAGCCACGGGTTTTGGGGAAAACGGAGGCCGTTGGAGCCACATTTCAAGATTCTGCCTACATTGTTCTTTATTAAAAATTGTCCCGAGCAACTTTCATGTTTTAAGTTTTACCCCGTTCGGCCTCTAGAGGCCTTAAAATTTCACTTTTCCGAAACTGGCCAAATTCGAATCCGAATTTGGCAGTTTTGGGTTTACGTCCGGTTTACGTCCTATTTCGCGAATCTATCTCAACCGACCACTTCGGGAGCTTACGAGTCAAATACACAACGGTTCTAACGTCCCATATACACCCATTAGCCATCTCATACAATCCCTGCAACCCAAATCCAAAATCAATAACATAGGGTTGCTTTGGTTCTAGCTTAGCATTCAACACATACAAGCATCCACAATTTCAACCCTAAAACTAACATGCTCTCTTGGCTGCCAAAGGGCAAATTTCGGCAACACATTGGGGGGACATACAACCAAATTTTCTAGCATGAAGATCACTTAACAATCAAACATAAATCAAGCAAGCAATTAACAAAATCAAGCCAACCAAACCCTAACCCCTAATCAAGCACACACACCACAATCTAGGGCTGAAAATTTAAATGGACTTATGTCCTTACAAACCAACTTGAATCACCATAAAAATGTTAGATTTGAACTTAATTTCAAACTTGGTTCAAGAGTTTACCTTAAACCCAAATTAGGGTTTGGAAATTTCCAAGATCCCCTTTGCTCCTTTGCTCACGGTTTTTGGCTCCTAGGTTGGACACCAAAAATTTCTCTTAGCTCATTGGTAGATCTACTCAACCCGAACACTCACCAAGGTTTTCCCCCAAAAATTTCAACTTTTTCCTCTCCTTTTTCTTTCTCCAATCCCACGGCTGCACTGCCCAAAAGATGGGTCTCCAAGCTTCTAAATTTTTTTTCTTCTTTCTCCCAAGCAAACCCGAACACTCCAAGGAAGAAAAGCCCTAAGAAAATTTTCTGATTTCTCTTCTCTTTCTCTCCCTCTTACCCACAATTTTTGAGTGAAAAATTTGCAAGAATTTGGCTACCTTTTTTGATTAAAAAGAATGGGTTTTATGAGGGGGTATTTATAGAGGAAGGGATGGAGTGTGGCCGGCCAATGGGGGCTGTTGTGGCTGAATTTTGGAGGGCCAAGTGGCAGCCAATGGTGGAAGGGAGGTGTGGTTGGCTAAGGGAGATGTGGAAGTTCATGAGCCTTTCCTTTCTTTCCTATGAGGTGGCCGAAATTTTGGAGGGCCAAGTGGCACTCATTTGGGTGGTGGAAGAGCTTCCGCATCTCTCCAAGCTTAGCTCACACTTTGTGAGGTCATTAAGGTGACATCATCCCTTAAAAACAAGGGCCTTGTTTTGTTGATTCACCAAATTGTCTAATTTTTTTGTGCTCCAGAGTTATTTCCAATATTGTGCTCCGTATTTTCTTACAGTACTTTCGTCCAAAATTTTTCTATGTAAAATCCGACCAAAAAACTTTCTTTCTTATTTTTCGGAGACCTTTTTGCCCTTAATCCTGACTTGGTGTGCTTGATTTTCTAAGGTGGTTTTACGGCTTATTTATCTTGCTCATAAAAACGTTTCCTATACTCCTTCATCATACTTGTGAAGTCGACGTTGTGACCCGTCTTGGTCAAACTTTGACTTCCGTAAAATCGCATCCTTTTTTTTTTCATTCTTTTTCCTTTAAAAACCTCATACATGACTCATAAATCATTCATTAAGTCTCATAACAATTTTAATGAAAACTCGAATATTGTCTAATAAAATTATGAATTTCTCATTAGTATTCATAATTTTTCATGAAACATCTTGTAAACACATAAATTGGACTTTAATTTCTTATGAACAAGGAAATTGTGAGTCCATAAAAATTCAGGTCTTACACTTCTTGACTTTAAAAATATAAGCCTTCGCCTCCTTATCCTGATTAATCCAGTACTCTACTCTTATAGCTCGACTTATACAGTCAATTACAAGAGTTGGAGGGCTACTTCTAGCACTCACTTACTTGGCAATGTCTGTTTAGAACATCTTCATCATTCTTCCAACCTTCCCCATTTCATTTGGTATGAATTCCGGACATAGGCAGGCTAGCTATTCAAAGTTTTTGACAGCTTCTAGTACTGTCATCAACCCTTGTCTCAAACTATTAAACTCATCTTGCTAAGCCACAAGGATTTCTTTGTTGTAGTAATCGTTCTAAATTCAATCACAAAATCTTGCTAGCTCATGTTTGCAATGTTTCTACACAATTGGATTGTCATCCACCAATGTCGGGCATCCTTCTTGAGTGCAAAGGAGGCACAAAAGACCTTTTCCTGCTCTGTGAGTCTCATAAAATTCAAAATTAATTGGATATCCATCAGCCAGTTATCTTTTTCTATTGGGTCAATAAGCCCCTTAAATTCAGGCACCTTGATAGCCTAAATCGCTCATATAGCAAGTATTCTCGAACCATAAGCGGGTTTGCTTGTGCTCTAGTTGGTGCGACTGGTGCTAACGGAACTTCTGGGTTCTGTGGAACCCTTGAATTGACCTCCAATATATGAGGAGCAACTGAAGGCACGGGATTGTCTCGGGGTGGAACTTTGTTGGCATGAGGCATCTGATTCGAACCAATTATCTGTTCTCAGAGCCTACTTGTTTCTTGTTGCTATTCTAGCAGTTGTAGTTGCAAGTCAGCTTCTATCGTTGCCAAGTTAGGTTCTTGTGGAACTAGGTTTGATCGTGTACGTGGTCGAACCATCTTCTAGTTCCTATTTAATCATAAGAAAGGATATTGTCATACTTCTAATACCCCTTCTTTCATTCATATCTTGTCATGTCATATTATAGGAACATCATATCATAGTATCATTATAACTTATCATCTCATATCGTTGAAACATCATATTAGAGATCCATCCTGATTTCATCATATCATAACTTCATCATAAACTGGTCATTAGTAATACTTAATCATGACCTCATAACGTCATCATATATACATTCATATATAAACCTGATCTACATCATACAAAAAGAATGTAGTCTTTCTGCAGTGTCTAACCCTTATCCGATACATGTCAGGCCTAATGCACATATACATAGGCAAGATGTACGTGTTTCCCACTTTACCATCATACATATGTACAACATAAGGTCAAAAAGAATAAAAGAATCCAAAACTCAGATCTAAATTGACTACTTCGTTGTGACGTCAAAAAATATTTCAAAATTCACATCCAACTCAACGTCGTCAAATAGGATCTCTTCGGGATCTTCCTCGATTTCTTCCTCATCATCACTAGTGATGATGATCACTGAAGGGTCTTTCGGGTTTTCCTCTGGTTTAGCCAGGTCCATCTCCGCATCATTCGCATCTGCATCCTCCTTCTGTGGAGGGATCCCCTGAATCAGTAGAGCTAGAATGGGTTCTTTAGGCATAAATGGACCTCCTTGGAACACTAGCTCCCCGATGCCAGCATCGTCGATTGGCATAAGTAGGCGATCATCCTTAAGTGTAGCAGTCTGTAATATATAAGCTATTATCTCGGCCTCTATAATAGCATTTATCATATTGTCCATCGTCATCTTGATCATCGGTGGCAGAGTAAACTGCCTGACTTCGAGAGGTAGTCCATCCCTGAGAATGTGCAATGCCTGCATCATAGGTCTATCTATATTCCATGGAATATAGGGTAACATGGCATCTTGAAACCTTTGGTAATAGTGACCCATGGATTTGCTCGGGTATGCACGCCAAGCTGCAACATAGCTGGTATATCACGTCATCTACATATCGTGATATATC
>CM046380.1:20738088-20945285 GCA_025413485.1 Ficus microcarpa | reverse complement strand
TGACACATTAATTCCCAATCATGGTCTCAAAGCTTAACTATTAATATGATCAAAATAAATACGAAGATCATTAAATCAACCTACTAATAAAAATTGGGGTCCTTCCGAAAAGTTATCGTTATCCCTCTAATACGACATAATTAATTTTTCATATAAATTTTTTTATGTCGTTCATCTCATATTTTATGTATTTAAAATTTCTCATTTAAATAGAGAAACTCAACATTGTTAAATCATCGACATCATCACACTGATGATACATATATTATCAGCCATGATCTTGAAATTTGATATTCATCAAAATAATTCATTAAAAGCATATTAATGAAGAAAATCCATAATAATAATTCATTAATCAAGCTTATGAATTTCTAGGGCATTACAGATTTCTTGATAAAGATCTGAATGAAGTTGAAAATAGTTGGGAACAGCTTCCCAAATAGCAAAATACTACTTGTAGGCGAGTCCATGAAGGAGGATCTTCAATCTTTCTTTCTTCATGTACAGATCAAAACCTATAATTAAATATTTTCCAGGAAGTTTTGATCCAATAATCTTATGGATTATGAAATATCATGAGAAAAATTGTAATTTAATAAGCTTACTGATGAGCTCTGTATAGAAGACTTCTCCACTGGCTGCATGGAAAAATTGCTTTTTCTTCTTCCAGGAGGATGGAAGAAGGATGTTGGGATTCATAATGGAGTAGGAGGCACCAGTATCAAAGAAAGCAGCTACCTTGATGAGTTTAGCATATTTGGAGGGAACGACCTGTATTTTGATGATGAGGGCTTTTTGGACTATCTGCAAGGTAGATATCTGGAAGGCTTCTCCTGGATCAATTGCTTTAGAGTCAGAGTCTGATAGGGTTGTTGAGTCATCAGAGTCTGCAAGTTAGAGAGCACAGAGAGTTTGGTCATTGATTTCTTCGTCTGCTGAGAATAAGGATTCTACTTCATGGCCGAAGAGTGAAATTCCTATTGCTTCTCTGATATGAGCAATCATCCGTTGGGATTTCGACCTTGGGAAAGGTTTTCATGAAGTGGTTCTTGCTGCCATGGATAATGCATCTGGTCGATCTTTTTTTTTTTTTTTTTTCAAAATTCCTTCATTTTCGGAGGAACTTCCATGGTCCTTTCTTCCTGTGGAAAGGCTTTCTTCGCCTAAAGCTTTTCTTCCTAAACTTCTTAGACCTATGCCGTGGCTTGGTAGTGCACGGAGCACACGTACATCCTGGAGTAGGGTTTGGAGGGCATTTGGTGTAGAGCTTCTATTGATGCAGACTTTGTCTAGATTCTTCATTTGCTTCATAAACTCTTAGAGAAATTTGTTTTGAGAACACATCTTATCAAGTGCTCTGAAAACAAGTTGACATAATTCTGCAAAAGTAGTGTCTATAAGAGTCTTGTTGTTGATAGAAAGGAGTCGGAATGTTTCTTCTCTTAGAGGATCTTGGATGGAAGATAGAAATGTTTGTTTGAGGTTTGGATCATTAAGTCCTCTAATGAGATGAAAGCGGCGAGACATTTTTTGGAAATGAGTTTCCAAGTCTTTCTTATTCATTGAACAATACCACATTTTGAAAAATTCTGACCGATCTTGTTTAGTAATATGAGCTTCTTGTCCACAGAACTCAATGTATAAGTGATCAAGAGATCTTTCAACTGGTCTGGAGGAATATTAGCTGTCTATATTCTCCTAGACTCTTCCACCAGTCCTGTAAAATTCCTACTAGTCTTGAGATGAACTGAAGTAGGATCTGGCGGGTTTGGGCGTTAGGCTTTTGAACTTCAAGGATAAACTAAGCCTTAAACTCTTGAAATCTATCTCTCCATTTTGAGGGAGGGATATCATCTAGAGTAAATGTTTGAACTTTGCCTGTGGTGTTGGGATCTATATGTGCCATAAGAATAGAAAATCAATTCTAGGGATTTTCTATAAATATGACATTTTGATATTAATAAAAATAGGTTATTTATGTTTAATAAGTTCTATCTTATTTACTTTCATTTATTGATTATATGATTATTTTGAGCAAACATAAAATACTCCTAGACTATTGGTAATATATTGGATTACCATATGTATACGGGGTATACATAGAAGACATGGTAATTTGATCACAGTCTAAATAAATGGTCTGCAATTGATGGAATAAGATTTGGGGATCTTATTCATGATAACATTGTAAAGGTTGTCTACTTTCTTGGAATGATGATTTGTCTTGACCATCAAATAGGTTCCGAGTAAAAACTTTAATGTATAACAGTATTGAGGTATGACATTGGACTGGATCTAAGGTGTTAATTGATTCGGTTTAATAATTTCATTTATAAGAATCAATGATATTTTGATTATCATCTTGCATTAATCTTAATTCTAAAATGAGTAATTGAGTTCACATCCATGACTTATGCATTTTGATCCACTATATGTGAGCCACTGATAATTGATGGTCAATATAATTGTGTTTTGGGTGTATGACTTATGGATGGAGAAATAAAGATTCATAAATACTGAATCCATAGCTATCTCAACAATAGTACATGTTATCTACTTAAAGGTATTATTCAGGAATTGAAAGATAATATACAAAGATCTTAGTCATCGGTTTACTTTGTGTTCTCTGATGGTTTATCGATTGTATGGCTTTACAATTGGTGGTTTTTTCAATTAGGATAATAATGAAACTTTAAGTTAAAATTATTGAAAATGTAAAACAGAAAAGTCTTTAATTCAATCATGAATAACATATGGGGATTAAGCAAGCGATTAAGAAATCATGGAAGAAGCATTGCGTTAGAGAACTTTCGTAATACGATATGTAAACGGGAGTTCAGCTTTTGACTCTTAATGGAATAGTCCTGAAGTTGATAATTGATGAATAATTAATCTGGATTTAATTTTTTACAATTGTAGGAGCCTCTTTACATATTTCTGTCAGGTCCCTTTAGTAGCTCATAGAGTTTCATAAAGCGTCTCCGGATTTGTTCCTAATGAGATCGGTAAATTAAATGGGAATTTAATAATGTCTATTAAGACATGGTACTCTCTAACATGTAATCCTGAAAAAGGTTGGACATGTGAAATTAATGTAAACAAATAATGTGATTTGTCAACATATGATTGGTTGTAAATAAAATAATTATTTGTTAATTATTTTGGTTAATTGAATTTTGGAAATAAGATTGTATTTGAATTAATTAATTTTTGAAAACAAAATTTTTCTTTCCTAATTAATAGGGCACAATTTTTTAATAGATGAAGGGTAGAAGATTTTGTTTCAAAATTGTTTAAATATATTACAAACATTAAATTATTAATTGATTTAAATAATGGAGCTTATTTGATAGATTTTCTTTTCTTAAAGAATGGTGCACATTTTTTTGGTGGAAAGGAAATCTAAAATATTTCATTTATTTAAATTAATTAAATATGGATAATGTTTGTGAAAAATATTTATTTAAATTCAAATAAGAAAATCTTATTTAAATTCAAAAGTTTAAAAGGAGTTTGAATCTAGATAGGATTAGGATTTTTTTACTAGTCTAGATTCTTGATTTAAATTTGAATCACCAATCAATCTCCATATTAGATGGAACATGAATTTTTTGAGTTTCTCCAAGCAAAAAAACATCCATAAAGTTTAAAGAACCTAGACCGAAATTTGAATGATCATTTGATTCAAAAGATTATCCAGAAAAATAATTATTAATTATTTTTCAAGTAGAAAATATTTCTGAAAAAGGATTGCAGTATTATATAAAGGTTAGGGATTCTTGAAAAAAGCAAAACCATCGTATCATACTTATAGGTGGACGGTTTTTGGGAGAGAGAAAAACACCAAAAACTAGTTTTTTGTACATGAGGAAATTCGTCCTTCTTGGGTTTGAGAAAAAGAGAAAAATTTTTATTAAATTAAAATTGTGAGAAAGGTTAAGCCGAGTGATATTTTTCATAGAAGGTTTACCGGTTCTTGTTTTTTAGTTTTGAAAAATGAACCTGGATCGAATTCTCAACAAGATATATCAGGATTGAGAAAGTGGGATCTAGACTTCGGAAGAATTATTGGTCACTTAGATTCATATCACATGTGCACACACACTCTAAGATGTGGGGACTCGAGAATAGTAGAGAAGACACGTTGGTCGACGCTCTAGCAATTCCAAAATCTGAAAAATAAGGTACGTTTGATCACGTATTTAATTTATTGTTATATACATCATGAGCTTCTTTTCTGAATCGGCATAAAAATTTTAAAACTTCTGCTACACCGTAACTCTGATATCGGATCCGTTTTTCCAACATGTGGAAGTAGCCGTTGTTTGGGCTTGTGATTGATCTACTGTTTCACCAATATCTTCATCCGGTTCTGTTATAGTTGGTTCTAGATGTGATGAGGATTCCTCGGCCATGAAATGAGACTGAGGAAGATATAGTGCTTCTATCTCAGATTGTTCAGAGACATCAGAGGTTCAATTTTCTTCTTCTGGGGTGGTTTCATCATTTGGGGAATCAACTGTTTGTTGAAGATGAATTTAGGGAATATTCTGCTTGCAGTGTTCTTAGATTAGGCTAGTGAGCGGATTTGACGATTTGACATTTTGCACCATCATTTGTGAAGGAGATAGTTTATTAAGCTGTGGAGCTTAATCTTGGACCTTCTATTTTCCTTTTTGTTTTCCGAGGAAATCATCTTGATCCAGGAGCCTTTTGGGCCGCAAGACATGATCTTCTTTCTGTGGAACCATTGGCAGTGGTTGTTCTTTTTTGGGGATGGTAGCAAATCTCCATGGTACTACATCAGGTGGTGCGAATCCTGTTTGTGATTGGAGAGCAATTAGCTACGTCTTTAGAGACTTCATTTCCGCTTCTTTTTCTACAAACAATCCGTTGGAGAACGAGCTGGTACTTGCTAGTTTCATAAGCTCTAAATGAGTTTGTTGTACTTTCAACTTGAGCTTTTCAAGGAGGGTTTGGGATCTATGGAGTCCAAGATCGGAATGTCTTGGATTCAACTTGTGAAATCTTCTGATTAATCTTTTGCAGGACCTTATTTTGAGCTATAAGGTCCTCGGACTGCCAATTTAGAACTGCTTCGGTAGGGCTGATCTTCTTGACTGTACCATCTGGTTCAATAGTTTTGGAATTGTATACCTTAGTTTGCTATGTCTCTGTACCATCTTCTGATGTAGTTGGTTTGAGTGGTGGGAAATCTTCGTCATATTTAACAAAAGACATCATACACATTTGAGGAAAAGCCATAAGTAATATAGATGTAGCTGGGATTGGAAAATGTTGGCCTTGTTGTTGCGAGTATTTTTGGGCCTGCTTATAACAAGGTGGTATTGGAGAAGATGTTGGCAGAGACCTTGGAGGAGGAGGAAGATTTCTTGGTTGATCATCCAAGTCAACATCCCAACCAGGGGGAATTATTGGTTTAGTAGTTCTTGAAGGTGAGGTGTATTTGACTATGTAATCAAATTTTCCCGAGGGTTGTCTGAGTATGCCAATGTTCTTGTGTTCGTCCTGGAGATGTTGTTTTAGCTTTTCCTTGAGCTAATCTTTTTCTTGGGCTGAGCCGAAGAATCATTTTTTCTGGCATCCTTTAGATAGTCATGGCAAAAACATGCGTCCCAATCACAGTGACTTGTTTGGGAACGTTGAGCATATTGCGGTTTGTCATCAGGACTGAAGGAAAGGATTTCAGCTTGCTTGGGGGTGATCGGAGTCATCATGTACTGAGTAAGGAAGATACTACTGGGAGCTTCTTCAGGTTTTTTGAAAAGTGATTAAGGTGGAACCATCCTTCTGTGTAGTGAACGTTGCATCAGAAGACTGTACTACAACATGAGGTTAGTGCAGCTTCTCGTAATTAGTGACCCACAAATATGAAAGGAGCTTCTTCAACTCCTCTATTGGGATCTGTTTAGGGATCGAGTACACATGGGGCATTTTAGGAATCTGCTGTGATCATCAGGGCTTCAGTAGTGCCTTGGAGAGTGAGATCAAGCACATGATTCTGAACCTAGTAGACCATCTGGTAATGAAGGGTGGCAGATATGGAACTGGGATCCATATCAATTCATGTGATTTGGAGTTAGACCTTAAGGGAGTTATGAGGCAGGAGTCCTGAAGAGACATGTAGAAATTGGGGAAAACGGTTGTTATGACTATTCCTACGTTGAGGATAGTCTGTACCGTTGCAATGACAACATCCCTGTATCTTCTATGTCAAGAGTCCAGTAGTACAAGGCGTGCACAAATTGGAAGCCCTTTTCTCCCGTGTAAGGTGAGAGCAAGGCGGATAGCACCAAAATGGAGGTGTGTAAAACCTTGGGCTTGCCACTAGGCGGGGTATTCTGGAGGAATTTCCAGAGACACAAAATGTTCTTGAGTGGTAGCCAGGAGGTTACACTGACTAAATTTGGTGGACTGAATGTATTCTTTTACATTCCGGGGGGTGTGTTTGCTGAGTTGTTTAATGGACTTAGTTATGAGATTTACTGGCTTAGTGAAGGCATGGTATGGGTTGATAAGGGGAAGGTCTTCAGAGGCTACTTTTTGATCATCAGGGACTTAGTTTATTTCATATAAATAATCTAACTTAGAAGCAGATGATTTCCTAGGGGAAGCAGAACGGGTAAGAACAAAAGGGGCAGAAGTAGGCTAGATAGCCATTTCGGAAAAAGAAGCAGGTGTTTCAGTGTTTGGGTTTTTCATTGATAGTGAGGAAACGAATACTTCTCAGGGTATGTATAATATATCATAACACTATACAAAAATCTTCCTGGCTCTAATACCAATTGGGGGACCCCTGATATGATCAACAGAAAGATAACCTGTATGATTTGTCAAACCGCCTATTTTGTACCTAAATTGCAATTCATATATTTTAGGACATCTCGAATTGAAATGGTGATGTCGATGCTATATTTAGCTTAAAAAGTATATACATGTGACATATTTGATATATTAACATGTTTTGTATTTTTATATATGATGATTTGGATTATTCTCATCCATATTTCTTAAATTTTAAGGTTACTTTTATTTTGTCTTTTGAACTTTAAAAGGTCCTACTTTACCCCACGAGTTTTAAATTTAACCCATTTTATTAGAATTGCAATTAATAATAGACATAAATAAAGTGTGTTAATTGTAGTTATGCGGTCTTTTTCTATTTATTTTTAGTAAAAATCCTAGCAAAATGGGCTAAATCCTCTATTTTTTTTTGCCAATTTTTAATTGAATTTTTGATTAAAAAAAAGGTAAAATAGTATTAGATTCAAAATTCAGTACGTAAAGTGAGAGTTTTTAAAGTTCTGAGGACAAAATGAGAATTAGCCTAAAACTCAAGGGCATGGATGAAAATAATCCATATTATTTTATATACTATCTGGTGTTGTCATAAGTTGTATGATTAGTCCCATTTAATCCTCCAAACATCCCAGTCATTCTCACTTTGTCTATTAAATGTTAGAAGTTTTAACTTCTCTAGTCTAGTCGTAATTTTTGAATTCATCCCATTTAACCATCTATGATACGTTTTTTATTTAAAGTAGATTAAGGTTTTGTTTAGTACATTAATTTAACTTCAACTAAATTGTATTTTTTTATTGAATTTTTGTCTTTTTCTAAAAATTCAATAAAAATTATGACTAATTTTTAAATGGTTAATCAACTATAACTTAAAAATTTTAACTTAAACTAACAATCTAAACGGATGTTAAAAAGAAACATGTGATGGGCAGGTGAGACATTATTAGAGGGTAGAAAAGAAAATTATTTATCTAAAATTCTAACGTCATATAATAGATTCAAGTTTTATAATTATTGTTATTCGTATAAATTATGATGCAAATAACTAGGTTTTATTTGTTGCCGGTTTATCTTATTGTAACAATATTTCTATAAAGAGAACGGTTGAAAATCGTTAAATCAACGGCAAAGAGAACTTTTGTCGTAGGTAAAAGAAAAAAAAAAAAATATATATATATATATATATATATACACATAAAGGGAGAGAAATTAAACTCAATGAAGTGAACACGAAAATCATTATCTTTAAATTGTTTCGTTAACATTGTTTTAATTCTTATTTGTTATAAGGTTTGTTTACTTGAGTATCCAAACTTAGTTTAGTACTTTTTAATAATGTTTTTTTTTTGGTTTATTTTATTTTATTTTTTTCATGGATGGCTGTATATGCGGAAAGAAAAACTGTCTATGAAGGGTCACCATGTGACTGACAAATGGTGTGGTTGTTGGTGTAGGGAAACTGTTCTAAATGCCACTGATGGATTTTGTAAGCCTTTAGAGAGTCCAACGCCTCCCGAAAAACCACCAAAGAGGATTGTGGGTGTGTGTCACTGCTACTTGGATTAAGGATATTCAATTCAATACGAGTTGATTGTCTTCTATCTACTTCTATTTCTCCAATATACAAACATATATATATATATATATATATATTTGGACTTCACATATCTACTTATGCAAAAAACAAATATCTAGTATTGTCCTTTATCTACTTTTTTCTTCTTTTCTTTTAATAAAAGTTAATGGAAAATTATGAATTTCACATATAATTGAGAGAATGTTTGTGCCTTGATGGTCGTTGGGCTATAAAGATCTTCATATATATATATATATATATATATATCTTTTCTTGTCAATAATTTATCATTAGTTTTAGTAGTTATTGAGTATAATAATTAGTAAGACCACATGCATGAAACCTTAAAACATAGGTGGGAGTTTTGTTGGATTTAACCAAAATTTAACATTTTCAAATTTGACTAATTGCTTTATTAGAAAATTTATAAAATAAAGATTGATTGTTTAAGCACTTTTGTAAGAGAAGATTTCGTTACTCTAGAAAGATGGCAAGTTCACTCCCTTCGCATTGGTTGGATAAAGATTAGAGTGGCAGACGATGGACATGAATACCTATTTACGTTGGATTTTTCGAAGTAGATTGCAAACAAGGTCATGGATATGACTTTTTTGGGACCCAAAAGGTAAAACAAATTGGCTTTCATCCCGGGTGCCATTCAAATAGCACATCTAGGGATTATTGCCCTATTTATTGTGGCTTCAAGATTTTGATGCCTCAATAAGATAAATCAAGGGTCAATATAATATGATTTTTTTAAATTACGCAGTACATTATCTAGATATCATTGATTTCTCCGGTCGCCCGGCCTCTAGTCGCGAATAGTATAGTAATCTACCAAATTATTTTTTGTTTCCAATACAAAATGATTGACTGTCTTTGACTTCAATTGTGGGAGAGCAATCTGATAGATGACCAAAGGTAATCTACCAGATTATTTTTTGTATTATGCTGAATTATTTGTTATATTTTATTTGATTATTAATATTTTACTGGATTATTTTTTATTTTTTATTTTTATTTTTCGTGTTCGTTTGGATTTTTTTAAAAATATTTTTCCAAATTAATTATCATACGCTACTTTGTATGAGAGATTGACAATAACAAAATATACACCTCCATAATCAGAAAATTCTTAAAGGAGAAAAAGAAAGACCAAAACAAAAATGTATTAAAAAGATACACTAAACATCACTTGATTTAGAGACTCCATGTGCTAATCACATGACAAATTTTTTGAATCTAGGCTTACTCGCTTTCAATCCGAAACTCGGTAAAAATTATCTTTTGTTGATATAGAATTTGAGCTTGTTTGATCTTGCTGAAAATTAATCTCCTATAGATTTTTTTTTCCCTAATTTTCGGCAAAAACAGAGACTTTAGTAATATTTACGCTTTTATTGGTTACTGGAATGTGTGTGAATGCTTAATCAATTTTTACTTTTCCAATTGCCTTAGTACGGAGCGTCCCGTTGAATATGCTCGATCTAACAGTTTAAAGAGTTTTACACCAAGGATACCGTAATAGAAGGGAGCCTATCCCAATAGTTGGAACTTTAAACCCAAGTTACGTTGGCATTTAATATCAAAATTAATTACTTAAAATTCTAGTTTATCTACAATTTGTGTTTGAATTTTATGGAGTTGAAAATCTATCATAGGTTTTGTTGCAATTGAATTTTGACTGACAATATCTTGGGTGTTTGTTGAATTCGAATATGGGCTGACAATGTCTTGGATTGGAATATAAAATCTTTTGTTTAACTTGATGATCTAAATCAAGATTTGAATTCTTATTACTATAAATCTGAAACTATACTCCCAATTATATACCATATTACGTAAGCCAGTGTGTGGCCATGGTCCAATGATCTTGTCATATATACAACACTCTCATATGATATCCATAATCAACTTAAAGTCAAAGTTCGTTTAATTTTTCTATCATGTTATTTTAAAGATCCATTATACATCCGATAGGAAAATAATTTTTCACCCAAAATGAATAATTAGTCATTTACCCAGCAGACAACCCGAGGTCACGTCTATTTTTGCATCCTGTATAATGTCGTTAAGAGGATATTGCCTTTACGCTTTTATGGGAGCTATGATTCCAATTTTATAAGCAAAGTTCGCATTGAATATAAGTTATCTACCTGATGAACTGGTTTAATAGCTTACTACTCCGAGACGTTTTAGCTTTTGAAACATCAAAGTACACAAGTTATAAATATAAAGTTATTTACTTATTCAGGATTAAGGTTATTGCATACTGAACATTGAAAGTGAATTAATCTAATCAAGTGGACTTATAGATTAATTACACTTTGGTTTAATCCAATATATCACCACCACTAGACAATATATCTATGTCTCTACATGGAAGTCGATTCGCTCTAAATGATCAAGACAGACTATCTCCCAAATTGGCTTTAGATAATATAATAATCTTCATATAAGTTAGATGCTCACTCTAACCCCACAGACTATAGACTATAGATTTAGATTACTTACTTTAGAATGTTGTCTTCTTACATACAAAAATCCATTACATGCAATATTCTAATAGTTTAAATACTAAGTAGTCAATGAGTCATATTTGCTTATATTTACTTTAACATGTAAATCTAGATGAGGACAGTATAGCAAAGATGTAATGAAAAACCCAAATATATTATTAATTAGTTCAAAATAAACGAAATACAATTAAAATAGCTTTCACTCTTAGGGCATTCCCAACAATGAACAGGTTGTTGCTTAAGCCGTTTGTCATTAGTTGTCAACAATCCTTTGCCATGTTGTTCTCTTGTACATTTTGGATGTGCTTTCGTGATTGTACTTTCCGATAAATGTACAAGAAGTAATAAGTTATTTTCATTTACAATAATTAATTAGTTGAACACAGCAGACCATTACTTGAATCTAATACTTAATAAAAATGTAAATCTTGATTACGAACCATCTAGACATAGCCGCTACAAAAATGACCCAATCCCAATGACTAGTACAATGTTCTCAAAATCAAATGGAAATAAATGTAAAACAATTGTTAACATTGTAATCATCAAGGCTGTACAAAATTATCTTCAAATCTATTTACTCAAAATCAATCAATAATTATAATCAGAAATTCGATTTGGAGTTCATTAACACTAGTTAATATAACAACAACCCAATCATTTCATTAATAATTCAATTGTTTGATACAATATGTTTATGAAACAAGCAAATCCATAACAAAAACTATCAATGGACATAGTCTTTTAATTTCTAAACAAAAATAATGACCGAAACCTTAAGAAAAAAAAAAAAAAAACTCAAACCACAGAGATAATATAACAATGACTTAATCATGAAATTTTCCTTGAGTAAAAAATGAAGCGGTTAGGAGTCCATACACTCAGACAATATAATAATGTATCAATTAAAAACTATCAATGGACCTAGTTTTTAAATTTGTAAACAAGCCGAAAAAATGATCGAAACTTTTACACAAAAAAAAAAAAAAAACCCAAAAACCATAGAGACATTGTCAATTTAAAAATGATTGGAGGATAGAATCATGAATTTTTTTTCCAAAAAAAACAAAAACAAAAACAAAAAAAAAAAAAAAACAATTTAGGACATCACAAACCACACAAACGTTATCTATATGAAAATGACTCAAATCTTACATACTTGTTGATTTCCATTAGCACCAGACAAGGAAGCATGGTTGGTTGTTGAATTAAGACGCCCAGATCACCTTGGTGTGGGGGGGAGCCGACCCAACTTCAGTGGGGTTTTTGATATTTTTGTATGACTTATTTGCACTAGTAAAAATCCTAGTTTACACGACGGTTTTTTACTGTCATGTAAAGTTTACACGACGGTTCTATAACCGTCGTGCAATCCATCATTGTGAAAGATTCCATGACGGTTTTAAGAACCGTCATAGTATTTCAATATTACACGACGGTGATGTTTATAAAATATGAGAACTGTCGTGTAAAGCAGACTTTATATGACGGTTCTCCGGAGAACCGTCGTGTAAAGCGGACTTTACACGACGGTAGAACTGTTGTGTAAAGCGGACTTTACATGACGGTTCTTCGGAGAACCGTTGTGTAAAGTTTGCTTTACACGACTGTTCGGGGGGAACCGTCGTGTAAAGTGAGAAAAAAACCGTCGAGTATTTTTTTTGTTAAAAAAAATTTTTTTCCCTTATTTTCAACGGGTGGCCATACCCTGTATGTTATATTCAAGAGACGATCCAAGATATTAACAACATTGATCAAAGTAAAAGTATATACCAATTATTATATATTACAAGATTACATGTCATAATTAACAAATTGCATTATATGACCGCACCATCCACCCCTAATCAAATCGAAATCGTCAGAAGTGAAAAATTTTTTACTTTCAAGTACGTCAATTCCATTCAACATTATTTCCCTCATAAAACCTAAAATAAAATAACCACATTCAACACTTCTCTCTTGGAGAGGACAAGGCCGGTTAGAGATTTTTGTTTTACAATCTCGTCTCCTTCTAATTCCTTTGCCGACCGTAATCTTCCAATCCGTTAGGGGCCTAGCAAATTGATAAAGTTCAAACTAATTAAGATGCATATAATTAAGATTAACAAAAAAATTAACATACTAAAATTGCCTTACATGTTTATGAGTTCAGCAAAATCGTCTCGTTTCTTCTCTTGAAGAGGATCAAAATAAAGGACGAGGTCCTCCCATGGGTTAATGACTCCCAAAATCCAATGTCTGCCTCTATTATGTAGCACAAGATAAAGTCGTCCTTTTGGTGCGTCCTGCAAAAAGTTTAGAAAATTGTCGGATCGCTCTCTCATGCTAGCATCTTCAGTATGAACTCGCACCAGTGAGATCAAGGTTGGAGACACAAAAACAAACTTCTCAGATTGCGTGTTAATCTTACATAGTTCCTCCAAATAACTACATAAGTGTAACAAAATTGTTATTATACTTGACAATATGGAAGAATATCCAGAAATAATAAATTCAGAGATAGAATGTTGTACCTCATGTAGACTAATATACAATTCGCACTAATTTCTTGTAAATTAATGAACTCATAAATATCGTCGAAGCTCAGAAAGACAGGCATCTGAAAACCCATGATCGTATACGATATTGGGACCTCTATTTGATTACCTTGACGCATGGAATTATGTGCATAATAACCCAGAGGCTTCATCGCCCTGTTCATTTTATTAAATTCGAACAAAGGTTGTTATTGTTGCATATCCTGTTGTACCTCAGTTCGAGAGTCGATCGTTTTCTTTCTAACTTGTTTTTGGCGTTTTTTTTCTTGTAGCTGTTGGGTCAGGAACGTGACTAGGCCCTCGACTTGCCTTGTTCATACTCGTGTCGAGCTCGATTAATGTTTTAGGCCAAGCAATAAACCCATTAACAGCATCCTCCACAGTGGTTGCCTCGTCCGTCGGTATAGGTAATGCTGCTTTTTTTTTTTTAAATTTTGGCACGACGATTGACACTCACACGTTCCCTTCCCTCAATGGATTCCCATGCACTATATCGGTGGGAAGACTCCCCAGTCATGCTCTTCCAAATGCAACAAGCAACTATCCACCCTGAACTTCGTCGAAGATATATAGCTTACACTATTGACTGTCAACCGACACGGTTGTCGAATCAGACACTCTATGTTTTTTTTCTTGGACAGAACAACTAGTCTTAAAGCTGTTGTGTTGGTCCACGGTTGGCACATTGTTGGGATCAAATGACGGCTCCATATTTTTGTTCGCACATAGACTATGAACCAACACCTTTAATTATTCTATTTCACGTCTCATTGATAGTATTTCATTATCTTTACTCGAACTTCGACCCATGTTGAAGTACTGAGACGGCTTTACGAACTTTGATTGGCCACGGATACATCCTTTGTGTTCGGGTCTAGATAATGCATGATACAATACATCATTAGTGCCAACCGATTCGAAAGTGCCTTGGCTCTCCTGTGTGTTGTACTCTATCTACAAGATAATTAACATAACTCATTTATTTCGCTGAAGGGTTGTAAGTATAGTAGTGATAAATAATTAATTGTTAGTTAGTAAACTTACTATCAACTCGTTTATATTTTTACATGCTGGATCTTTCAACTCTCCATCTACGCCTGTCTGTTGATCCAACCACAAAGCATCTCTTTTCTTCCATTGCCCAGTCTTCTTAAACTGTAATATAACATCGTTAGTATACATAAGAATATAATGTTTTAGAATCGGCATACGATTTAAAAGAAACAAAATTTATTAACATACCTTTTCCTGGTCGAGCTTTCTATATCCGTCTCGGCCTCCTCTCGATGAGTATTCGTTGTGCATCCTTATTTCGCTGCCATGATCTGAAAGTTGTTGGAATTGTGCGGATGTTTTATACTGAACGAATTTCACCCAATCCTCTTCTTCTATACTCGGGTAGTTGTCAATAACCTTTTGAGGCCGTGTCCACACACTTTCTTCAAATACATATTCCTCGACGAACGTCTTGTAAAGATCATATCGAAAATTCCTTGCAGCTTCACCACATGATTTTAAACAAGCAGTCCGAAAGCTTTCATCCACGGTGAAAGAAGTAACAGTTTCTTTCCAAATGATTTCTTTCAATCTGTCTAAATCACGGGATCTCCAATCTTGTATCCATATTGGAATGTGCTCTTGAGCGAGCACACCAATCCAGCTCATCAATTCATTCCCGTGCTTCCCTTCCGGTTGTCCTTTCTCGTCAAATGACACTGCAATTCGTTCACCTTTTTCCTTGCTATATGGACACGTTTAATTAAAGTTGCCCTTCGCTTTCCATCGCCAATTGATTCAAACGGGTTTTTCCTTTGTGCTCGTCCCCTTTTGGATTATTCCATTGTATTTTATTCCAAAAATCACCTATATTTATTGCAACACGAAAAATTTTTTTTGAACATGTTGGACCAATATAATGAAAATAAATTTTTCTTTCATGAAAACACATTACATGAATTTTATAGAATAATGAAACATTCCTACAAACTTATCAAAAAAATTGCTTAAATTTTGTTGTAGTTTTTATTAAAAAAAAAAAATTCAATAACCCACAGGCGCCTAGCACCCCCACACGGGCGCCTGGCGCCCCCCCAAGGCGCTAGGCACCCCCTGGCCCAGGGTGTCTGGCACCCGCCCATGGGCGCCAGGCGCCCACCCCACGGGAGCCAGGCGCCCACCCACACCTCTCTCGCGTCCCTACGTGTCTCTCGTGTGTGTATTAAAGATTTTTCATTATAAGTGACTTGAGACAATATTGCTATAGTCATGCTACGAATATTTAGCAACTTCTATATGATTTTCCAAAAAAAAAAAAAAAAACTCATTTCGGCATTTCGTCGAGTATGTTGTGGGCGGACAAAATCTGGGTTCATAAATGTGAGTAGAGTTTCAAAGACATTCACAAAACATAAATGTGTAACAAATATGTGTTAAGAGGCAAAGAAGAATACAAATGTAAGCATTGTGTGCTAGTTGTTTTATTACAAAACAAGGAATTGAACTTGGAGAAATGGCACATTGATTTCCTTTGAAGAAGAGAAATCCCACGGAGAAGGTTTTCGCGGCGGCAACGGCAGCGGCGACGGCGGGGCTTCAACCGAATTTTGGACAGAGATGGCAGCGGCGCTTGACCGGACTTGGCGAAGGGTGGGCAAAGTTTAGAGAAATTTGGAGAAGTTTGGAGAAATTTGGAGAAATTTCTATAGAGGGTGGGCGGCTAGGCGGGGTTATGAAGAGGTTGTGTTTAAATAATGGGTTTTCGAGTGGATTTCGAAGCATGAAATTCGAAATTTTAAACAAAATATGGCAAAAATTTAAAAATTTCGAGCTATTACATGACGGTTTTTTAAAACCGTCGTGTAATATGACCTTACACGACAGTCCAGGGACCGTTGTGTAAGCCTTGGCTTGGCTTAACACGACGGTCCACGGACCGTCGTGTAATTGCTTAAACAACGGTCCTTCGACCGTCGTGTAATCTTTCAAATTTGAAAAATTAAAAAATTTGAAATTTTTCCATCAAATTTGAAAATTTTCAAAATTTTCGACGTATTACATGACGGTCCAAGTACCATCGTGTAATAGCCCGAAATTTTTCAATTTACTGAAATTTGAAAATTTTCAAATTTTTCGAGGCATTATATTTGATTATCGCTGATTATACGACGGTTTGCTGTAAAACCGTCGTGTAAATGTGGACCATTTTGTTACCCGAGTGTTGAACCGACACATCTTATAGTATTGATCCCTGTTCAATATATATCATGTAGAGCAAATAATCTAACAAAAATATATATATATATATATATATACATCAGATTTGAATTAATTAAATAAAATAGTAATGTTGTACAAATTAAATAAATGATATATTGTTCAAGTTTTATTCTTTTTTCTCTTTACTTCCTCAACACGTGTCCATTCAATATCTGGTCGAAGCAAGTAAGAAACATCATCATTGAATTCGTCAATCTTCTCAACCGGTGGCAATCCCTGTGTGAAAGCTGGAATGTCGGAGCAATCTTCTTCATTATCTTCTTGACCATCATGGATCAATTTTGGCTTCATCGACACAACTAAAGACAACTCTATATTGCTGGGATCCATTGTGTAAAATACCTGGATTACTTGTGATACCATAATAACTATATCATTTTTGTATCCCAATCGTCTAAAGTTCACCATTGTGATTCCATCACTGTCAATCCTAACAAAATTATTGTCAGTCCACTTGCACTTAAAGAGTGCTACATGAAAACTACAGCAATCAAGTTTCCAAATATCTTTAATAAAACCGAAGTAGTTCATGGCTGCATAGACTGGATTCCTATCCTTTGCAGATGAAATATGCATGGACTTAGCACAGATACTAACACCACTATTTTGAACAAGATACTTCTCATCTCTTTCGCGAGCGTAGAATGTATAACCGTTGACGAAGTATGATGTATATAGAGTAACTACCATCGACGGTCCTCTAGCGAAATTCATTAAGTCTTCCGAAAAGCCGTCCTTTTGAAAGACATGTCTTCGAATCCACATACGAAACGTCCGATTGTGTTCATCTTGTAACAACTTTTCATTTCTGCCTTTTCTTGGATTTCTATCTCTTAATTCCTGTAGGTGAACCTCAGTAAAAGGCTCCACTTCAACCCTATTATGTAAGGTATAGAGACAAGCTTTCTCCCATTCACCTCGATTTACCGACGATGGAATGCCGACGGATAGTCCTTTCGATTCAATGTTTGTAGTATTTGGCAACCCAATCGCTTTTGCGGTGGACAAATACTCGGAGCAAAATTCGACCGCTTCCTCCGCTATGTAGCTTTCTACTATACATCCTTCCGGCCTATTTCGGTTCTTGACATAACCCTTCAAAACCTTCATGTACCTTTCGAAAGGATACATCCATCTCAAGTACACTGGTTCACACAGCTTCACTTCCCGGACTAAGTGCACCGTTAGATGAATCATTATGTCAAAAAATGAGGGTGGAAAGTACTTCTCAAGCAAGCACAATGTCTTAACCAACTCTGATTGTAACAAATCTAGTGTAAATGGATCAATTACCTTGGAGCATATCGAATTAAAAAATAAGCATAACTTGGTAATTGCGAATCTGACATCTTTCGTTAACACTCCTCGCAAGGCAAGCGGTAATAACTGTTGCATCAATATATGACAATCATGTGTTTTCATTCCAACCAACCTCAGATCCTTCATCGACACTAACCTTTTAAAGTTGGAAGAATACCCGTTGGGCACTTTTACAGAAGCGAGCCACTCACAAAACTTTCTTTTTTCTTGTCTTGACAATGTGTACTTTGCCGGTGGTAAGTAAGTGGCATTCCCTCTTTTCGTAGGGATCAAATTAAGTCTAATTTTCAAATCCTTAAGATCAAACCGTGCCTTTTCACCATCTTTGCTCTTATTAGGAATGTCAAGCAACGTGCCCATTATTGATTCACAAACATTTTTCTCAATATGCATCATATCCAAGCAATGATGAACGTAAAGCGTCCTCTAGTATGGAAGTTCGTAGAAGATTGACCGCTTTTTCCGAGGTCCATCAACCACCGGATCCTTGTTACTCTGTTTTCGTTTCCCGAGCACCACTTTCAAATCCTTAACTATCTCGAAAATGTCTTCGCCCATCAAAACCCGGGGAGGGATTCTTTCATCCGTATTACCATCGAAAACCTTTTTTTGTTTGCGGTATCGATGATTTTTTGGTAAGAATCTTCTATGACCGAGGTAAACGGTTTTCTTATCATTCTTCAATCGGATGGAAGATGTTTCTTTCATACAAATGGGACAACCGATAGAACTCTTTACTGAATAACCAGATAGGTTTCCATAAGCGGGAAAATCATTAATTGTCCACATCAACATTGCACGGAGTGTGAATGTCTCTTGACGGTAAGCATCTCTAACTTCGATCCCCTTTTCCCATAAGCTCTTTAGATCATCGATCAGCGGTGCCAAGTACACATCAATGTCATTCCCTGGTTGTTGAGGACCCGATATCAATAAAGTCAATATCAAGAACTTCCGCTTCATGCTCAACTTCGGAGAGAGATCGTAATTGACAAGTACGACGGGCCAAGTACTATACCCACTACTCATATTACCATGTGGGTTCATTCCGTCTGCTGACAAACCAAGACGTAGATTCCGTGGTTCCGAACTAAATTTAGGATGATCGGTATCAAAGGTCTTCCATTGTGGTGCATCGGCTAGATGTCTAAGCATGCCATCTTCAACACGTTTATCATGGTGCCAAGTCAAATTCTTAGCATGATCGGCATTACGGAATAAAAGGCGCAAACGCGACGCTGGAGGAATGTACCATAAAACCTTTGTCGGCACTCCTTTGCTATCATTCGTTGGCTTCTTACCCTTCTTCCATCTTGACTCCTTACAAACCGAGCATTCATCGAAATCCTCATACCCATTTCGGTAAAGGGTGCAATCATTTAGACATGCATGAATTTTTTCATATTCCATTCCTAAAGTGTTCAACGTCTTCTTAGTTTCGTACATACTAGCTGGTATTTTATCATCAACCAGTAGAACCTCTCTTAGAAATTCTAAAAGAGTCGTGAAACTATAATTTGTCTACCCTCCCGAAGCCTTCATGTTCTATAGTTTGACTAATGCGGACAATTTCGTATATTTACGACACCCGTCATACAAGGGCAACTCGACATCATTTATCATTGCATCAAATAACTCGGGCCGATACACAAATTGTTCTTCCAAATCATTAACCATATCAAACAAATTATCTCCTACACCTTCCTCAACAAGTGGTTCTTTTCCTCAGTTCTTCGATGTTGGATTATTCCACATTTCACCGTGTAAATACCATGTTTGGTACGAACAAATAATCCCACGGGTAAGCGAATGTCTTCTAACTTCATCAACTTCGTGAGATCTATGATTTCCACAATCCACACAAGGACATCGAATCTTATCATTTTTCATGTGAGTTTTGGCAAAAGACAAAAATTCTTCAACACCATCTTGATATTTTTTAGTCAATCTATTAGCCCACATCCATTTTCGATCCATTTCCAAGAACCCGACCTAAATCGAAATTGAAGATCATTAAATTCATTCAATAATAAATGTTTTTCCATTTAACATACAACATATTAAGCTTTCGAAATAATTTAACAAATTAAACTGTAAAGAAGAAAAGGAAAAACAAGAATTTACCATTTTAGATATCTACAATAATTTATCAAAATAAATTTAATTGATAACTCAAAAGAAGAGTAAGTAATAATCTCTACTTACAAATAATTACTATAAGAGGTGTGGTATTACTGGACCGTCGCAATGGAGGAGATGTGGTTTTGCAAGCCTCTGTAATTTTTTTCACGGCTGCAGAATAGTTCTATCAGATTAAAAAGAGGGCAGCTAGTGATAGGGTAAAACAAAAGCCAGAAGATTACACGACGGTCCATTTTGGACCGTCGTGCAATCCCCAGCTACCCTAGGGATTGCACGATGGTCCCCTGGGACAGTCGTGTAACCCCAGTCCCTGGGACCATCGTGTAACCCCAGAGAGGTCCCAGGGGACTGTCATGTAATCCCCAGGTCTGGGATTACATGACGGTTCCAGGGGGACCATCGTGTGATCCTGGAACCGTCGTGTAATCCTAGTTTTGTTGGGGATTACACGACGGTCTCTTGAGATTATACGACGGTCCCAAGGGACCGTTGTTTAATCCTCTCATATTTTGTTTAATCCTCTCATATTACACAACGGTTCCATAGAACCGTCGTGCAATCCCTGAATTTACATGACGGTTCTCGTTGAACCGTCGTGTAATTCTATTGTTGCACGACAGTTACTAAACCATCGTGTAATCATCATCTAAACCGAATATTACACGACGGTTTTTTGCGAACCGTCGTGTAAACCTCCAATTAGATGACGGTGTTTTGAAATCGTCGTGTAATCCACCTTTTGTAGTAGTGTTGCTTGGTTTTTCTTACTCATTGTCGATGTTGATTTGTTTGGCAGGCTGGAGATATGAAGAAGAGGAATGGCGCTAGGGTTTTTGTTCGCATAAGTAATAAAGTGATAAGTAAGGTTGTCGATCCTACGAGTATTGCATTTAATTTTGAGTTAATTATAAAAATTTATTAATGCTAGGATTATTTGAACTTCTGGTTAAAAAATAACAAAAAATGCAAATTTGAATAAATAAAGTAAACAAAATAACCAAATGAATAAAAAGACACAAGCAAGGTTCTATGGAATTAATTTCACTCTGCTATTCATATGTTTATCCGATTTAGCAATTTTTAATAAACTTCATCCAATTTATTGATAAATGATTCTAATCTAACATCATTATCTCTTCTGAGTGTCAAATGAGATAATATGCATGAATATCGAAAATATATATTCCTATCAACTAAAATGCACAAACATTCATTAAGATCCAGTCATAAATGTGATTACTTAAGTACTACTGGCCTCCCGAACTCAATACTACTTAGGTTGTGCATCTTAAATCTGACAAATGAAATTCCCTTTTTCAAGTGCCAAATTCCACATATCAAAATCAACTAATTTATTTGGAAAAATAAACTTGAGGCATTAAATATAGAGAACACAAACGAATTGAGATGAAATTACATTAACAATTAACTAAATTATCAAAACATAGTTCAAGCAGACTTACATCAAACCCCAAAACCAACAAACTACGTAACACCTATAAATGAAAATACATAAAATTAAACAAATCAAAGGTTCAAGCATCATCTAATTACACAATTAAAAGAGATAAGGAAAAGGAATAAAAATCTCACTGATTATTTTCACAAATTTTCAAGTTTTTCCCCTCAATTTCTCATCTCCTTCTTTTGTTCTTCAAATGCCATCTTCCTTAAAATTTATTGAAAATAAATCCTACACTACTATTTTTTGGCTTTTTTCTATTTTTCTTCTTTTTCTTCTCCATTTTTTGTTCCCTTCTTCACTCTCTGGTTTGGCCTCTGTTTCACGGCCTCACTAGACCCTTTCTCAAACTATCCTCCTCGAACCAACCTCTCATTTTTCTTTTGTTTTTCTCTTTTTTTTTTTAATTTTTTTTTTCCTTTCCTTAGCCTCCGTCTGGTAAGTTAGTTGGAGATAAAATTTTTAAGTTAGAATTCGTTGACTTTTTAAAAACTAATTATAAATTTTATTAACTTTTCAGTAAAGACAAAAATTAAGATAAAAAAGTACAATTTAATTGGAGTTAAACTTAAATACGAAACGAGGGCTTAGTTGGTTCCAGTTGTAGTCCATATAACTTTCTTTTCTTTTCTTTTCTTTTCTTTTTTTTTTTTTTTTTTTTTGCAACCAACACGTGACAGTTCACTGTTGGGTAAAGCTTGCAGGTGTACGCTAGCTTGGTGGAACGCGTTGTAGGAGATCTGGTTTGCTTCAGTAATGGGACATGTGACATCTTTCGGCTGGTGCAAGTTAAATTCATATTTTTATCCATTTTTTTAGGCTTTTTGATGGCCGTTTTACCTCCGTTTGAGCCTAAAATTCTCAATTTACTTATTTTCACCTAATTAACCTACATAAAGGAGAAAATTAATTATCTAGAGGTAAATTAATAACGATGTATTATAATTAGTATTAACCTAAATAAAAATAAAATTACACAAAGTGAAATAAATAAAAAAAATAACGTAAATTAAAATTAAGAAAAATTAAACTAAATTAACTTAAAATATATTAAAATACTCAAGAATATAGTCAATTTACATGCATAAAAGGGATAAAATCACTTTATTTTATAGATTCATCAGTTTTCTGGTGGAAAGGGAAAGGGAAAGGATGGAAGAGTTTTTTGATTCTTTGATGATATGGTTTGCTTTTTGTGTGATTGAAAATCCCACTGATTTGGGGATTTCCAAATTTTGATATATCATAACTGGTGCCTAAAAATTTGGAACTTATTAGATTTTCCTACCAAATTTGAGAAAGAGGCAATTTTGTCAATATATATCTGCAGTTATAACTTTTGTTTGTTGTTGTAACTAAGTTTATTTGTGGACATATTTTAAGGGTAGAGTTCCAAATCAGCCATATATGTAAATAATCATTTATATTTTATTTCTTAAATGAGATGGGCCAAACATGCTAAACAAATAACCCCTAAGCTTGATTGTTTAAGCATAAGCATGTTTTGCCCCCTCTAGATTGTTTAGGCTTTGTGATGACCGTTTTGCCCCCGTTTGAGCCCAAAATTCTCATTTTACACCTAATTAAACTACACAAATGAGAAAATTAATTATCTAGAGGGGTAATTAATAACAATAATTATAATTAATATTAACCTAAATAAAAATAAAATCGCAAAATGAAATAAATCATAACAAACTACTGTAATTTAAAATTAAGCAAAATTAAACCAAATTAACTTAAAATATATTAAATTGCTCAAGAATATAGCCAATTTACATTCATAAAAGGGGTAGAATAACTTTATTTCATAACCGGTGCCTAAAAAATTTGGAACTTACTAGATTTTTATTTTCCTACCAAATTTGAGAAAGATGCAATTTTGTCAATATATATATATATATATATATGTAGTTATAACTTCTGTTTATTATTGTAAATAAGTTTATCTGTGGACATATTTTAAGAGTAGGGTTCCAAATCAGCCATACACGTAAATAGTCATTTCTATTTTATTTCTCAAATGAGATGGACCAAACATGCTAAACAAATAACCCCTCAGCTTGATTGTTTAAGCATATTTTGTAAGAGAAGTTATCGTTGCTCTGGAAAAAATGATTGGGTTCCAAAGAGACTCTAGAGAGAAGACAGACAATGATACTTGAGTCTTGAGAAAGTAGCACTTTTGTGACTGGCTTAAACAGACAACTCTTACATTGGGAAGTTTACTATTTTCACATAGGGTTGATAAAGATTAGACTTGCCCGATGATGGACGTAATTACCAATGAGAAATTACAGCAAATATGCTATTTTTTAAAATACTTAAAATAGATAATATATTCAAAAAATACTTGAGGTAAATAACATAGTTTTGGTAAATTGTTTATAAACAAAATTTTTTAAAGTAATTTTATCATAAATATTATTCACAAATAAATTATTTATCATAATTATAGTATTTACCGTAAATGTTTTATTTACAAAAGTATTTTTAAGATAATTTTATCGTAAATATCATTTGTAAAAATTATTTATCAAATAAATATGACATTTTAGAGCAAATATTTTGCTTACAAAAGTATTTTAAAATAATTTTGCTGTGAATAATGCTTCGTAATGAATACATAATTTATCGGGGACATACTATTTACCATCATCCAAAAAGTTTATTGTTATTTGGTTTTAATTGGTATTAGAGGTTTTTGGCCAATTTCCCTCCTCCCCAAAATAAATTGGCTTTAGTCAACGGGTGATTTGGAGGATTACCCTAGTACATCTAAGGATTATTGTCTTATTTATAGTGGTTCAAGATTTTTGACATCTCACAAGACAAATTAAAGTCAACATAATATATATTCAAATCATCCCTAGTTGGCTAAAAAGGTAATTTGGTTGATTATCCAGAAGTCGTTGGAATCTCTGATGGCCAGCGTCAACCCTCAATCGCCAGATAGTGATCTATCAAATTAATTTTATTTTCAATATAAAATAATGGTCACCCACCTTCGACTCCGGTTGCCGGAGAGTACGCCAATAGAAGACCAAAGGTATTTTACCAAATAGTTTTTTATATTACGTTGAGTTATTTGTAAGATTCCATCAGATTATTAATATTCTACTGAATTATTTTGTTATTCGTTCATTTTTTTTTTAAAATTCTGCTGAATTTTTTTATATCTACCAAATTAATGATCATAATCTATAGAATATGAGAGCTTAACTATAATAATCTATGCATCTGTAAAATTAAGGAATTTCTTAAAAGATACAAAATGATTAACAAAAAAAAAAATACTAAACAATTCTCTTCTCCAAAAAATAAATAAAATTTACAGTATGAAGATAATTTATTTTCTGTCCATTCCATATATCTAGAACAAAAATCAGATTAGATTAACCAAAAAAAAAAACTAAAAAAACTAAAAAAACTAAAAAAACTAAAAAATCAGCTACATATTTGACTTCCACGGTAGAGTCAGGAATGCAAGATTATAATTCTAACTGTTAAATAGAATAAATATGGAGTTAATTTACTTAATTCCAAGATTAGGAAGGTATTTACAGAGTCTCATAACCTCGTGTTTATAACAACTTCAAAATAATAATAACAAAAAACCATGCTGCCAACATTTACTCATGCTGGAAAAAAATAAAGGAGGGCAGCAAAACCAATTCAGCATGGAGCCATTGATAGGGCCGGCAATTTCGGACACGACACGGTGACACGACACGAGAATGACACATAATAAATGGGTTTGGACCGCACGATTAATAATTGGGTCGAAATTGGGTCGACACGTTTAACACGAAAATAAATGGGTCGGAAATGGGTTGACACGATTAACACGTTTAACATATTTATATTAGAATTTTCAAACATTTATGTTAGAATTTTCAAATTATTCGGACATGACACGGTGACAAGACACGAGAACGACACGTAATAAATGAGTTTGGATCGCAGTTTAATAATTGGGTCGAAATTGGGTTGACACGTTTAACACGAAAATAAATGGGCCGGAAATGGGCTGACACGATTGACATGTTTAACACGAATTGCCAGGCCTAGCCATTGACTTTGTGCAACATTCATGTTTGTAGGACACGTGCTCACACACAAGTACTGGTTCATTAGTTCGGGATTTGTAGCGCCCTGCGCTTGCAGAGAGAGCCGCTTAGCTTGACATCTTATCACGTAGCAAAATGAACAATTTTTTTAAACTCCATGTGGCTTCCATCTCTTTCTCATCTTGGACTAGATATATCCTTTGCAAGTTTTGGACATTTTCCAACTTCATGTGTATAGTTTGCGTGTTAATTTTCTTATTCACCCATACATCATTTTGAACATATAAATATATCATTTTGCTCTCTTTATGGAGGAGAACACAAATTAACTTAGACCTTACGTTGCTACAGATTGGATCCCATTGAAAATTAAACCTCAAAAATTAGTACCCTGAATGGCTTTTCCAAAGCCATTTTCCAACACAGATTTGTCAAGCGGTAAAAGTTTAAAGTGATAGAAAGAATATCAAATACCTACCTTTTTCTTAATGGACGATATATTTGCCTTCATTTTCAAGGAAACATGTACGACACGGTAATTATCAAAGATAAAGTTGATTACGTTGATGCTTCAATCTCACTAGTCAAACGTAATGTTTACAATAAGTACTATATAATTTTTTAAACAAAGATATGGGTTTCTAACTTTGTATTTTATAATAGAATAAATAAGAAATTATCACGAAAATATACCTATAATCATGATTTTAGAATTTGGTATTGAAAATATTTCTTATTACTTCAAATTTTATTTGTCAAAATATTTTTTTTATAATTCAAATTTCTTTAATGAGATTATAGCCGTTAGAAATGTCCAAATGAAGCGCATCTTTCTCTATTAATCAAATGTGAGCAGTTGGTTTTAACTCTCTTGCGGGATATATCCAAACGTTGGTCAGTAGTGTTATGTGGCCGGCCACAACCATCCTACTGCAGCAGATACATCATCTTGAGGGCATGAAATCAGTAGTATAACAATATTCGTGCTTTAACCGTCTTCCTATTACCTAAGTGTCCTTTTAATATTAAGTTCGGAGTTATTTTTTAGTATCTTGTTTGTAATATTTGACACATATTTATTGGTAAAATAAATTTAAACTTCTTTTATTAGTGTATTATAAAATACTCTTTAGGCAAAAGAAAAACAAAAATCCCTTCCTCAACCACAATGCCATGTTCGTTCGGAATCATCAAATCCTTATGGATCACTCAAAATAATTTAAAAATTCAACAATTTGTTACAACTACGTGATGGCAATGTAAAGGAACATATACCATTTTTTTGGTAAATGAAAGGAACATATACTTGAATCTTACTTCACTGATCCAATTCAACCATACAATTATAGTTTGCTTAGAAGTCTTTGCAAGCAAAGAATCCAACGATGGCATAAGTAGAACAGAGGGGGAAAAATGCTTATTTATTTGTTTATTATTTTTTTGCCACAAAATGCCAATCTCGTTGGTGTAGATTTGGAAGTTTACGGTTAATAGGAATATAGGTGATCAAATAAATTCTCATGCAAATTGCGTCTGAACCATGAGAATTTGGCACGTAGCGTTTTCACAGTACACTGCTGACGACTGCCGGCTGCCCATCGCCAAACCCAACCGCCTCCAACCACCGTCAACCCTCACTTCAACTGCCCGCATCATGTCGGTCGGAGGTTTGATGGATGCCCCTAATTTTGACTAGAATAACGAAACTACCCTCAGGCCCAAAAAAAGAAATTAAAAAAAAAAAAAAAAAAGGCTTGAAATTTGACCTTTTCATCACCTCGAGATATTTGGTCCGAGTCTAGTATTGTGGGCTCCTTCCTGGGGCTGTGCTTGGACAAGATTTGAACGTTGAATGGTGTAATTAAAAAAAAAAGTTGGAGGACTAGAATTTGGAAATGGGTTGACTTGGTTCAACCCGCCACCTCTTTGTTCAAGATTACTAAACTACCCTTGCTCTCTAAGATAAGAGTTGTCATATGACAATTTGAAATGACAAAATGGGTTTTAATATAATTGAAGACAATATGAGTAGTTAGTTATAGTTATCACTTCAACAAATCAAATGACGGAATCTTTGGATGGGTCCAGAAGCGTTAGCGTTTGGTAAACCTCTTTTGCAACGAAACCTTGGAAGATGTGAGAAATCATAAGGAATGGGAAAGTTTGAAAAAAAAAAAAAGCCCCTCTTTATGTTCTCACAAAATCCATAATAATAATAATAATAATAATAATAGGACTTGAAATTCACAACAAGTAACTATCATTTACTTTCTAGAGCAACAACAAAATGGCTAATTTTGTCGCAAATCCCCATTAAGATTCCAAGTTAGCAAGACCCTCCTAATTAACTTAAAGAGGCTAAAACCAAATAAGCATTGGTTTTTTATTTATTATTATTATTATTTATTTTTAATAATTTGGATGAGAGGATTTATACTAAACGCCTATATTTTATATTTTTAGTAGAGTTAAATGTGAGATTAATATTCGGATAAGTTTATTGTGGAAAATTGATAAGTAGCGCTCATCATTATTTCTTTTATTGTGGAGAAATTCTAATAGTAAGATTCACAGGAAGTAACATATAAGATATTCCATCAAAGTGTAGCGTATAAGATAAGCAAGTTGCCATTGTCACTAATAAAGTTTAAGGAAAATAATTTATGATTTGCTTTCTGCACGTTGATGATGAGTGTAAATTAGAAAGATTGCTTGCAAAAGTAAACTAAAGTGTAAAAAAAAAAAAAATTGACAAGATTAAAAAAAACAATTATTTTTGTTGAACAAAAACAAAGCAAATATTTATGGAAAATTTTACAATTTGTATCAATGGTTAGAATAATTTGCACGCGTCATATTATCATAAATGTTTGTACCTTAAACATTATCATATTGTTAAACAAATTTCTTTAAATATGTATTACATATATTAATCGAGTCTGCAATTATGGTAACACGCACTTTCTGACTGTGGCATCATTCCTAGAAGTGCAAGCCCATTTGATTCATGAATCGTAAGTTCATGAATGGGATGAAAATCATTTATTTGCCGTCCATTTAACCCAATGAAAAACCCTTTTTGTCAAGGGAAATGCAAAACGTTTTATCTGCTTTACATACGTAATAAAATGACGTGTAACAAAAAGATTCCAACTTATCTTCCCAAAACACGTCCGAAATAGTCGTCTCAAACCCCATTAAAAAAAAAAAAACAAAAAAAAAAAACAAAAAAAGAAGTTCCCTTGGTCCATTTCCACCAAACTTTCTCGCTTTCCCACCTCTCTCTCTTCCATTCCGAGTCTCAATCTCCAAATATATATATATATATATATATATATATAATAATCTTCCTTCCTTGCCTACGTGCTTTCTCTCAAAGTTGAATTTGTTCTCTCTTTCTCTAGCTAATCTTTCCTCTATATATACGGGTCATATTTTTCTCCTTAAACAGAGAGAGACAATAATATTAAGAGGAAGGGTTTTGTTAGAGGCCAGGTGACCGAGTCGTTGCTGTGCAAAAATTCTGCGTGAAAATAAAAAAATGGATCATAACAACACCAACAACGACGGAGAGAGACATGGGTCTGAACAGATGGGTTCGCCGGTTCACAGCCAAGTGAGGAAGATAAAGGAAGAATCCGAGAAAATAGTTGATTGGGTGCCGGGAAAATCAGAGAGAAGACCGGGCCTTAAGGAGATAACACGCCAACATTCTCGCTCTCCTTTGGGAATTTCTCGGCGACCCATTTCTGTTCGGGACTAGTTGGGTTTCGGGTTTGAATCCTTTTTTTAGCTGATTTAGGAGATGAAGAAAAAAGAAGACTAGTGGGAAGTTTATAGGGCATATTTTGTAGCGGTGAAAACAGAGGCTTTTTTGTTGTTTTTTCTCTGCTTTACTGCCCTGTTTCTAATGTTTTGTATCTTAATATCTATTTAGTGTGTAAATAATACTTTTTTTTTTTTTTTTTTCGGTTTTGAATATATGGAAATGAAAACTGAGTTTATTTATCTCTTTGCTGTTGATTCGTTTGTGTTCTTGATCTTCTTCTCCTGCTGTTTTGGTGTTTATCACAGAGAGAGAGAGAGAGAGAGAATGGTTCTGTTTGTGGGAGAAAGCGAAACACAAACCAAATAGAAATATTATTGCTTTTAATTTTTGGCTAAAGAAATTTGCTTTGGAAATTAGTTCAACATGTATCATTTGCATTTCTATTGTCTAAAAAATTATGAAAACCTCTGCTTTCTAATTGGATCTTAGAATGTTAATTGATTTAAATAATTCAGCGTTTTTTTTTTTTTTTTTGCAATAATATCTTGGGTCGTGGATAAAGATTTAATGAAGATGCAGCTTATCATGACTTAGTTACAAGTCCTCTACATTAGAAGAGTTTGTAGCCGAAAGCCCTGCCAGCATGAGACCGCAACTTGGGCATTTTCTTCCAGATAACGAAGAGAAGAGGAGTGAAAATTAGGTTTGAATAGTTGTTTGGCAACCTAAAAATTGAAATGGAACGTTCAAACGATGAAAATTGAAATTTTTTGCTCTTTTACTTTGCCTCAAAAACTTTTTAATTTTTCTGTTTTACTCCACTAAAACTAAAAAATTTGCACACAGTCTGTACTTTGCCACTATTAAAAATAATCAAATTCTCAGCTAGTCCCCAACTAAATTTAATTCTATTACAAAATTTTATAGTTTTTCTACTTTGTCCTTATTAAAATTAAAAATTCTCACATAAACTCATTAAAATTAAAAATTCTCACATAAACTCTACTATTTTTTTTTTAAATTTTGGTGTATGCCCTTATTTATATATATTCCTGAGTCTTGTCCATATTTTTATTTGACAATTTAGTTCAAAATGAAAATAGAACTCTCACTCGATCTATATTATTTGAATTTTTTCAAAGTAGACATATGAGACTAAATAGATTTTTTCTCTCTTCTATCTATGTTTCAAAATGCCATAACATTTTTGTTTCAAATCAGATGGGGATGGTTCTTCTTTCTATGTGTTTAGAGTGAAAAGAGGTGCAAAATTTCATCTTTTATACCATATCAAAATTTGCCATGGATATTGAGGTTTTGTAATATTTCTTGGAACTGTTTTCAAAATTTGTCAAACTACATATTCAAATGCTCTCCTTAAATGTTTCTTTTGGACTATGAACATCCAAATACCATTCCAAATGATAGTTTAAATACTTTTGTTCAAATATTTCCAGTTAAATGTTTTTGTTTAAAATGTTACCTTTCACAGGGTTGTACCAAATGTACCCTTATTATGCCCCACTCGCTTTTTTTTTTTTTTTTAGTCGGCCAACACATGGATATGATAAAGGATAATTTTTACATGCAATATGACTTGAATCTTGGATGAATAGAAGCAAAGACTCAAAATAGGACGTTTTTGTCACCATATCACAACCACTGATGATTGGTTTCTTATCATCTCTTACAACAATTATAAAGAAGACATAATGATAAATTATTGGATAAATTAAACTATGGTTCTTATAACAGTATATTCAAACCGTAATATCTATTCCCTGCTCAATGAAACATAAAAAAAAACAAAAACAAAAACAAAAAAAAAACTATTAGTTTGAGTAATAGGAACTATACAGGTTAAGCATTGAAATGTGATCATTGAGATATTAAATGATAATTATTTCACCTACTTATTCTAATGAACATTTAAGTTCTTGTAATAATTTATTTTGAAAAACAGAAAATGAAAATTTTTATTTTTATTTTTTTGTAGTACTTGATTTTCCAGGACAAATTTTAATTTTGTTTCCTTAACTTTGGTGCTCTTGTAACTTTGCTTCTTAAACTTTGAAAATAGGTAGAAATGCTTCATAAACTATGAAATGTTCTCATTTTTTGTCCTTCCATCAGTTAAATGGATAGAATTACTGACATGACAACAAATAAACTATAATTTAACAAAGACAAACTTTATTTTTCCTATTGCGACACCTCACGATAGTGAATTCCAAGGTTCGCCGGTGGTGGCGACTTCCTTGGTACAATGACAATGGAAACGAGGAGAGATGAGGGAGAGTGGGATTTGAGAAAATTGATAAAAGAGACTGAGTGTAAAGAACATCAAAGAGAAAGAAGAATGGTGTTTGGCTCAGAAAGAATAATTTCTTCATTACTGAGAATAGAGTTATACAGAAGCTCAAATACAAGTATTGGAACTCTAACTAACTACTAGAGTTAACCAATAGAGTGTTTACATGTGTATTTACACTAACAAACTTCTAACAAATGTAACAAACTAATTACAATTAACCTCCTTGATTACCATTCCTAACATCCTCCTCAAAGTCATAGTAGAAAAACTTTCTACTTTGAGTTTATGCCGCATGAGAGCAAGCCAAGCACTTGAATTGGCCTTGTCAACGCATCTGCAACCTAATGACTAGTAGGAGCATGAAGTACTTCAATCCATTTCTTCATAGCCTTTTCTCTGACAAAATACAGATCAATTTCAATTTGCTTAGTTCTAGCATGCAACACTGGATTAGCAGAGATCAAAATAGTACTAAGATTATCACACCAAATGTGTGACAATCATCAGTTCCTATAAGGAAAATGGTAAGCCGTGTAATCCCACATCATTTGGAATGGATATATGTGGTGGTTTATAAGTAAAGAAATTATCACCTAATGATGTGAGGTCTTTTGGGGGGAGTCCAATAGCAAAACCGTGCAGGCATGAGGTCCAAAGCAGACAATATCATACAAAAGAAAGGCATGGGTCGTTATAAATGACTAAGAAGACCCAAGCTCAAGTTTGTGCAATGACTAAGAAGAAAGCAGATGACACACCTATTGTAGTTACATGTATTTACCTTTCTATTACTTCTTTTTCCCTACTTAGTAAGACTCAACTTTGACTGTTGATTGTTCATGTTAGGTATTTTGAGTATTTTGGGTATGCCTACTAGAGTTCTCATAGGTTCAGGAGCTACTTATTCCTTCATTGGTCATAAATTTACTAAAATTTTAGGTAGAGCACCCACTGATAAATGCACAAAAACACACTTTTGTTCATATAATTTATTAGATAATTTACAATTTAATTAAGTATTTTTATAATATTAATTCATAATATTTGACTTTGGAGATACTTATAATTTTATTTATTTTGATTGATTGATTTATTTATTTCTTTTCCTTTCCTTATCTTCTTTTTCCTTTCTTTTCTTTTCTTTTTTTTTTTTCTCTCCCTTCTTCCGCAGACCTGCCAGCCCAACCCGTGTGTGTGCAGCCCATGAATTCAGCTCCTCAGCCAAGCAGCAAGCCTGCGAATTCCGGGCCGTGTCTTCAGCCAAGCCCACGTGAAATCAGCCCCATCTGCTGACTCCAGCTGCACTCCAGCCCAGCTGCCGACCAAGCCCAGCGCAAGTTTCGGGCCGAAACTCCTGCCCAGCCTGCAAATCCGCGCGAAATTCCAGGCCTGCGTTCTTAGCCCAGACACCTATCAGGCCCGTGTGAATCAAGCTCGTAATCACTGCAGCAGCCACCCTCAGCTCCAGTCAGGCCCGCGCCAATTTTGGGCCGAAGATCCAGCAGCCCAAGCCCGCGCACAGCCAGCTGCCACCCCAGTTGTCCCCTCCATGTGCGCTAGTCAAGCCTGCTGGATTCCAGGCCGAATTTTCCTCCGGCCCAGGTGAGCAATTTCCTCCAATCTTGGGCCGAGATTCTCCTCTTGGATGACTGGACGTGGAGGCTTATAAAAGGAGGGTTGCTTAACACAGAAAGGACGTTTTTTGCATGAGATTTTTGGCTGAAATTTTAGTGTTGATTTTTCTTTTTCTTGCATTTTTTATCTCATATTTTCTTGTTAGAATTTTGTGAGATGGATTGCAAGCTAGGCTAAGTTTCTTTTGGTGAAGCTAGAGATGAACTCATGTGTTGAGTTTTCCAATTGAGGTTTTGTTTGTTCGATTTTGTAATTCATATATGTTTGAGTGAAATATTCTTCTCCATTTTTTCTAATTTTCTTTGAATGCTAAATATTATGTGCCAAGTTTTTATATAGATTTAGTAATGCTTTTTCTATGTAAATTTTGTCATGTAATGTTTTGTAACTAAAATTATTTTATAAATTGATCTTTTACTGCAATATTGTCAATTTGATATATTGTCGATTTTAGATAATTTATAATAATAATCTTTTTGGTCCTAACGTGAGAAGTCTAATTTATTTGAATACGTTTGTTGAATCAAAACTAAAATTGGAAAATAATACATATGAGGGATTCTTGATACTTTACCACCTCTTGATTATTGAATTTTTTTTCTCCATTTTAGATTACGTTGTTTTTAAATTTATTAAAAAAATCACAAAAATAATTCTTCTTTTTCTTTTTTTGATTACTTATTTCTCTCACGCTTTTATTCCGCTAATCTTTTCTTATTTGTTTTTATTACCTCCTCGTGGGATCAACCGTCCTAATTGTACTGCAATCGACCACTTGTTTTTGTACACATTTGGGCGTAATCACCCACCCAAGCTAGCTTCTCATTTAGTGTCTTCATCGGAATGGGTGAGGTGATGGAATCAAGTTGCAACTTTAAATCAATTTGGCAAATCGGACTTTGTTTGTTGACTTGGTAGTTATTAAAGTACACTACTTTGACGTTATGCTTGGCATGGACTGGCTCAGCCGACATCATGCCAACATCGATTGCCACAAGAAGGTAGTAGCATTCAAACCCCCTAGCAAACCTGGTTTTAGCTTCATTGGAGAAAGTTTCAAGCTTCCAACACCAGCTATTTTCACAATGAAAGCTAGAAAGATGTTAAACAAGGGTTGTACAGGGTATGCAGCATTTATTATATATTTGCAAGATGATGAATCAACCTTGGACAAAATACCCATAGAATGTGAGAATCGAGATGTTTTCCCTGATGATTTGCCTGAGCTACCTCCAGATAGAGAGATCGAGTTTGGGATTGACTTGTTGCCTACTGCCTCGATTTCTAAAGCACCATATTGCATGGCACCAGTGGAATTGAAGGAGCTTAAGGCTCAACTACAAGAATTGCTAGATAAGAAAGTTCATTCGACTAAGCTATTCTCCCTAGGGTGCTCCAGCGCCTTTTATGATGAAGAATGATGGCTCTATAGAGGCTATGCATTGACTATCAAGAGCTAAACAAGGTTAGAATTAAGAACAAGTATCCACTGCTATGAATTGAGGATTTATTTGATCAACTGTAGGGTGCTAGTCACTTTCCAAGATAGATTTATAGTCGGGTTACCATCAATTGAAGATCAAAGGAAATGACGTCTCTAAGATGACATTTCGAACAAGCAATGGGCACTATAAGTTCTTAGTGATGCTTTTTGGATTGACCAATGCACTAGTAGCATTCATGGACCTAAAGAATAGATTAGTCAAGGACTACTTGGACCAATTTGTTATCGTATTTATTGATGGTATCTTGGTGTATTCACGGTCTAAGGGAGATCATGAGCAACATTTGAGACTAGGCTTAGATATCCTTTGTGAGAAGCAATTGTGTTGCTAAGTTCAAGAAGTGTGAGTTTTCGCTAGATCGTGTTCCATTTTTAGGTCACATTATCTCAAAAGATGGTATAGCTATTGATCCCTATAAAGTTGAAGTTGTGCGGAGTTGGCGTACACCAAAGAATGTTGGGGAGGTACATAGCTTTCTCGGTTTGGCTAGCTATTATCATCATTTTGTAAAAAGATTCTCTTAGATTGCATCACCTATGATGCAATTGACGAGGAAAAGCATCAAATTTCAATGGTCCACTGAATACGAGGAAAGTTTTTAAAAGTTGAAGCAATTTCTAACGACGACACCAATCTTAGCCGTTCCTATCGGCGGTGAGGGATTGGTAATTTATAGTGATGTTTCTAGACAAGGTCTGGGGTGTGTTTTAATGTAGCTTGGCAAAGTTATAGCCTATGCCTCACGACAACTGAAGGATTTTGAGAAGAACTATCCTACACACGACCTCGAGCTAGCAGTGTGGTGTTCGCTCTCAAGATTTGGAGGTACTCTTTATGCGGAACTATATGTGAAATATTCATTGACCAAAAGATCCTTAAGTATCTTTTCATGCAAAAGGAGCTAACTATGTGACAACATCGATGGCTGGAATTGGTGAAAGAATATGACTATGTCATTAATTATCATCTAGGAAAGGCAAATGTTGTTGCAGATGCCTTGAGTAGGAAGAGTCATGGAACTCTTGCTTCTCTGCAGTCTATTTCTACTCCTTTGAAAGCAGAGATTCAAAGGTTTCAACCGGAGGTTGTATCCTGAAGATATTCAGGTTACCTTGCTGCCATGACAGTACAACCATCTATTCAAGAAAAGATCAAAGAAGCTTAGATGAACGATCTTATGGGTACTAGCTCTAATACCATTTGTAATGAACCGTGTCTCTCTTTGCTACAATATTGTATGCTTTGGGCATTGTGCCCTCACGATTTTGCTCTTGGGCTCACCCCAAAAGGTCTCATATCATTAAGAGGCGATCTTTTTGCTTATGAACCATTACATATATCTATTTCCAAGCGATGTGGGACTGCACTGCTTACTTATTCCTTATAGGAACTAATGATTGTCACAAAATGACTGGTGTCTTGACAATGTTTACTTGAAGCTCTGAAAGTAACGACTGTATTCTCGTAATCTCTGCAACTAGACTAGCTAAAATCCTATATTTAGCTTTAGTGGAAGACCTTGAAACTGTGTGCTGCTTTTTGGAGGACCATGAAATTAGATTACCACCAAAGTAAACACAAAACCCAAAAGTTTATTTTCTGTCGTCAATATTAGAAGCCCAATTAGCATCACAGTAACCTACTAGACTGAAACTTTCCTCTAAAACCCTATCGAGATGCAAGTCAAAGTCTAAGGTGCCTGAGAGATACCTCAAAATTCTCTTCACTGTCATTCAATGAACCTTAAGAAGGCTCTGCATAAATTGACAAACTTTGTTAATAGAAAAGGCAATTTCAAGTCTAGTGATTGTGGCATATTGTAGAGCTCCAACAACACTCCTGTATAACTGAGTGTTCTCAACTAGATCACTCCCATAGTTAACCAATTTATCTCCTGTTGTCATAGGAGAAGGTACACTCTTGGCAAATTACATCTTTGTTTTACACAAAAGATCAATAATATATTTGGTTTGGGAGAGATGAAAACCTGTTGAAGTTCTCTTGACCTGAATGCCTAAAAAATACTCCAAATCACCCAAATCTTTTAAGGAAAACTGCTGGTTCAGTTGTTCAATGAAGGCCTATACTAACTAACTATTGCTTCCTATAACCAAGATTCATCCACATAAACCAAGACAAAGATGGAAAATTCATTTGTAATCTTGATAAAGATAGATTGATCTGTTTTAGTAGAAGTGAAACCAAGCTGAATTAAGGCTGTGTATAGTTTTTCAAACCAAGCTTGAGGAGCTTGTTTGAGACCATAAAGAGACTTCTGCAATTTATAGACCAAATGTGGAGACTGAGGATCTATAAATCCTGCAAGTTGTTCCATATACACCTCTTCCTGCAAGTTGCCATTTAAGAAGGCATTGTTGACATCTAGTTGCCTAACAACCCAATTCCTACTAAGAGCAATAGTGAGAACCACTTTGATGGTTATGGGTGTAATGACAGGGCTAAAGGTTTCTGTAAAGTCAAAACCAACAACCTGATGAAAGCCCTTAGCAACTAATCTGGCCTTATATTTGTGAATGTAGCCATCTTGATTCTCTTTGACACGGAACACCCATTACACCCAATAGCTTTCCTATTAGGTAGAAGGTGAAATAAGACTCCAAGTGTTGTTTCTAATAAGAGCTAAAAACTCTTCAAACATTGCAGCCTTCCAACGGTTATGCTGTGAAGCTTCCTTTATAGTAGCGTGTTCTTTAATAGACAAAAACACCTTAGGCTTGTCATGGAGTGAGTTTTAGAAACCTGCACAATTGCCAAAGTATCAGGGGCCAAAACAGGTTCACATTGATTAGAGTGAGAGACTACAAAAGAAAAATATTAGTCATTACTGGACAAAGGAGTAGCTAGATCAGTGGGATCTAGCTTAACATGGGAAGTGGCTTGATTGGTAAACTTAGGCCTAACACAGGGACCTAGTGAGACTGTTGGAGATTGAGAGGTAGGGATTAGCTAGATTTGACAAAGATGAGAGGGTATTTCTGAGACAGAAGACAGAGGATATTGTAGGCATATCCAAAAACTCTCAGTTGAGAGTAATCTGGTGATTTGTGAAATAACATCCCAAGAGGTGTTTTGTTTTGAAGGACAGGAGTAGGCAACTTGTTAATAAGGAAAACTGAAGCTCTAAAAGCTTCATCCCAAAACCTAAATGGCATAGATGATTGAGCTTAAAGAGTCAACCCTTTTTCCACAATGTGTCTATGTTTTCTCTCAGCAATCCCATTTTGCTCATGTGTGTGTGGGCAAGAATTTCTGTGCACAATTCCATTAGAATTAAGATAATCAGTAAACACTCTATATTCCCCTCCCCAGTCAGTTTGAATGGCTTTCAGTTTGTATTCTGATTATAACTCAACAAGTGCTTTAAAATTGAGAAACACTTGAAAAGCATCAGACTTTTGTTGAGTAAGTAAAGCCTAGTAAATCTAGAGTAGGAGTATATACAACGAATATTGTATTTATAACCACTGTTAGAAGACACAGGGGAAGGACCCCATAAATCTGAATGTACAAGCTGAAGTGGATTAGTATATTCTGTCTGAGAATTATGAAACGGTAAGTTGTGTGTTTTACCTAAACAACAAGCTTGACGGACTGAAAAGGATTGTTTGTGTAAATGATCAAGATTGCAATGCTTAAGTACAGAAGACACAACTTTTTCAGATCGATGGCCAAGCCTATTATGCCAAATTCTATACAAGGAGGAGTTGTATAGAGATACTTTTGATGATTTGGCTATTATTTGTCACTGTTGTTGTGAGAGCAAACATGGATTGGCAGAGCTTTGAGAGTAGAAATCTTGAAACTTGAAGTTGTAGACTCCAAAGAAGAATTGGGAATACTGATTTGAGAGTTGTCAAAAACATATAGGCCTCCTTTAATTATTCCTTGCAACAGGACCTTGGACCTTGTTGGTGAATTGATCCTTCACAAAACAAAACTTTGGATGAAACTCAAATTATACATTATTTTTATTTGCAAACTTAGAGACATACAATAATTTTTTTTGTAATGTCAGGAACATGCAACAAGGGAATCAAGGCTAAGAATTTAGAAGACTCAAAAAGGGATTGGAAAACTAAATGACCAACATTTTTAATAAGTAATTCCTTACCATTACCCATGTGCACTTGCTCATTGCTAAAATACTGTGACTTTTGCATCAGGTTGTCAGCTTCAGTAGTGAGATGATTTGTAGCTCCAGAATCAGGATATCAGCTAGAGTCATGAATAGACTCAGGAATAGCCAGCATTGCAGCCATTTGTTGAGTTTGCATATTCCCTTCATGATCAAAACTGACTTCATTCCTTCATCTTCACACTAAAATTGCTGAAAATGAGATTGAACTCGTTGTTGGAGCTGAGAAGGACCGACGGATGATCTATCAAAGCGATAGTAACATTGCAGGGCTTCATGATCAATGTGATTGCACAGTTGACAAACTGGTTTCCCATTGTTATAATCATGAACAAACTGACCAGAAGAATAGCCAAAAGAAAGATTTCCTCGTGGATTGAAACTATTACCACAATTACTGTAGTGTAAGCCACGAATACCAGGACCATGAAAACCCCCCCTTGAGAAGAAAACAATTTGAAATTACTTTGAGAGCCACTCAAATAAGACAAATGACCAGAGTTGGAACCATTAAATCTCCTAGAATTAGCAGAACCAGGAGTTATAGCAAGATTGGCCATGTTCTGAACCTCTAAATCTGCCTTTGAGTGTTTTTCAATGTGAGCTTCTTGAGCAAGAAGCAAAGACTCTATCTGATCAACAAAATAATCGTCAGTTCTGGTGTTAACCGAGACAATGAAAGGTTCATTTTCAGGAGAAAGACCATTAATAGTAGCACTAACATAATCTTTTTTTTGAAACAATTTCACCAACCAGATTCAACATATCAACTAAAGACCTAACTTTCAACAAGAACTCATTTATAGACAAAGAATTCTTACGAATGTTCTGAAGTTGATCTTTGTATTGCCAAATCTTAGCATGAACTTGTTTAGCAAAATAAACTTCAAGAGTATTCTAGATTTGAGAAGAATACTCACAATTGACAACTCGTGAAAGAACTCCATCAGTCATCGAAGCAAGAAGCAAAGAAGCAATCAATTGATCCTGTTGTTCCCAATCAAGAAAATCAGGATTGATTCTTCCATTGCGCTCATCAATACGAGTCAGAAATTATTGAGGTCGAGCTTGTCCAAAAAGAAAGTGTTGAAGACGAAAACCCATAATTGTCACTAGAACTTGCCTCCTTCTGAGTAGAAAATTGTGAGAATCCAATTTGGAGGAGATCACATGTGTGAAAGAAACAAGGCTGAAATGAGAAGTACTTTCAGAAGCTTCTCCCATGGCAGATTCCGGTGTAGGAGCAATTGTTTTTGATACTATGTAAAGAAAATCAAAGAGAAAGAAGAATGGTGTTTGGCTCAGAAAGAATAATTTCTTCATTACTGAGAATATAGTTGTATAGAAGCTTAAATACAAGTATTGGAACTCTAACTAACTACTAGAGTTAACCAATAGAAAGTTTACACGTGTATTTACACTAACAAACTTCTAACACATCTAACAAACTAATTACAATTAACCTCCTTGACTACTATTCCTAACACTGAGGAGATGAGAGAGGAACACACCATCACGACACCTCACGACGGTGACTTCTGAGGTTCGACAGTGGTGGTGACTTCACTGATACAAGGACTATGGCAATGAGGAGACAGAAGGGAGGGTGGGATCTGAGAAAATTGATGAGGGTGTCTGAGGAGACGAGAGAGGAAAAAAACTCTTGCATGAAATGTCAAGCTTGACATAATAAATATTTATTTATTGATTTATGGAAAAATATCAATTATAATTATTAATTGGTACTGATGACATCACTAATGGGTTACCGGTTGGTTATCAACCGCGGGTGGGTAACATGTTGGTTATTGACCAGTAACTAACAACGCCAGTGTATAACCAATTGGTTGCCGACTGGTAACCATCGCCGTCGGCTGGTAACCCATTGGTTGTGAATTAGTAACCAGTTGGTTACCTACCATTGGCAAGTAACCAGTTGGGTTACCAGTCAAAAACTTTCAACCTCGTCAAATTTTCTAAGATTCATTAGCAAAATATTATACAAAAAATAAAACACTAGATTTTATCAATGAGATATTAAAAAATTCAATAAAAAAAATTCAAAATTCCGCAAAAAATATAAAAAAATTTTAGAATTTGAAGCCATAAAAAATTTTCAACCAAAATACATCATAACACTTAAGCATAAGACATGCACATGGTGTGGTGTTCCTGTGTAGCAAAAATCTACCCAAGGCCTAATTTTGTGGTATTTCTCTAAAGTTCTCAAAAAATTCAGTAGGCCCAAACTCAGCGGGGGCACATCAATTACCAAAAAATGATATTAGGAAATATTTATACACATATAGTTAGTTTATGTTATTTTAATGGGGATACGTGCCTTCAGTGACCCTATATTGGATCCGTCTTTGTGTATTGAAATATCTTCTTGTGAAGAATATCTACATGACTAGAATGTTTATTGCATATCTCAATGAATTGGCAAGTAATAAACTTTAATATTTATTGTCATGATTTGACTTTTATGTTTGATTATGAGAATCGTGCAACAAGTATGTAAGATTAATGTTTCAATGAAATTGTTTAGTTTTGTTAGACAACCTAAATCATAAACATGTACAAAATGAAATTGCAATGTCATTTTAGTTAGAAAAAAGTTTAGTCAGACAGCGCCGGAGAGCTCAGAGTTAGAGCGGCAGGTGGCAGATGGTGGTGGCAACAAGCAAACCGACGGGAAAAAAGTAGTTCTAGAATCCATAATGTCAGGAAAAAAAGACTAGCTTCAGTAAAATAAAACTCGGTCTTCACAGTACTTGAGCGCTCAAACATTACGAAAACTCAAAGGGACCTCCTTTTCATCTTTTTTTTTTTTTTTTGGAAGAATTTTAAAGACGGACGATCATTACGCCGACTTCGTTTTACATTTTAAAACCAAACTTCATGAACGACTAAAAATACAAAGTAATGTCAGTTAAATGTAGAGTCCTTGTCATAAATAAGTTAATAACAAAGGCTTTTTTAAAATCGATTATATATATCGAAATACAAAACTTTATCCGTGTTTTTTCATGTATGTAACAACGGCTTTTCAAAAAATCAATATTAAAAATGACCGCTTGGTGTCTTCTAATGTTATTTTTGTTGCAATGGTCTATGTTAATATTAAATTTGTTAAAAAAGAGTGAAAACAACATTATTGAACTTTTTGCTTTAATGCATAATTTTATTTCTAATGTTATATTTTGGAACTTGTAAAAGTGAATGTTTATTATTTAAATAAATTAAAAATGAAATTAAATATTATAATAATTATATGAAAAAGTAAAGACACTAACTCATAAGAAGCAAATGGTAAATTTGGCTTTGCCTATACTTTATAGCAAATTCATCATAAATTTAGCATATGGTAAATTTGATATCAAAGATAAACTCCATTGGAGATAACTTTTTTAATGTAAATGCTAAAATTTACTATTGACACAATAATTTAACATTGCATTACAGATGCTCTTAGCCTTGATCTCCTTTTTTGAATTTTCTTTTCTAGTTAATTTTTTTAGAATTTTTAATTAATTAAAATTTAAACAGATTGTTGAGTATTACCTAAATATTTTTTTTGAAATCACTGGAATTGGTTTTTTTTTTTCACCCTTTTAAAATCGACAAGTACTTTTTTTTTTAAACAATAGTATTAGGGGGTACTATTAAAAATATTTTCACTAATTAAGGAATTGTCTTCTTTAAACCTTTTAAAATCAACAAGTACTTTTTTCTAATACCAATAGTAGGGGATACTTTAGACATTCATCTATGCAAAAATCCAAAATGTACCCCTAAAATTTAGCTGAAGATCACTATCACCCCTATATATATATATATATATATAAATTCTTTTCTTATTAAAAATGTAATCTTCTATTTTGAGATACTCTTAAAATAACCCATAGAACCGATTAAAAATTTTAAAATGTCAAAAACATCCTCAGCAATCAACATTTAATAATCATTTAAGCATTAATAATTTGGAAATAGGAATAAGAATTCAAACATGTTGTCCCCATTGTTTTATCTCTTTGATTGTCCCTCTACCATGTAACTTAAATTTAACAACCACACTAAATAAAAACTAAATATTAAAAATATTTGAGTAATTCTGTAACGACCCTTCATAGACCGTTACAGTTGACTTCTTATTTAATCATTCATCTATTATAAAATTACGGAAAATATTAAGCTTGAAATAAAAACCTTCACGTAACGGAAAACTTTACTTAAATAATTTTAGAAAACTCTAGAATTTTTTTTTTTTAAAAACTATATAAAATAAATTTTATAATTAATATATATATATTTTAAAACCTAATTCATGAAATAAAATTTAAGTCGATATGAATAATCCAATCAAATAATAATAAACTAAAGTCTGAAAACTTTATTTGAAATTAAATACGTCCATCTCATGATTGTTCCTCCCATTTTCCTATCACATATCGTCCTGCTATCCGCTGCAAGCTCCTCCAACACTATATCTTACCCTTTCCTTTGTCCGCAACATAAATTAACTTATATAAGTAGGGACTTAGTAAGACACTTAAATCTCACAAATGTAAATAAATATTTTCCTTTTATCATTAAAAATATAAATATCATTTAAAAACTTTTTAACTTTTAAAACCGTTATATGTTGGGTCCGGCGTTATACCATCATAGCGCGCTAGTCACGGAAGGGTTGGGGTAGTAAATCCCAAACCAACAGTGACAAAAGTTTGCTCACTGGACAACATCATCATCATCATCATTAAGGGTGTACAACGCCATTTTAAAATATAAAATACGTATACATATTATATATATAATTTTCAGCAAAACGTTATCATAGGAGAAGTATTATTTAAGAATATCATAATATCATTATCAACATCAAAACATATACTTCTTAAATCTTTAATTCATGTTGCAGGTGAGAGTGTACTTACATAAACACCTTACTTAACCTTTTCAAATTTTCCGATGGTGACACGCGATTAAGGTCTCGGTGCTCGCCTTTAGAACCATTCATGCCGTGAATAACAAATATAATAAAATCAATAAAAGCTCATAATAATTCATCAAACACATCTATTATATCATAGCAACGCCTAAAAAGCCTATTTAATCATTCAATAACATCATAACACAAAAATTGAATGATTTCATGAAATTTCAAATCTTTACAAAATCTGCCAGTCAGACCTTTGTCCCTTCAAAAATTCATAAAAATTCATGTAGGGCTCCGAATGATTTGAAACTAATTTTAAACAAAAGTAGACATCTAGATTTTTTTAATGATACCTAATTCGTAAAAAAAATGAAGACCATTTGGACCCTTCAAAATAGTTTGAATTTGATTTTTAAAATTTTACTAGCAGCCGGACCTCTGCCTATTTGAAAAATCACAAAAATTCACATATGTCTCCAAATGATCTAAAGATTCCAAATAAAAATAGACATCTAAAGTTTTCTAACAATATCAAATTTGTTAAAAACGGAGACCGTTTGGGTCCTCAAAAATAGTTTTGAATACAGACCTCTAAAATTGTCTCGAATCTGGCAGCCGGACCTCTGCCTCTTTGAAAAATCATAAAAATTCACATATATCTCCAAACGATATGAAACTAATTTCAAATGAAAATAGACATCTACGGCTTTCAAACAATATCAAATTTGTTAAAAATGGAGGCTGTTTGCATCCTTAAAAGCAGTTTTGAAAACTTATCATAAAATTTAAAAATTCCAATAGCAGTGGTCAAATTCGAAAATCATATTAAAAAAAATTATCATCACAATGTATATGATTCATACATACACATGCACGAAACAGCCCTAAGACATGTTTCTAACACATAAAATTATTCAATCACCATACCAATGAAATCATAAAAAAATCATAAATCAAGAAATCAAAAACCCTAAATTCGTCTTGTTCACAAAATCAACCATATAGCCATATTTTTTTTTATCATCATTCGATAAATATTTCTTATTATCTCTTCAAACTCACATGAAGATACTCATCAAGAAAATCTTCCAATCCCTCAAAGAATCCCAAACTAAAACAAATAACAAAATTATCATCATCATCAAACAATACCGAAACATACATTGAAATCCTTTGATTTTGGCCTGAAAGAATTTGGAGGTTTGGTGGATTTTTTTGTTTTTTGTTTTGTTTTCTGTTTGTGTATGTGAGAGGAATAGAGAGAGCAGAGAAGGAAAATGAGAATGATAGGGAGAGGGAGACTAGGGAAGTGAGAGAGAGCGAGATAGCATGTAAAAAAAGAAATTTTGAAAATTATAAAATAATTTGTGAGTAATTTAATCCCAAATAAATTTTGGAATTAATTGGGATTGAATTATTTGGTTTAATTGTCTCTTAATAGCTGTGGAATGGCTGTCATTAGGGTGTAAAAACGTGTGGGAGGAAAAGGAAATAACTAGGTTAACTTCTAAAATTTTCGCACCTATAATCTCACCTGGTAAACTGGTTGGTGATTAGCAGGTATCCGGAGAGTATACTAGTCATAACTTCTTACTCTGATATTGAATTTGCACAAATGAGTAGGTGTTAGAAAGCTTATGAAAAGCTCTATAAGTTTATCTAAATTACAGAATAATTTTCGACATTTAAAGATTTATAATTGAGTTAGAAATTAACATCATATAAAATAAGTCTTTTTCGGATAACATACTTTCCTTTTTTTTTTTTTTTTAACATTAACTTCATCACAAATACTTCATACTATATATATATAACCTTTATATATATATTCAACTCATTATATATAAATATACGTATAGCTAGCAGAATATAATTATAATATATTATATAGACATATACATATCCATTTATATAACAAATCATATTATATATATTAAAAAAAATTGTCACATAAATTCATCAAATCATCATAAGGAAAATTTATCAATTTAGCATGAACTTTGTTCTAGTATATTGAGTCCTCGTTGCATCACCTATAAAAATAACTCAACATAACATTAGAATTAAGAAGTTGTTATCTCATCACATTACCCATATTAATTCTAATGTTAATTTCCTATTATTATTGTTAGTTAGCGTTTGGGGCATTACAAATTCCCTTACGTGTCACAATTTAATTGAAAGGATAGTAAATGGATTAGGAAAGCTAAAGCAACAAAAAAGATATTTTGATTTAACTTTAAAGAAAATTTAAAGTATTTTGTCCATCAATAGCGGTATTAATTCAAATCCTCTGTCAAATTCTTGGTGTTTCAAATAATTTCTAATTAATAATATTATGTCACGTTAGTTTAAAAAAGTTTGAAATGCTTTATAACCAATTTTTTATTCTTTAAAATCTAACTTCATCTAATGATGTGAAAAAAAAAAAAAAAAATTGATTAGATACTTTTAAGACATTAAAATTAAATAGAAGATGTCAATACGTAAATGTATGTTGCATGGAAATACGCAAAGAGTTGGGATATCAAATTTCTTGTTCTTTGCAATCATGTATTTATGTTCTCAAAACGTCTCATTATCTTTGACTAGACATATAAGTCTCAATCTTCACACTATGAAGTCAAGCACATTTAACTGTCATTCAACCTCTGTATAACAATTATCATCCTTAATAAGTTTGGTCAATTGCTGTTAGATGTTGTTAGTTTATCATATTTAGTTCTTGGGATTAATCTAGTCATGTTTTTTGGGGACGGCCAAAGCGCTATCCATTCCTTGACATTTTTTGCCGTTAACATAGATAATTAATTGATATGGTTGAAGGATTCACCCTTCACCGATTTAATCTATTCTTAGATCAGATATTTTTTACTACTTTATAACAGACCATCTTTTGAAAAAAAAAATAAATAAATAAATAAAAAGCCTTCAATCATCAAAGATAATTTATAATTAATGATCTTCAATATAAATGCTTCGTACACATTTGTTTACCTAGTCCTTTACACGCCACGTGGAGTCTCTTTGTTCAAACTAAGCGGCAGAGAAATGTGAGAATGGCCAAATGGAAAGGACAAGAGACATAGAGACTATAACCAAATTTATTTTTGCTGAATCGCTAAGCGAATTATTTAGCTCACATTTTATAATTTTTCTGTTACTGAGTTTATTATTTTTAGTTTTTGGTCTCTGAGAAAAAAAATTTTCTATTTGAAGATTTTTTCTTCCTTCCCCATGCAATACACACGGGTATTAAACTTGTTAAAACTAATGGCACAACCCAACGTGGTGGAAATAGTAGAGATCTGAACGGTGGCTCCTCCTCTTCCAGCAGCCACTGATCTATCTCCAAAGTCTCTTCCTCTCACTTTCTTTGACATATGTTGGACAAGATTACCACCCTCCGAACGCCTCTTCTTCTAGGAATTCCCTTTTAATGATCTCTCGCGTTCTATTTCGAACACCACCACATTCTTCCACTACAACATCATTCCAACACTCAAAACATTCCTTATCTCTCACTCTCCAACACTTTCTTCCTCTTGTCGGAAACCTCACTTGGCCTTCCAGTTCCCTTAAGCCGGTCCTCGAGTACACTCATGGTGACGCGGTTTACAAAACTGATTTTGGATGGGGACAGCCGAAAAAGGTGGATGTGGTTTCCATCGACAAAGCAAGATCGATATGTCTTTCAGACACTAGGGATGGGAATGGAATAGAAATCGGCTTGGTACTGAACCCAAATCAGATGCAAGTTTTTGCTTCATCATTTGCCGAGGGTCTACAATCACTTTAATATAGTCACAAAATGCTACGTACACTTTGAGCTGCCTAAAGGCAAGGTATTTGGTATCTCTATGTACTTTTGCTTTTCTCTTTAATTTGGTAGTTTTATGAAGATATAAGAATAAGTAAAGACCCCTCTCTGTCTTCTGATCTTGTTGGATTGAATTTCTGTATGCAAGATAAGCTTTCTATGATAAGTGCGAAAAGTTTTTTTCTTCTCGTCGATCGCTTGAGTCTAGCTTTGGATGTTTAACTATTCTCTTGGTTTGGTATCTTCTTGCATTTTGGAGTCTAATGTTGCATATAAATTCCAACACCTAATGTGCTTGTAAAATCTAATAGCCAGGTTACCTCAATCATCATCGTCGACGTCACTTATGATGATGTTGATGGAAAAAAAATACACACACCCAAACACCACATTTGCGCAGCATAATGAAGAATTTGGAAATATAGGAGCTTACTATTTTTAAATTCAACTCATACAATGTTATAAGAATACCCTTTTAATTACAATCTCTTGTACAAAAAAGACCCTTTGATTTTGATAGCATAATAATACATTACAAGGAACATTGACTAAACTCAAAATAAAATGGTTACACTCATCAACTCAAAATAAAAAGCAGGTTTAGGATCTTATAATAGAACTATTGAACTATAATATTTTAGGCCAGATAATAGAACTACAGAATTAGAATTTAGGCATATATTAAAGTAAGTAAAATCACACTTTAACATGTACATACATAATTTATTTAGAGAAAAAATATACATATATGTGAATATATACAAGTATATAGAGGGTTCAAATTCACGGATTACATAGATTGAGAAATCCTCAATCCGTAACGCAATCCATAACTTTTGGATTGGGATTTTCTCAATAAGTACCCAATCCATTATTCTCTCAACTTAATTCAATTTGGCGGATTGGACTGGATTGAACGAATTGAGTGGATTGGTGGATTCGGTAAACATTCCTTATCATGATATATTTACTATATAGAGCTCATATAAATTTGGCTGATGAATTGAAAATTAGCCGAACAGCTCACACACATTGCCTGTACAACACATGTAAGTAGCTGTCCAAATTGGTAGAAAATGGTGTTCTGAGAAGAAAAGAAAATATTTTTTAATCAAACTGATAAATGAAATTAGGTGAATGAAGTTTGTAAAATATCTGAAAAATAAGTTTCAAAATTTTTGCTCTCATAGATTTGTAACATAGCGAATATTAGGGTCAAAGAACATGTGCTTTGAATGAAAAGCTATTTTTAATACCTAATTTAATAACTATAATTCTTGATGATAACTTTGGCAATTGTCAATTGTCAAATATTGACAAATGAACGAGGGGGGCAAAAAAAAAAAAAAACAAAATAAAACAAAAAGGAAATGGAAACTGATAAACAACATTGTCCTTATTAGAAAAAATAAAATTAAAAAAATCTGTTGGATTTAATTAAGGGAATTACAAAATTAGGGCCAGGCTTTTATCCACCATCGGATAGAATGCAATGATGACTTGGACCCTACATCTGTGTAACTTTGAAGAAGGTGAGTAGTGGTCGTTAGCCTCAAAAAATGAAAGGAAACCGATGTGAATGGAAGAAATAAATCAAGGGAGTAGTTAGAGAAAGAAGATAGAAATTGTCATAAGGGCATAGAGGTAATTGCAGTAGCAAATCGTCCAAGGCTCATATTGCTTATTGGGTTTTCACAGAGTTCTAGGAAATGAGGTAAATTCCATGCAATATTTAAGTGGGTACAAGGACTTGTAGCGGCTGACTTTTGTTTTCATACAGTGGCAGTAGATGAGACCAAAGTCATGCAATATTGTCTTGGGTCTGAGTTACAAAAAAAAAAAAAAAAAAAAAAAAAAAAAAAAAAAAGGTGTGAAATGTAATTAAGAGGTTGAAATCAAGAGTCAAAGTTCATAGATACTGCTTACTAGTAATTTCATTGTAATGTTTATGAGTTTAGAATCAATAATTTATCATTGCTTATATTTTTGAGATTAAGATAAATCTGTGTGATGTTGTACTAGTTATTTTAGCAATAAAATTAATTGAATTTTGTTTTGTTTTTGTAAAAAACTAAGGCAGTGTGAAAAAGTAGGTTTCGATTTTTAAATGTCTATAGTAGGGAAGAAAAACAAGTTTAATCTTCATTTCATACGTAAAGGCGTAATCGAGTTTGTTAGAGCTTTGTTAATCAGTTTAGTGACGTTTGCTACGAATGATATTAAACAATAACAAAAAAATATAGTTGGTTTTTTAGTTATGTATAATTTGAAGAAAGCTTTTGAATAGAAATTAACAGCCAATGATAATGTTGTTTGATTTAAACCGGTTTGTCAAAAAGAAGTATAAGAAGTAAGATATTGAATTATCTATATAAAATGAAACCGTGCAAAATTTTCAAATTATTAAAGCTGTAGTTGTACAGTAACACCCATAAAGAGTAAATTTACATGTTTTTTTTTTTTAGTTTGAAACCCTAGGTAAATAACAACAAGAAAGTGGAGTTGTTTAAGTGATAATAAATTTGAACATAACTTTTATGTTTAAATTTAAAATAAGGTGGTCTAACTGACACATGTGAGGCCGATGCCAGACTTTTTCCTCAGCCTGTAACCTGCCACAGTCAAATTTTTGATTGATTGTCCTTTGAACTTCGAATAACAATTGCAAATCATCCGTATCAATGACTTCGGTATCCCACAACTCCAATTCACTAGACAGATGGAAATGGTCCCCGCATGGAAGACCTTTCCATAAAATTATTCCCACCAACCTTAAATTCAAAGGCCTTCGTGACACGTGCAATTTTCCAACCCCTCTGCAGGTCACGAGTTGCCCCCTGGTCCACGAAAGCGGCGCAGACAAAGACATTGGCAAAGTCAGATATACGGTCAGACAACAATATCTTATTATTTTAATTTGCTTTAAGTTTTGCGAACCAATCTTCCACCCACCTTTTTTTTTTTTTTAATTATCTTGTTCTTTCTAGCTAGTTTTTTCTGCTCCAAAGTTAATCAATGGCACAACCCAACGCGGTGGAAATAGTAGAGATCTGCACGGTGGCTCCTCCTCTTCCAGCAGCCACTGATGTATCTCCAAAGTCTCTTCCTCTCACTTTCTTCGACATATGTTGGACAAGATTACCACCCTCCGAACGCCTCTTCTTCTATGAATTCCCTTTTCATGATCTCTCGCATTCCATTTCCAACACCACCACATTCTTCCACTCCAACATCATTCCAACACTCAAACATTCCTTATCTCTCACTCTCCAACACTTTCTTCCTCTTGTCGGAAACCTCACTTGGCCTTCCAGTTCCCTTAAGCCAGTCCTCGAGTACACTCATGGTGACACGGTTCCGTTCACTATAGCCCAATCCTTTGATGCCGATTTCCATCGCCTTTCAAGCACTGACATACTTTGTAAAGCGCAGAAATTCATTCTTTGGGCCCAAATTGTCTGTATCCCATGAAAGATCCGCCGTTTTAGCAATTCAAGTCACTCTTTTTCCCAACATCGGATTTTCCATCGGCATCTCTAGCCATCACGCGGTCGTAGATGGCAAAAGTTTCACATCATTTTTTAGACTTTGGGCTCAGGTGAGCAAATCATGTTTACTTGGAGAGGGAAAGTCTCCGAATACCTTGCCATTGGAGCCAAAACCATCCTACGATCACAGAACCCTAATCAAGGATACCCTCGGCTTCGAAGAGATGTTCTCGAACCAGTGGCTAAACATAGAAGGACCAAATAACAGAAGTTTAATGCCTACAGAACGTCCAATTCCACAAGATTCAATTCGAGGCACCTTCCGAATCCCGCGAGAAAAAATAGAAAAGCTAAGGCGAGTGATCACTGAGGATGAACATCAAGTCCTAGTTCATACATCGACGTTTTCTCTAACATGTGCCTACACATGGGTTTGCTCAGTCAAGGCAGAAGGAACTAGCGACAACAAAATGATAGCTTTATTCTTTGCCGTAGACTGTAGGTCTAGGTTGGATCCTCCTCTTCCCGCGACATATTTTGGAAACTGTCTTGCAGGAAAGGTAGTGGTTGTAGAAAGAGAAGTCCTTGTTGGAAAAGAAGGATATGTTCTGGCGGTAAATGCAATTAGTGAGGCTATTAAAAGTTTGGAAAATGGACCTGTCGACCTAACTGGAATGGAGAAAATGGTTCCCGCTTTGGCTCGTGAGGGGCCGAGGATTGTAGTGCCTAGATCATACTACACCATTGCAGGGTCGTCTAGGTTTGAGGTTTACAAAACTGACTTTGGATGGGGACAGCCGAAAAAGGTGGATGCGGTTTCCATCGACAAAACAGGAGCCATATGTCTTTCAGATACTAGAGATGGGGACGGAATAGAAATTGGCTTGGTACTGAACCCAAATCATATGGATGTTTTTGCCTCATTGTTTGCTGAGGGTCTACAGTCTCTTTGAAAGCCGCAAAATGCCACACTCCTATCAATGTCTAGAGACTAGGTATCTCCCTGTACCCTTTCTTTTCCTTTTTTTCTTTTTAATGTGGTAAGTTTAGGATGAGATATGAATAAGTAAAGACTCCTCCTCTGTCTTTTGATCTTGTTGGATTGAATTACTATTTGCAAGTGAAGATTTCTGTAAGTGCGAAAAGATGATTTCCTCTCTTCCCTTTGATATTTGGATGCTTTAATTTCTATTCTGTTGCTCTTCGTTTAGTTTCTTCTTGCATTTTGGCGTCTAATGTTGAATATAATATCTCAAACACCTAAATGTGCTTTTACATTTTATTAGCCAGGTTTCCTTAATATCATCATTCTCTGTACAAAATCTTAATCTATAATAATATCTATGATCTATATATATTCTATAAGATGTAAAATAAGCTGACAAAATAGTTATCTATAATCTCTCTGTAATCTATATCTAGGATCCATATATATTCTCATTGCAAAAAGACGTAACAAGCTAGCAACAAGCGGTTGACTTGTCTAGTTCTTCTTTTGTTCCGTTTCTTTTTGTGACTGTTGTTACTCTGTAACTAAATTCCCTGAGTCATTTCGTCTCAACTGGTGTGTTCTTCGGATTCTATAAAAATTATATTTTCCCCCCGAACTTTAGGTCTTGTTGTAAAATGTCACCTGAACCTCAATTTGTAACATTCTTTCCTTGAATTTGGGAAAGTTTACAAATTTCCTTCTTCAATTAAGCTTTTGACAGAAAATGCACATTATACTAGTTGGAAGTATGAGTTACAGATATTAAATAGGAAATTGCATAATTACTCTTATAATTAGGTTAAAAGAGTAAATATTTAGTACTTGTTGTCATTTTCTTCCATACATCTTTCTTATAGATAACTTCATAATTTTACTTTTAATAAGGGTGGTGGATGGCAGAGTGCTATCAATGTATACCACTTTATAATTTTCTATTCAATAATCCCAACTCATGCTTCTAATGAGTGCTATGTGCATTTTTTGTTAAAAATTTAATTGAAGGAAAAAGTTGCATACTTTTCTAAAGTTTAAGGAAAAAAAATGTTACAAATTGAATTACCGAGGTATTTTATGACAAGACTTAAAATTCAGGAAAAAAAGTGTAATTTATCCTTATATTTTTTGTTGTCACTGTTGAGTTGTTTCAATATGTTATTTACCAGAAATTGTCACATATAAATTATATTTTAAGAGATATGTAATTTTTTCTTTTTTACTATTAATAAATTATTTTCTTCTTTCCTCGTAACAAATCTATCTCTCTCTTTCTCTAATCTCTTTTTAAATATCTTTCCCTATCTCTCTTCTCTCTCTATGAACTGCACTGCAGTGGTGATGGGAACGAGTCAGCCTCGCAAGTTATGCGAACACTCTCACAACGATAGCCTTGCGAGGTTTACCTCACGATCCTCTCAACATATTAAAATATTAAAAACACTCACCCGGTTGTCATTTTCTTCTAAAAAGCAATTGTCTTTGAATTCCTTTCATTACCCTAGATTAATCTTGTATGAAATAAAAGAAACAGTAACCATAAACTCAATTTTTGAATTCACGTGACAATAACATCTTCTTGTTAATAAATATAACAAAGTTAAGTAAATAAATCGTTATAACTAATTGCATCAATAAATCATGTTGGTGATCCTATTTAGCAAATATCGACTTAAACCTCAAATATACCTAAATCAAGTATATTTGTTAAGTAAATAATAGTAAAACAAATCATTTGACGTAAATAATTCATCATATATTATTTTCCTGAATATTTTAAAAACCAATTATACATTTATTTTACTTATTTTCTCAAAACGGCTATTTATTTCAATTATTTAGGAGTAGATATTCCTTAGCATGTATACTTTGAATCTAAATCAACTTTTAAAAACAATAGAGTTACTTAAATACCCCTAGACAAAGCCAAAAAAAAAAAAAAAAAAAAAGTATCAATCATGTGTCAAATTCTGTTAAAAATCTAATAGAAGGGATACTTTGGTTAACATTACACGTTGCTAGATCCAGGGAAACAATAATTATGTTTTGATATTTAGTTACAATGACAGATAAATCCAATAAGTTTTGATCGTTATTATAACAGTGCTATGTCATTTAATACAATTCAATTAACGTGTGGCTTATATTTATGACCACCATAATATTAAAATTAATAATTTTATCATTTTATATTAAAATTATCAATTTTAATATTATAATAGATAAAATTATCAAAAGTTACTCAGAACATGATTCTCCACTTAATTCTTTTATTAATTAATTAAATGAAAAAAATAGTAAATAGATAAAAAAAAAATACCGCTATCTCTTTCTTTTCTTCTCTTTTTCTATTTTTTAGATATTTCTAACTCCGTTCGCCTGTCGCCGGTAACCAACGGTCGATTGGTCTTGGGAATGAAAGTTCACTGGAAAGAGAGATACGGGGGAAGTACATGTAAGACTTGATGGGTATTGCGTGGCACAGTTAAATTTAGGCAGATGAGTCATAGGATTAACAACTCGGGCCAAATAGCGGGCCTTTTTTTTTTTTTTTTTTTGTTGTTGGGGGGGTGGGGGGGGGGGGGGGGGGGGGAGACTTTAGAGAAATGCCCGCAAGGTAAGAAAAACTGTTGCAAAAAATACCATCCCATGACAACATGCTATCTTTATTTGTTTATTTATTTAAGAATACTAAAGATTCGTTTGGTGAATAAGTTTGAGTCGAAAATTTTAAGTTTTAATAGTAATTTTTGTTGACTTTTTAGAGAAGACAAAAAAATTTTTCAGAAAAAACAAAAAACTTTTTCAAAAAAAGTCAAAAACTGATATGAAAATTTTAAGTTTAAACTTGTTTCCCAAACTAAGCTTAATTATATCTTTAGGTTATCAACTAACATCAATCAATATCCATAGTAACACCAACTGGTCACTGACTAATAACACTCTCTACTAACTGGTTACTAATCAGTAATCACTTTGTTACTAACTATTAACCTAGATTTCCAATTGGTAATCACTTAGTTACTAACTGGTTAACCAATTAGCTATTGGTTATCCATTAGTAATTACCTAGTTACTAATGGACAACTGATTACCAGTCGGTAACCGACGAATTTTCAATCACCAACTACCTAGTTACAGAGCGGAAACTTAAGATTCTATTGGATTTTTCCCGATTTCGTTACTAGAATATTATTTATTAGAATATTAAAGAAACGACCACCTTTCATCATTGTATCACTAAAAAATTCAACAAAAAATAATCAAAATTCCACAAAATCATTAAAAATTTGTCTTAAAATTATACAAGAACATACAATTATTCTAAACTTCAAATTTTTGTGGTATGATATTAAAAAAAAAAAAAAGGTCTCATTATTAAAACATAATATTAAACTGCCACATTATATCAGAATCATATTTGATTAAAAAATTTATATATAACAGTGTAAATATAATGAAAATTTTGATGGTTTAACATTATACCTACAAGTATTTTATTTTTTCCTTGCTCTCTCACAAAGCTCCCTAGAAACAATTAATATCTTCTAACAAAATTTACAGTTTAATTTAAAAAAAAATTAACAGTTTAACTGCATAAGAATAATTTTTTTTAAATATAACTTTTTCTTAATCTACCTTTTATTTTAAGAAAGTATAGTGGAATCTGTTCGAAATTGAAAAATATGCTTCAATTTTAGGAAAAATACACAATATAGCATATTTTAAAAGTCCACTGTTAAATAGAGCACGTTTGACTTTTTACTGAAAATAATAGCATGTTGACTATTTTCTGGGGATAGAATTCCTGTTTTGCCGCCAACCATGGTTTTCTTTCTGAATTGTAGCTGCCAGAGGGTTCAATAGAATGGAGATCTCCAACGACGCTCTGGTGGGCAGGTGATCGGAGTGGTGGCCGCACAGATCGACGGTCAAGATGAGTTTCTCTGTCGTCGTCCCCGTCCTCGTCCTCGTCCGGTCAGTGGCGGACCTCAAGTCGAGTCCCATGGCCGGAAGAACTGCCCAACCTTGTCGAGAGCTTCGTCAGCCACATTGTTCGCCTTCGTTGGCTGGAGGATGTCGGGAGGTTGTGGTTTGAAGGACGATCGCAAGCAGTCGGCGGTGAGAGTCGCGACCACACGATGGCGAGAGTCTCAACATCAGACGGTGAGGATCGTGATCTCTAGGATCTCCACGCGAAAATCCGAGCTCTCCGCGTGGATCTCCAGGATCTCCACGTGAAACTCCAGTTCACTTCCAGATTCAACGATCTTCTACCGTGTCTTCATCGTCTCTGGTGCTGGTGTCATTTCTGGTAGTGGCGTCATTTTCGATAGTGACATCGTCTTAAGCTGGTACAGTGTGGTCTTGATAGATTTATGTTTAATTTTGGGGTTTTTTCTTCAAAGATGTAGTTAATTGTTAATATATATATATATTTACAAGTAAATATTAATCATAATGCTAATAAATAAGTAAATATAATGGAGTGTTTGGTGTGTTAGTTTGAGTTGAAATATTTTAGTTGTAATAGTAAATTTTTTTGAATTTTCAGAAAAGACAAAAAACTTTTTGGGAAAAAGACAAAAAAAAGTTTGAAATGAGATGAAAATGGATGGTTTGCCATCCACCCCCTAAATATTTACTAATAAATAACTAGTAAATACCTTAGTCATAGTAATGTAAATATCACTCTTTACTAAAAAAAAAAAAAAAAACATAAATAGTAATACTAATAAATAATGTATTTATTTGGATTTAATTTGGTAAAGTTGCTGATTTTAAAATTGCAAGCAAATTTTCTAGTAAATATTTGTTTTTAATAATGAGGAATTTCTTTATTGTCATGATATATTTACTGCATAGAGCTGATTAAATTTGGCTGATGAATTGAAGATTGGCCGAACAGCTCACACATATTGCCCGTACAACAAATATAAGTAGCTGTCCAAATTGGTAAAAAATCGTGTTCTGAGAGAAAAAAGGAGAATTTTTTTTAATCAAACTGATAAATGAAATTAGGTGAATGAAGTTAATAAAATATCTAAAAACTAAGTTTCAAAATTTTTGCTCTTATAGATTTGTAACACAGCCAATATTAGGGCATGAGATTTGAATGAAAAGCCATTTTTAATACTCAATTTAATAACTTCAATTCTTGATGATAAATTTATCAATTGTCAATTTTCAAATATTGACAAATGAACGAGGGGGGAAAAAAATAAAACAAAAAGGAAATGGGAACTGATAAACAACATTGTCCTTATTATAGAAAATAAAAAATAAAAAAAATAAAAAAATAAAAAAAATCTGTTGGATTTAATTAAGGGCATTATAAAATTAAGGCCAGGCTTTTATCCACTATCGGATAGAATGCAGTGATGACTTGGACCCTAGGCCTGTCATAATTTTGAAGAAAAGAAGCCCGTTTGCAAGTGAGTAGTGGGTCCGTTGGCCCCGAAAAATGAAGGAAAACTGGCGTGAATGGAAGAAATAAATCAAGAGAGTAGTTAAGAGAAAGAAGATAGAAATTGTCATAAGGGCATAGAGGTAATTGCAGTGGCAAATCGTCCAAGGCTCATATTTTTATCGGGTTTTCATAGAGTTCTAGTAAATGAGATAAATTTCATGCAATATTTAAGTGGGTACGAGGACTTGTAGCGGCTAACTTTTGTTTTCATACAGTGACAGTAAATGAGATCAAAGTCATGCAATATTGACTTGGGTCTGAATGGGGAAAAAAAAAAAAGAAAGGTTGTGAAATGTAATTAAGAGGTTGAAATCAAGTGGTCAAGGTTGATAGAAACTGCTCATTAGAAATTTCATTGTAATGTTTATGAGTTTAGAATCAATAATTTATCATTGCTTATATTTTTGAGATTAAGATAAATCCGTGTGATGTTGTACTAGTTATTTTAGCAATAAAATTAATTGGATTTTGTTTTGTTTTTGTAAAAAATTAAGACAGTGTGAAAAAGTAAGTTTCGATTTTTAAATGTCTATAGTAGTGGAAGAAAAACAAGTTCACTCTTCATTTCATACATAAAGGCGTAATCGAGGTTGTTAGAGCTTTGTTAATCGGTTTATTGATGTTTGCTGCGAATGATATTAAACAATAACAGAAAAATATAGTTGGTTTTTTAGTTATGTATAATTTGAAGGAAGCTTTTGAGTAGAAATTAACAACCAATGATAATGTTGTTTGGTTTAAACCAGTTTGTCAAAAAAAAGTAGACGAAGTAAGATATTGAATTATCTATATAGAATGGAACCATGCAAAATTTTCAAATTATTGAGGCTGTAGTCTGTACAATAACATCCTTAAAGAGTAAATTAACATGTTTTCTATTCGAAACACCAAGTAAATAACAATAAGAAAGTGGAATTGTTCAAGTGACAATGAATTTGAACATAGCTTTTACGTTTAAATTTAAAACAAGGCGGTCCAATTGATACAATGGCTATGTGAGGCCTATGCCAGGCTTTTTCCTCAGCCTACAACCTGCCATTGTCACATTTTTAGTTGACTACCCTTTGACTTCAAAGAACAATTGTGAGCCATCCGTACCAATGACTGTGACATCTATTAGAATTATAGGGGTCATTTGGTTATTTTGTCTAAATAGAATGCTATAACGACATTGTGTTTTACTTGCTTTATTGTCGTTTTTCCTTTCTATATTCAGAGAGCTAGAATTTGGGGAAATCTCCTCTTGTCTGTTTCTAGCCTCAAATAAATACTCTCTGTTTTTCGTTGGTTGTTTGGGTAATCAGAAAATCTCCATTATTCTGGAAACATCTCTGAAATGGTATCAGAGAAATTTTCTCTCTACTGTATCTGATCGTCTTTCCCCCATACTCCTGCTCGATGGCTCGTGGTGGTAACTCCAACACTGGCAACCGCGCGGTTGTTAACGCCAATTCCGTCGTAGCAATGGAGGATTCAGGCAGTCCATATTTCCTTCATAGTGGAGATCATCCAGGTCTGAATCTGGTTTCTCACCAGCTCACTGGATCTAATTACAACACTTGGAGTCGATCTATGGAGATGGCTCTCACAGCCAAAAACAAGCTCGCCTTCATCGACGGAAGCCTTCCTTGTCCTCCCGTCGGCGATCTTCTTCACGGTGTTTGGATTCGCTGCAACTCAATGGTAATCTCCTGGCTATTAAACTCAGTCTCACGAGATATAGCAGATAGCCTTCTATACTTTGATTCAGCATCCAGTGTTTGGTCTGATCTTCATGATCGGTTTCACCAAAGCAATGGACCACGGATTTTTCAAATCAAGACACATCTAGTTGCGCTTAATCAAGGATCCATGGATGTGAGCACCTATTATACTAAGCTCAAAATTCTTTGGGATGAATTGAGTAATTTTTAGCCTATTCCTGTATGTAACTGTGGGGGAATCAAAGCTTGGATGGATTTTCAGCAAAAGGAATGTGTGATGCAGTTTCTCATGGGGCTTAATGAGTCATACTCTCAAACACGGAGTCAGATCTTGATGATGGAGCCATTGCCTACAATTTCTAAGGTTTTCTCACTTGTTGTGCAAGAGGAAAGGCAACGCCAGATTAATTTTGGATCTTCTTTCTTGCCTGGGTCTATTGCTGTTGCAGAATCGAGTTCTCCTGCTTCAATTTCTGCTGCTAATTTCACTCAGAAGACCAAACGTGATAGGCCTCTCTGCACTCATTGTGGAATCCAGGGTCACACTGTGGACAAATGTTACAAGCTTCATGGTTATCCCCCTGGTTATAAGCCACGATCCAAGAATTCTGACATGAAGGTCCAAGCTAACCAAATGTCTGTAAATACAAGCTCCACTGTTGGACAAAGTGCAGGGTCTATGTCTTCGCCTATGGACACACTAACAACGGATCAATGCCAGCAACTGATTGCTCTCTTAAGCTCACAGCTCCAAGGCAAATCCATTGCTTCAGCCTCTGAGTTGCAGCAGCCTAGTGGGACAGTGGCAAGTTTCAGTGACATTTTTTCACTTTCCTCAATCCTAACCTCGTTTCCTATTAATTCATCGTCTTGGATTCTAGATAGTGGTGCCACACATCATGTATGTTGTTCCAAATATTTCTTTGCACAGTCTTTTCCAGCAACAAATTCTCATGTGAGTCTTCCAAATGGTCAATCCGTTTCTATCTCACTTATTGGTTCAGTCAAATTATCCACTGCACTCTCTCTCCAAAATGTGTTGTCTGTGCCTCACTTCAAATTCAATTTGTTGTCTATTAGTAGCCTTACTCAAACCAATCAATTTTCAATTACATTCACAGTTAACTCTTGTGTTATTCAGGACCATACTCGGGCCAAAACGATTGGGATGGGTAGGCGGGTTGGAAATCTCTATGTGTTGGATCTCACTACAGTCAATACAAATTTTCCAGTTGTATCCAATTTTTCAATACCTTCAATCAAATGTAATCAAGTCACCCTTTCTGAAAAAGAACTGTGGCATTACCGTTTAGGTCATCCGTCTTATGTAAAAATACAGAACCTCAGACATGAGTTACAAATTTCTCAATTTCCTAATGATCCAATACATTGTCCCACTTGTCATTTGTCAAAACAGCGTCGGTTGCCCTTTATGTCTAGTAATTCTCTCTCAGATTTACCTTTTTCTTTGATACATTGTGACATTTGGGGACCATATCACACACTTACACCTGAAGGGTATAAGTATTTCTTTACCATTGTTGACGATTGTACCCGTTTTACTTGGGTTTATCTTTTACGTGCCAAGTCAGATGTGTGTGTTGTTTTTCCAGAATTTTTTAAACTCATTAGCACTCAATTTGGGGTTAATATCAAGTCAGTACGTTTTGACAATGCATCCGAATTAGCTTTTTCTGATTTTTTCCGTGAACATGGTGTTGTCCCTTTCCACTCTTGTGTTGATAGACCAGAACAAAATTCTGTTGTTGAGAGAAAGCATCAGCACATTCTTAATGTTGCCCGTGCCTTGCATTTCCAGTCACACGTTCCATTAGTTTATTGGGGTGATTGTGTCTTGACTTCTGTCTATCTAATCAATAGGACTCCCTCACCACTCTTGTCCAACAAAACTCCTTTCGAACTTCTTTGGACAAAAAAACCAAGCTTTACTCATTTGAGTGTCTTTGGGTGTTTATGCTATGGTTCTACTTTGCAACGTTTTCGTACCAAGTTTTCACCTCGGGCTATCCCATCCGTTTTTCTTGGCTATCCTCCTGGTTACAAGGGTTATAAGTTGCTGGATTTGTCCACAAACAGGGTTTATATCTCAAGAGATGTTGTTTTTCATGAACACATCTTTCCTTTTAAACAAAGTTCAGATGAATTACCTATGACGGAAATTTTTTCTGAACCAGTTCTTCCCATTCCTTCTTCTCCTTGTGTTGATGGTGCACGGTCCCAAGCTTCTCCTGTTCCTCCTGTTCTTGATTCTTCCATCTCTTCTCGTCCAACTCGTGTCATCAAACGTCCTTCTTACCTCAAGGATTTTCACTGTTTTGCTGTTGACACTAAACACTCTACCACTCATCCACTTTCACAAGTTCTAGGTTATGATAGACTATCTTTCTCTCATCATTCTTTTGTGTGTTCTGTTTCTTCTCACACTGAGCCTGCCACATACTCACAAGCTGCTAGTGATCCGGTTTGGCAAGAAGCAATGGCAGCTGAATTGGATGCTTTAGAGAGCAACCATACCTGGTCGTTAGTTACTCTTCCACCAGGAAAACACCCAGTTGGTTGTAAATGGGTTTACAAAATTAAGTATCGGGCTGATGGGACGATTCAGAGGCATAAAGCAAGGCTTGTGGCCAAGGGGTATACTCAACAAGAGGCCATAGATTATCTTGACACTTTTTCTCCTGTAGCTAAGCTTGCCACGGTGAAAGTTTTGCTTGCTTTGGCTACAATTAATGGTTGGAGCCTGACACAATTAGATGTTAATAATGCTTTTTTGCATGGTGATTTAAATGAAGAAGTGTATATGACTCTACTACCAGGTTTTCACCGTGAGGCGGAGACTACATCGGAGGGCACTGTTTGCAAACTTCATAAATCCATTTATGGTTTGAAGCAGGCCTCAAGGCAATGGTTCTTTAAGTTTTCACAGGTTATTCTCCGTGAAGGATTCACTCAATCAAATGCTGACCATTCTCTTTTTGTCAAAACCGATGGTAAGATCTTCATTGCTCTACTAGTTTACGTTGATGACATTGTGATAGCTAGTAACCATGACGACTCTGTGGCAAACCTTAAAGTTCTACTTGACAAACGTTTCAAACTCAAGGACCTTGGACAACTGAAGTACTTCTTGGGCTTGGAGGTTGCTAGATCCGATAAGGGCATCTCTGTTAGCCAAAGACATTATGCTTTAGAACTTTTGTCTGATGCAGGTGTTCTTGGCTGCAAGCCAAGAAATAGTCCAATGGATCCCAATGTGAAATTGTCTCAAACCGAAGGGGAGTTACTTGAAGATCCTTTGGTTTATAGAAGGATGATAGGCAAGCTCTTGTATTTAACGATCACGAGACCTGATTTGGCATACTCTATGAATCGGTTGAGTCAGTTTATGACTGCACCAAGAGTTCCACATTTGCAGGCTGCTCGTCATGTTTTACAGTACATCAAAGGTACGGCTGGGCAAGGTCTTTTCTTTTCTTCTTCTTCTACTGCTCAGTTGAAGGCCTTTGCTGACTCGGATTGGGCTTCATGTCCTGATACAAGGCGTTCTATTAGTGGGTTTTGTGTGTTTCTTGGTGATTCTTTGGTTTCATGGAAGTCAAAGAAGCAGCAAACTGTTTCTAGATCCTCTGCTGAAGCGGAATATCGCTCCATGGCAAATGCTACGTGCGAGTTGATGTGGCTTCTCTCCTTACTAAAGGATCTACATATTGCTCACACAGGACCAGCTCTACTTTTCTGTGATAATCAAGCTGCACTACACATAGCAGCCAACCCCGTGTTTCATGAAAGAACAAAGCACATAGAGATAGACTGTCATCTTGTGAGGGAGAAAATTTTGAATGGCAGCCTAAAGACTTTTCACGTGACTTCCCAACATCAGATTGCAGACATCTTGACCAAACCTTTGTACCCAACTCAGTTCTTTTTCTTACTCAACAAGATGGGAGTTCACAACATTCACTGACCATCTTGAGGGGGAGTATTAGAATTATATGGGTCATTTGGTTATTTTGTCTAAATAGAATGCTATAACGACATTGTGTTTTACTTGCTTTATTGTCGTTTTTCCTTTCTATATTCAGAGAGCTAGAATTTGGGGAAATCTCCTCTTGTCTGTTTCTAGCCTCAGATAAATACTCTCTGTTTTTCGTTGGTTGTTTGGGTAATCAGAAAATCTCCATTATTCTGGAAACATCTCTGAAAACATCCAACGGCTCCAGTTCACCGAACGGACGGAAACATCCCGCATGGAAGACCTTTCCATAAAATTATTTCCACTGGCCTTAAATTTAAAGGCCTTCGTGATACGTGCAAATTTAAAGGGGGATGCAGTTTTCATAGACAAAATTGGAGCAATTGGCTTTCAGACACCAAAGATGGGGACGGGATAGAAATTGGCTTGGTACTGAACCCAAATCATATGAAAGTTTTTGCCTCATTATTTGCTGAGGATCTACAATCTCCTTGAAAGCCGCAAAATGTTACACTCCGAGCACATACTAGAGATCACCATGCATATCTCTGTACCTTTTTTTTTTTTTTTAATTTTTTTTAATTTTTTAACATTTACTTTTCAAACTATGGGATGTTTTTTGAATAAGTAAAGACGCCTTTTCTATCTTTTGATCATGTTGGATTGAATTATTATTTGTAAGTGAAAGATTTCCTGCTTTGAGATAGATTATTTCCTATCTGCACTTAAGTCGATGCTTGGAGGCTTAATAATTTCTATTTTGTGTCTCTCCCTTTAGTTTCTTCTTGTGGATTGGTGAATATGGATATCAAACACCTAAATGTCCTTGGAAATTCGTTTTTATTTTTTTATTTTTTTTTATTTTTTTAAGTTATGTGCTTAGAAATTCTAATTGCCAGGTTTCCTCAATATCGTCATTCTCATTTCAAAAAAAAAAAAAAAAAAAAGGCAATCTGTGATCCAAATCTAAAAGATAGAAATAAAGATGCAATAATCTGGTTGGGGGCGGTTGACCTGCCTTTTTTTTTTTTTTTTTTTCATATATATAAAATTTCAATGACTTCTATCTGTTTTGCTTAATTTTTTGGCTTCTATATTTAGCTAGGTGAATAACAAGATCCACTTACCTATTTGTATTTGTTGTTACTTTTGTAACTAAATCTACTAGACCATTTCCCTCTCAGTTCGTTTTCTTCTTTTCTTCTTTTTTTTTTTTTTTTTGGTTCTTGTCTCTTTGTTTCTGTAGTTTATTTACAAGAAATTGTAACACATAGATATTTTTTAATACTAACAGAAGTAAATAGCATATTGTTTTTTATACGTAATAATAGATAGCATTTTAAATTTTGAGTTTTGTAATTTTCCTTTTTCACCCTTGGTAAATTGTTTTCGTATTCTCGAAGAGCAATTCTCTATCTTTTCTCTCTCTCTCTTTCTTTCTTTCTTTCTCTACGTCTCTTTTTCTCTCTGTCCTTCTCTCTCTTTCACTCCTCTGTTTACTAAACCACAACGGTGGTAGGAGCGAATCTCGATGACATCCTCACAGCAGCGGCTTTTGCGAGGTCGGTCTTACAATCCGCTCAATGATCTTGTGGCAATCTGGTGAGGTTATTTTCACAGGGTGGGTAGGAGGCCTTGTGATCTTCCCGCCTGTGAAGAATTCACCAACAATCTGCAAAACAGATTACACAAGCACCAACCAGAGAACCGAAAAAAAAAACAAAGAACAAAAACAAATTTCAGAATATGAATCAACAAAAGAACAGAGGAAATTACTTGGTTCGGATCAAATCGATCCTACTCCAAGGCAGGGAGTTCTTCCCCTAGTCCAATCCACTATATGAGATGATTCCAGATTACAGCCAAGATCTACAGAATTCTTACAAAGAGAATCAACCAGCTCTCAATCTCTTCCCAAAGAACCCCAATACAATCCCTAGAATTTTTCCAAGAAATTCTTCTCTCAGATCTTGCTATTCTCGTACAAAATGACTTTTTCTCCTCTAAACTAATGACAACTATATATATATATATATATATATATTACATTAGCAGCCAATGAGATAAAGACACCTGGGAACGTAACTTAAGTATAATCAGTTACAATAAGCTGTAGTCCTACTATAACTAATTAACTATCCTAAATTAGAGACACCAAATATATGACAAATCTCCACCTTGGCTCTAATTTGTGGTATTGTACAAGAAAAGAAACCGCCTACACACCAGAAACTACATCATGCGAAGCCTTAGCATGCTCAATGCAGACTTGAACTTGCTAACTGGAATAACTTTGGTGAGCATATCAGTTGGATTCACTTCAGTTGAAATCTTCATGATCTCCACAAGTTTTCTCTTAATGATATCTCTAACAAAATGTAGCCCAACGTCAATATGTTTAGTTCTCTCATGGAATACACTATTCTTAGTCAAGTGAATGGCACTTTGAGAGTCACAGTGTCTTGCCACAGAACTTTGATCAATTCTGAGTTCCCTCACAATCCCCTTTAATCAGATTGCTTCTTTTAGCCTCTGTTAAAGCAATATATTTGGCTTCAGTTGAAGATAGAGAGACCACATGCTGTAGACTAGATCTCCAGCTCACAGTATTTCCACCTAATGTAAAGACATAACCAGAAATCGATCTTCTCTTATCAAGATCTCCTGAAAAATCTAAGTCACAGTATCCTTCTATCTTGCAATCAGCTTTTTCCCCTTTTCCAAAAAACAATCTTAGATTAGTTGTTCCCTTTAGGTAACGAAGATGCCATTTTACTGCTTGCCAATGAATCCTTCCAGGTCTACTCATAAACCTGCTTATTAAACCAACTCCATAAGCTATATCTGGTCTCGTACTTACCATTGCATACATCATACTTCTCACAGCATTGGAGTAAGGAACACCTCTACCACAGCATCTTGATCTTTGATAGCAGTAAGTTTAAAATGAGTCCCAATTGGAGTACTAGTTTGCTTGGCATCTTTCATACCAAAAATTTCTATAACTTTATCCAGATAACTACTTTGGGAGATAGTAAGAAGCCTTTTCCCTCTGTCACGGTGAATATCCATGCCAAGAATCTTTCTAGCTGAACCAAGATCCTTCATGTCAAATTCAGAATTTAGCTGCTCCTTTAACTTTTGAATTTCACCCTTATTTTTGCAGGCTATTAACATGTCAACTACATATATCAAAAGATATATAAAAGTGTTATCCTGTAACCTTGCAAAATAGACAAAACTGTCATGCTTGCTTCTAGAATACCCATGCTTGATTATAAACTCATCAAATCTCCTATACCACTGTCTAGGAGATTGTTTCAAGCCATACAAAGATCTTTTTAATAGACAAACCTTAGAACTGTCACGATCTAGAAACCCCTCTGGTTGAAGCATCAAAATCTTCTCATCCAAACTGCCATGTAAGAAAGCAGTTTTTACATCCAGTTGTTCAAGTTCCAAGTCCTAAATTGCTGTAATAGCAAGAACAATCATAATAGAAGTGTGCTTGACAACATGAGAGAACACCTCCTGATAATCTACCCTTTTAACTTGAGAATATCCTTTTGCAACCAATCTAGCTTTAAACCTAGGCTTTTCACCACCAGGAATCCCAGGTTTCTTCTTAAAAATCCATTTGCAGCCAATGACTCTATGTCCTGTTGGTCTATCAATTAATTCCTAAGTATGCTTTTTGTTGAGAGATTTTATTTCCTCTTCCATCGCACTTTTCCATTTGGTCCAGTCTTTGCTACCTTTAGCTTCTTTATAAGTGGCTGGTTCATTCTCTAGAGTATCAGCAGCATTTGAAGCAAAAGCAATCAAGTCAGCCTGAGCAAATCGAGAAGGATGTTTAATTTGTCTTCTGACTCTGTCTCGGGTCAAAATATAGTTGTCCAAATTCTGTTCTGAAGCTGGTAGAACATCTACTTCACTCCCATTTGCGTTAGTTTGATTAGACTGATCACTCAAGGTTCTGTATCTGAGAGCCTCCACCTTGATCAAATACATTTGTATTTTCTAGGTCTGGTATTGTATCAGCTACTTGTTCTGGGGTTTGGACTTCAGTTTCAAATTCCAGATGTGAGTTTTCTTCTTTTCCTTGTGTTTGCTTAGATTGAGAAACATTGTCCTGCACGTTAGTCTTATAGAACACCATTTCATTAAAAACCACATCTCGACTAATCACACATTTTTTCTCCTTAATGAGCCAAATTCTATAACCCTTTACCCCGTGTGGAAATCCTAAGAACACTCCTTTCTTAGCTCTAGGGTTAAGTTTCCCTTGACTTACATGTACATAAGCAATACACCCAAACGGCCTAAGATGGTCATACCCAGGTTTGGTACCAGACCAAACCTGTTCAGGAAGTTTACACTCAATAGCAGAAGAAGGAGACCTATTAATTAAATAACAGGCAGTAGCAGCAGCTTCTGCCCAAAAAACTTTTGACAAACCAGACTCATTCAACATGCATCTTACTTTGTTCATGATAGTCCTATTCATATGTTTAGCTAGACCATTTTGTTGAGGTGTACTCGTACAAGTGTGTTGCCTGGCTATCCCATTCTTAGCACAATAATCATCAAACTCTTTATGACAGAACTCAAGACCATTATCTGTCCTAAGTCTTTTAATTTTCTTCCCTGTCTGATTCTTAACTAAAGACTTCCATTCAAGAAACTTATTAAAAGCTTTATCTTTAGTTTTTAAAAAGTAAATCCAAACTTTTCTAGAGAAATCATCAATCAAAGAAATAAAATATTGGCATTTAGAAAGAGATAGAGGTACCTGTGGTGATCCCCATAAATTAGAGTGTATGTAGTCTAGAGTACCTTTTGTCCTGTGAATAGCTTTCCTAAACTTGAGTCTATGTGACTTTCCAAGTATGCACGTTTCACAGAAATCCAACTCACCAATCTTGTTGGGATCCAACAAACCCTGTTTGCCCAATTCTAGCAAACCCTTCAAACTCATGTGTCCTACCCGTTTATGCCACAACTCTGTCTGATCCTTCTTGTTAATTGAAACTGCAGTTTCACCATTCACAGTGGTACCTTGAAGCACATAGAGACCTTGATGAAGCAGCCCTTTCATAACCACCATAATCCCTTTTAGAACTTTCAAAACTCCACCTTAAGACTTATAGGTGCAGCCATTCAAATCCAACATTCCCAAAGAAATTAAATTTCTTTTCAGATTAGGGATATGTCGAACTTCTTTCAGAGTCTTGATTGAGCCATCCTACATCTTTATTCTTACAGTTCCGATTCCAACAATGTTACAGGCGACATTGTTTCCCATAAGGACTTTTCCACCATTGATTTCCTTGTATTCCACAAACCAATCTCTTCTTGGTGTCATGTGGAATGTACAGCCAGAATCCAAGATCTACTCATCCTTTGGATCATCACAAGTTACCGCCAAGATTTCAGCACTATCATATCCATCAGAAACAGATGCAGCATCTCCTTGATCAGAGTCTTCAGACTTTCCATTCCCTTTCTTCCTCTGAGGACAATATTTTTTAATATGACATTCTTTATGACAAGTCCAACAGGTCTTCTTGGTTCTAGATTTAGACCTAGACTTATGCCTGTCTTTGTTATTATTGGAGTCCCTTTTTCCAAGTCTTCCCTGAACATTCAATCCTTCACCATTCGGCTTTAGTTGCTTTCCATTTGCCTTGAGATCCAATTCCTTAGAATAAGCAGCATTAATAACTTTATCGAAAGACAGCGACTCTTTACCATACTTGAGAGTATCTCGCAACTGATCATACTGCTTTGGAAGGGAATTTTAAAAAAAAGATTGCCTGATCCTCTTCATCTACTTCGATTTCAAGATTCTCAAGATCTGCGACCAATTTGGCGAAGTCATCAATGTTCTCATCAATAGTCTTCGTCTCGTCCATCTTGAACCCATAGAATCTTTACTTTAGGTAGATTCGGTTTGGAAGAGCCTTTGTCATGTACAGTTGCTCCAATTTCATCCACATCTCTGCAGCAGACTTTTCTTTAATCACCTTCCTGAGAATCTGATCGCTGAGACTCAGAGTTATCGTGTTCCGAGCCTTCTTCAAGATTTCTGCCTTCTCTTTTTCATTGAGACTCCCAAACATCTTTGATTCTCCTCTTAGGGCTTCGTCCAGCCCCAAATTTCCTAGGTGAGCCATCATCTTCTCCCTCCATAGATTGAAATCATTCTTGCCATCGAACTTCTCGATATCAAATTTGAAAGTCAACATTGTTCGATCCTCCTTCGTTTGAGCGTCCGAAGAGATCCAAGAATTTCGTCGATCTCTGTGATTTGGTAGAACTTAGCTTTTATACCAGTTTGTGAATAATTCACCAACAATCTACAAAACAGATTACACCAAGCACCAACCAGAAAACCGAAAAAAACAACAAAGAACAAAAACAAATTTCAAAATATGAATCAACAGAAGAACAGAGGAAATTATTTGGTTCGGATCAAATCAATCCTACTCCAAGGCAAGGAGTTCTTCCCTAGTCCAATCCACTATATGAGATGATTCCAGATTACAGCCAAGATCTACAGGATTCTTACAAAGAGAATTAACCAGCTCTCAATCTCTTCCCAAAGAACCCCAATACAATCCCTAGAATTTCTCCAAGAAATTCTTCTCTCAGATCTTGCTATTCTCGTACAGAATGACTTTTTCTCCTCTAAACTAATAACAACCATATATATATATATATATATATATTACATTAGCAGCCAATGAGATAAAGACACCTGACAACCTAACTTAAGCATAATAAGTTACAATAAGCTGTAGTCCTACTATAACTAATTAAATATCCTAAATTAGAGACACCAAATATATGACACCGCCGATGGCAACTTTGATGATCACTATGTTAGATTAAGCAAGAGCAGAGGTGATAGGTAAGGGGCTTAGGCGACTGCAGTGGCTTTAATTGGGTATAGATCTCGGATTCTTTCTTTGTTTCTTTTCGGGAAAAATCTAGGATTCTAATAAGGACAGTTTTTAATTTTTTTTTTTTTCTAAGGCCAAAGTATTATTTACCGAAAAAATAAATCAACTACTTAATATTCATCATAAAATAAGTTAATTTATTTGGAAAATTTGTAATTTTTTCTGCTGAAGTTTAGTTCCCTTGTTACTGCTCCCCACACACACGAATCTTTAAAAATTGATGTTTATACCCCTCAAACTTTAGAATCGGTGTTTACACACCTGTGGCTGGACAAATATCTATTGAGGAACAATAGCAGATGCTGAGGGATTTGGAACGAAGAGAAACCAAGTATATGAGTATGCACTGATGTAAAATCGGAATCCAAGACAGAGCAATTGACTGTAATTGGCAAAGGTGCATTTGGTGAGGTGTGGAAGACTTCACAAAACACATAATTAAACAAATGTTCTTGTTGACTAAATAGTAGTTATTAGATGTACGAGTTACTTTATTCCACAGACAATGGTGTAATCAAAGTCATCTATGATATGGCAAATACTTTATATGCCAGATTATGCAATGTGAGATTCTAACTTCTCAATGTTTGCTCAATGAATTTGAGAAGTTCAGTTTATATTTTCTTTCTGTTATATTTTCCTTTTAGACACATGTTGTATTCTTTTCTGGGGCTTAACCTCTGCCGTAGGCTTTTGCAAGATGGAACTAGGCAAAGAAGCCGACAAAATGCTGGACAAACTAACTTTAAAAAACCGACTGTGGTGGGTCACTGACGACATCGGTCAATGCAAACTGAACTATGCAAATGCATGGTCGGTTACGCTTTGAATGCTACAAACAATCAGTTAATCGAAAACGACTGAGCTTTTTGTTGGGAAAACTTTAATTGATGAAGACTTTTACTAAAGTCAGGATCTAATGTTAAATCATCAAGATAAATTAATCAGAAGCATACATAAATCCATTGAGACAAATTAGAGAATGATAAAGTCTTCAACAGTTAAATCTCCTTAGGTTCTTAAGATACTTTATGGATTCTCTCTATTTAATGGGGAAGGAGGAGGTTAGCAAATATAACGTATTATGATTTGACTTGAGGACCATGACCGTTATAATGACCCTTATATACTAACTTAAATTAGAATCCCATCAATCCTTATTTAATTAGTATTGGGTTTCTACAAATTAAATCCTATACCCGATAGATATTTTTAGAGCCCAATTAATAGATCACTTATCTGGTCCTATTAAATTAGATAATCTATAATATAATTGTCACTTAATATGTAAGCCCATATTAAGAAATTAATAAAATCCCAACAATCTCCTACTTGGGCTACATATGTTTCTTGAAACATTTTTTATTATATATAGTCTTGAGTACACATTGAAAAGCTATATATTATGAAATATCTTTTTAGTTACAATCTGGTTCATCTATCATATTAATATGGGATTAAAGCAACCTTCGTTACATATATACGTAACTAGACTCATCAATAGTCACCATACCAATATATTCAATGACATAGATAGAGTATGGAAGCATGAAAATTATATGCAATGTGATATTAAACATGCCTATTTTTAACTAGTCCAACTTTATTCTTTAGTGAGAACAAATACGAATAACATTCAGAGTTTATAAACAAACCTATACTTTATTCTACAGAAAATAAATATAAAACTTGTCTGTAACAAATAACATCAAAATACAAACTCCCACTAAACATGCATATTATCAAATAAAACAATACCCATATTAGCAGTGTGCTCATGAAAGACCCTGGGTGGTAAACACTTAATAAACGAATCTGCAATCATGGAGTTTGTCTAGATATATCCTATAACTACTTGATAACTCTGAACTCTTTCTTTAACAATGAGAAATTTGATATCAATATGTACTTCGACTTTGCAAAGCTTTTATTGTTATTGGAATAAAGCATAACCAAATTATTATCACAATATATCTTTAATGGTCTTTCTATATTATCCATAATTTATAGCACGATGACAAAATTTCGTAGCCATATCCCATAATTAGATGCCTTATAACAGGCTATAAACTTAGCTGCCATAGTGGAAGAAGCTATGAGTGTCTACTTAGCACTTTTCCAAGAAATAGCTCCTTTAGCTAACAAGTAAATATAGTTTGATATGGATCTTTATTGTCTTGGCATCCAACAAAATCGGAATTAGAATATCCAATGCTTTCTAAATGATTCGATCTTCGATAAATAATCATGTGATCTTTTGTTCTCTGCAAATAACACATAACCCATTTGGCTACTTTCCAATGATCCATCCCTGAATTACTTAAATATATGCCTAACATTCTTGCTATGAACGCAATGTCTGGATGCGTGCATATTTGAGCATACATAACACTTCCTACAACAAACGCATAAGGAATCTTTTACATTTTTTTCCATTCCAACCCATTCTTAAGGCACTGACTAAGACTAAACTTTTCTCCCTTAGCAATAGAGGTATCTTCCGGTGCATAACCTTTCATGTCGAATCTATCAAGAATTCTTTTGATATAGCTCTTTTGTGATAACCCATAGATACCTCGAGAGCAATCTCGATGTATTTGTATGTGTAATACAAAAGAGGTGTCCCCAAGATCTTTCATCTCAAAATTCTTACTCAGAAATCCATTGGTTTCGTGTAATAAACCTATATCACTGTTAGCAAGCAGTATGTTATCAACATATAGCATCAGAAATATGCACTTACTCTCATTAAACTTATGATATATACAACCATCAACCTTATTTACCTCAGACCTATACAAGATAATAACTTGACAAAATATGTGATACCAATGATGGGAAGCCTGCTTGAGACCATAGATGGATTTCTTCAGTTTGCAAATCATTTTCTTTGGGTCACTGGATATAAAATTTTCTGGTGGTATCATATATATCATTTTGTCAATGTTACCATTGAGAAACATAGTCTTTACATCCATATGATGTAGCTCCAAATCAAAATGAGCCACAAGTGCCATTATGATCCTAAAAGAGTCTTTTGTTAAAACTAAAGAAAAAGTCTTTTTGTAATCAATGCCTTCCTTCTACGTGAAACCCTTGGCAACTAAATGAGCCTTATATATCTCAACATTACCTTTTGAATCCTTTTTGGTCTTAAATATCCATTTGCAACTAACGTGTTTCGCACCTGCAAGCAGTTTGACAAGATCCAAAACATCATTTTCCTTCATGGATTTCATCTCATCATTTGTGGCGTCAATACAGTTTTGAGAATTAGAACTTTGTTAGGCTTAATGGAAGTTGATTGGATCATCTTCCAGTACTCCTATATCAACCTCATGTTATTGGAGAAAAACAACATAGTCATCCAGAATTGCACTTCTCCTTTCTTTAGTGAATCTTTACAATGGCATATCCTCTTGAGAATGTTGAGTTTGCACTTTAGCTATAATTTCTTCATTTTGCACAAGCAACTCTTTTACATTGTCTTGATATTTTGGATTTCCATTTTGAACAAAGTCAGGAATAGGAGGCTGATCATTATCAATTGCAATAGCTAGAAGAGAAAAAATTCCTCTTTAAAGACAACGTCTCTAACCTTATCTCCCCAGACAAACTCAACTTCCTTAAGAAATCTCACATTTCCCGTCTTGAAAAATGTCTTATTAGTGGGATCATAAAAGTTGAAACCCCTTGACCATTTAGAGTGCCCAATAAAGTAGCAGCTTATAATTCTTGAGTCCAGTTTCTTTTCATTTGGCTTGTAAGGCCTTGCTTCAACTGGACAACCCCAAAAGTGTAGATGCCTGATACTAGGCTTCTTGCATGTCTATAGTTCGTAAAAGGTTTTAGCTAGTGCTTTACTCAGAATCCTATTGAGAATATATTCTGTAGTCTTTAGAACTTCAATCAAGAGGGATTCTGGTAAAGAACTTCTTCCAACAAAGTAGCAGCTTACAATTCTTGAGTCTAGTTTCTTTTCATTTGGCATGTAAGGCCTTGCTTCAACTATACAACCCCAAAAGTGTAGATGCATAATACTAGGCTTCTTGCATGTTAGTTCATAAGGGGTTTTAGCTGCTGCTTTACTCAGAACCCTATTAGAACTTCTTTCAAGTGGGATTCTAGTAAAGAACAATGATTACTCACACTTCTTACCATGTCGTTAAGCATTCTGTTTCCTCTCTCATCAACACCATTCATGTTAGGTTTGCCTGGCATTATGTATTGCAGAACAATACCGCATTCCTCTAGGAATTTTATGAAAGGTCCTAGATGTTGTTCACTGTATCTATCATATCTACCATATTATTCACCACCACGTTCAGATTTGATAGCTTTAATTTTCTTGTCAAGTTGATTTTCAACTTCAGCTTTGAAAGCCTTAAATACATCTAGGGATTAAGACTTTTCATAAACCAAATATAGGTACTCGTATCTTAAATAGTCGTCTACGAAAATAATAAAATACTGTTGACCATTCCAAGAAGCTATAGGGAATGGTCCGCAAATATCAGTATAAATCAGTTCTAAGTCTCCAAATTATATCTTGGCACCTAATTTCCTAATGTTTGTCTTTCTCCTCTTTATAGACTCAATACAGACTTGGAAATCTGTCAAATCAAGGGGATCAATAATCCTATCAGATACAAGTCTCTAAATTCTCTATTTAGAGATATGGCCTAAACACTTGTGCCATAGTGTGGTGAAATCCCTATCCATTAATTTTTGTTTTGGACCATATGAACTTGTGTGCAAGGTTTCAAGAAATGAGGCAATTGTGTCTAACAAGTATAGGTTATCATGCAAAGACAAAGAACCGGTACCAATAAGATTCGAATCTTGAAAAAAACTGAATTTATTATTTCCAAATGAACAAGAATAACCGAATTTGTCCAAAACTAAAATTGAAACCAAATTCCATCTAAAAGACAGTACTACATAAGTCTCTTCTAAATTCAAAAATTGACCAATCTTTAACAATAGCCTCTATTGCAATTGTTTTACCATCGCCTACATAGATAAATCTTTCAACATCACTTAGTTGTCGGCTCCATAGGTAACCCTGCATAGACACACTTATGTGAGTAGTCTATCCACCAAATGTGTTTAAGTACATAAGCTAAATTAACTTCAGAACAAACCAAATTGAGAAGTATACCTTTCTTGACATGTCATTTGGCGTATTTGGGACATTCTTTCTTCATGTGTCTAGCTTTCTCACAAAAATAATAGGTAAACTCGTCATCCTGTTTCTTTTACACCTTATGCTATAATGTCCCAGCTACAGCTTCTTTTCCACTTTATCTTTTATTGTCCTTACGTTTTGTTACTAAGTTGGCACTTTCAACTCTTTCTCGCTTTAGCATTTCCTCTTCTCGCACACAATGGGATATGAGCTCGTTAAGAGTCTATTTGAGTATTGTAACTCACTTTAAACTGACTGTATTGTGCAAAATGAGAAATCAAAACTAAATGACCCATCAAGTCCTTAGACAGTTCTAACTTTAGTGTCTTCAATTTGGAAGCGAAATGAGACATCTCCTTGATATACTCCCTTATGTTCCCTTTTTCTTTATACTTCATTCAAACAAGGTTAGCCAAAAGGGTACCTGTTTCAGCCATTTCGTTTTTTGCGAAACATTGTTCTATTTCCTTAAGGAACTTTGTAGCATTTTTCTCTTTCGGACATTTAGCCCCTAAAGGTTTCTGAAATGGAATGTTTAATGATCATAAAACTCATGTGATTAGAATGGTCCTACTTCTCCATGTTCACTTCGTCATCAGTGAAACTTTTCTCATTGAGAGGTGCATGCCATTTTTCCCGAAGCGCAAGGTCAAGATCCATGCAACTGAGAACAATCATAACATTCTTCTTCTAATTCTTGAAGTTTGTGACATTAAACACAGGAATCGAATTGATACTGGCAAATATTGTTAAAGCAAAAGTAGCAGCTGAATCCAGAACAAGACAAAATAAAAAGCTCACAATCAATAATCATGTCACAACACAATAATACTAAATTAATAAATTCATACATGATATGATTAAATAATTCACATAATAGTGGGCCCTAACACAAGATACATAGCACAATATTGACATTGAGTTTTTGGATAGAAATATCCACTATAAGTAGTACTCTTCGTGCAATAATAAACTATTGACTACTAATCCTATCAAGCAATAAGCCTTTCCTTAGACCGACTCATTTCTCACATAGAAAATCTAATAATCATCATATATCTATTACCATAGGTATGTCTATTATTTGACCAAAGAACAACCTTCATTTGGGATGGTTACTATTCGCATAAATAATAGGCATACACATTGTAACATTCAAAAATAAAAAAAAAAATTACATTATAGAGATTACTTTAACAACATATAATTTCAATAAATTTATTTTAAAATATAGACAAATTATTCGGTCAAACTAATTGGTCAAAGTCAAAGTCAATGGTCAAATTAGATCAAAGTCAATGGTCAATGGTCAACTAATCGGGTAAGATTGGATTAGGTCGGATTCTGTGTGGATCAAGTACTAGTCGGGCACCATATGGATTTGGTCAACCCAACCCAAGTCCTCATCGCTCCCTTTAGCTGACCCAATAACCCCAAACCCAAACAATTGGACTAAGGCCCAATCTGACCTCTTTTGAAACCCTAAACCTTATGGGCTCAGGCCCAACAAACTTCAAAACCCAAATTTCTTCTTTTTTCCTTCATCATGGAGCGACCATATGGGAAAAGAATCCCATGATTGTAGTCACCATCTGAAAACCTTATTTTCAATTAATGAAATCAATTAATACAACGACTATTGGTTCAAACAATATTGCAAATACAAGTAGAAATTATTTTCTTTTCAAAACCAAAGCCGGACTTCAACAAAGAAGAACAACCGTTTACAAAGAACAAAAGGAACAACTGATTGACATTAAACCATTGACATATCCTATATACACTAAATCTAAAAACAAAAGCATTCATATGAATCCAAAATTTCAAGCAATTTTTAATCCGTATATATATATACTCCCAAAAGTTGAATCCAAATATGAAAATAATCACAAAAAGTTTCAAACTCAGCAATTAATGTTGGAAATTGCCAAATTGGAATACACTCAAATCAAACAAAACACACATATCTCAGTGATTCAACATGAGTGGCTCTGATAACACTTGTTAGAAAAAATTTAATCGATGAAAATTATCATCAAAGTTAAGATCTCATGTTAAATCATGAAGAGAAATTAATCGAAAGTGTACCTGAATTCATTGAGACAATAAAGAATGATAGAGTCTTCTACAATCAAATCTCTTTAGGTTCTTTAGATGCTCTATGGATTCTCTCTCTTTAATGGGTAAGGAGGAGGGGAGCAAATATTACGTATTATTGTTTGACTTGGGGACCATAATCCTTATAACGACTCTTATATATTAACTTAAATTACAATCCTATCAATCCTAATTTAATTTGTATTAGGTTTCCACGTATTAAAGCTCATACTTAATAGATAGTTCTAAAGCTCAATTAATAGATCACTTATCTGACTTTATTAAATTAGATTGCTTATAATACTATTGTCATTTAATATGTAAACTCATAATAAGAAATTAATAAAATCCCAACACTTTTTCCTTTCTCCTTCTTCTTTAGTGTTTTTCCTTTTCCTCCTCCATTTCTTCTGCTTCTCCAATGTGTTTTCCTATCTGTCATGGGCTCCTTCTTATCACTCTCACCACACTACGGTGTTACTGTTGGAACTTGGAAGAGATGAGACCCTAAGTTCACTAGATAATAGCTCATAAAATCCACTGAGCCAACCCTCATGTGTCCAACCCTTTTTTTCTTCTTCTTCTTTTTCTTTTTAATTGTTACTAGTTCACAAGTTCACACTATGCACATGCAGAATAAATAAACGAACAAAACAAAGTAAAAAAAATTTTAAAAAAATTCACGTGGCATTAATAAGGCCACCTTGTGGTGTTGGTGTGACAATCACATGGCTATCATGTGGCGAACAGGGAAGGGAGAAAGAAAGCCTCCATTCACTCTTTTAAAGAATGTTGTAGATTCTGCGCAACTTAATTGAATGGAACGATCTCATTCCCCTTAAACTTTTCCTCGTTTTAAAATATCAACAACTTTGAAGCCCTCAATACGTGCAGCCTCAATCATCCCCTTCTTCCTTCTTCTTTTTTTCTTATTCTTCATTCTTTTAGTCACCACTAGCACGTTCTGAAAGCAAAACCCACCGCCGTTGCCAGCCTTCTTCTTTCGGGAAGGAGCAGCACCGACCGACAAAAACTAATGAAATTCATGCGGTTTTGATTGGTCTTGACACTCCAATCGGTTGGTGGCTGTTTTTGGTATTTGAGAAACCGATTCCATCAGTCGGTCACTGGACCAACTAATTTAGTCGATGACCGACGGACAAAAAAATATTTACCTGGTCATTTCAGGATGTTTACATATTTTGTTGGGTTGCGGTTTGAGCAGTCTTCGTGTATCAACAATTGTCATCGACTGTTGTCGGTCCGTCTTGTTGATTGGCTTCTTGGAGAGCTATATCATTCCGAAGTGCATTATCACACGGTATATTATTCTAAAGCATTATTAGCTATTCTCTTAGCTCATTAAGGTCTCTTAGGATTCTTTGGTGGTGTCAGCCAGTTACCCAACTCGCCCTTCTAAAAAGGTTGTTTTGGTTATCGGTCTTCCCCTTCTGCAGGCGTGGTGTAAGGGAAACCTTTCTGGTACTTTAGGCATCATACATCATTATTTCGGTGTCGTTCAGTCACAATTATTCTTCACTGAGTATTGTTGGGCTTCTATGGTTTCGACGTTTAGGCCCACCTTCTGGCGCAAATTGTTAACGTTGAAAATTCACCTAACAAAATGTATACGGTGTTGAATAAAGTAGTTATTATGTCCGAGTCTATAGGCTATTTGCGTTGGTCACATTGTTTGTTTCTTAGTTTAATGGAGTCTATTTTTTTATTGAGTAGTTATAGCCAGCTTTTTAGCAAAGTTGTTGCAAAAGTGGCCCACGTTTTCTGCTTTGTTGGTTTAGTGGTTTTAGTGGTCAAATGTGTTGCTTTCTTTGTTTGTCTTCGTTGTGCAATTGCAAAAACTTCTCTTCCTTGTGTTTTTACTTTATTTTGTCTTTTGCTCTCAATTTTTTTTTTTTTTGGTAACATATGGTATAAAGTACATAGAGCCAAAATCTATATCTGAAGAATAAAGTAGATAATTAGAGATACAGATAAGTCTACTATCTGAAGAATGATTACATCCTCTATGATATTTGGGGTTTTCACTATGTTGAGTAATTACATAGAGCCAAAATCTATCAAGAGCTATGTAGGTTTTCCGGAGGCTTAATCACTTATTTATAGTCTCCTGAGAGATAACACTTTATCATGTTTGAATCAATTTAATGAATTTAAATAATATGTGAAGATAATTCTACAAGTGCATATCTCGGATACCTTGACCTTGTCTTCCGATATGAATTGATTCAAACTTCATATTTGTAAAGTGATCTCCGATATTGTAAACATTCGAATGCATAATAGTTATCTTTCTCATTAGTGTGAAATAAGGCTCCCCTAATTACACTCATTGGGATGCCAAGAACATTAAATATAACTTCCATGATTAAGGCATTGCGATCTTAATCCCAGCTTCCTATCAACGCAATCTAAATTGGCAAAGCTGGGAAAGCAATTAGACGAAATACTATTTTGTAAAACATCTGTGATTTAAGATTCATTGGCAGCAAGTTATGTTGCATCATGGATTACTTAGAGGAACAATGGATGCTAAAACCGATGTAGCCAAATATGCATGGGGTAGTAACACATTTAGGGATGCATGTGAGTGGGGAATGTTGGACTTTGAGTGTATGGATGATCCAATTGGGCACAATATAATTTACTTAATTGTATTTTAATTAAATGAATGATTTAAAATCCCACATACATAAGATATCCCACATCCAGAGTGATTAAGCCACTTTTCTGATATATGATTTTTTTTTTTATCCCCTCTGTCACGTTTTCTAAGAAAGGGTTCTAGGGCTGTGGAACATTAAGGGGATGTTTGGTGAATGAGTTTAGTTTAAAATTTTTAAGTTTCAATAGTAATTTTTTAGAAAAGATAAAAAAAATTTTCAGAAAAAATAAAAAAAATTTTTAGAAAATAACAAAAATCATAATAAAAAAAATATAATTTAGTTTAAGGTGAAATCCAAACCAAACTCAAGTATTTTAATAACATTTGCACACTCAAGGCACCATGATCGTGATTGGTGATACCATAGGATTACTGCAGAGAGATTGTTTGATAGGTGTTTACGTGGATCAGGCGTGCGCCACAAGTTATGCATTCGTCAATTTATTTAATGATTTTCTTTTTTATTTTTTAATTGAATTGATGATTATCCTTGGCGAGCCAATCAACATAGTAGCTGATGTCTCACGTCTTTATTTTTTTTTTTTTTTTTTTCAGGCTATTGATGTTTTTAACTAAGCATTAAAAAAAAAACAAAACAAAACAAAAACAAAAACAAAAACAAAAACAAAACAAAGAAAGAAAGAAACTAAATGTCACTGAGTTGCAAATGTTCGTTGTGTTGCCAAAAAACATGACAAAGAATTATAATTTTTGAGGAAAATTTTGGTTCTTTATGCCTGGGAAACAAAAGAAAAATGTTTGATTGTGAATTGGTTATTAAAAATGTGAAAGTATACTAAGGCGAAAAAAAAATTTAATAATTCAAAACAACATTATATCAATCCCCTACTCTAAAAACCAATCCCAATCCCGAGCTTAGTCCTGAAATCCAATGCCAACCTCAATCCCAAAACCCGAAGTCCAACCCAAACTTAGTACTAAAATCCTATTCCAGACCAAATCTTGAAATCTAACCCCAACCCCAGGCCCAAACCCAACCCCGACCTTGACCTTGGTACTGAAACTTGACCCCAAACTCAGTCCCAAAACCAAATCCTAACACTGATCTCCATCCTAAAATCTGACCTTGTCCTTTGTCTTGAAACCCAACCCTTGTTCCAAAATCCTACCCCAACCTCCATCCTTAAATATTAACTTGATCCTAATACTGAAACTAAATCCGATTCTCGTTCCAAAACCCAATCCTGGTCTAACCTTGTGATGAAATCCAACACTGATCTGAGTCCTGAAATCCATTCCAGGTTTTGGGTTAACCCCGACACCATCCCCAACTTGACCACGACCCTATTTTTGGGCCAACTCCAACCTCGATTTCGGCCTAACAGACCTCGTCTTCGATTAAGAATTAATTGAATTATGATTTTTCTTTTATGGGCGAATTTTATTACTCTTACTAAGAAGATAAAAAAAAACACCAAACATAACAAACCCCCCCTTTTTAAGGTAACAAACCCCTTATTACATGAGACAAAAACCTTAAATAAAAACGGATCCACTAGTGAAATCTGATGACACTTAAAGGGACAGACGTATGCTTGAGGCCTAAGAACATGTATATACCACGGTACACTGAAATCGAGTACATGTAAGACTCTTTTTGACAAAACCTAACTAGTCGATGGAATTTTCCGATTAAACGAGGGCCAAGACTCAGTAGCATAAGGGCCACTACTAATTCCACATAAAATAACACTAGCAGGACCAAAATGCTGTCAAAACTTAGATCTGATAAATAAACAACCAACATGGAAGATGGAGATAACACCTCTATAATTAGAAATAACAAACAAAAATAAAACACCCAAAGAAAATATGATAAAGACACCGTCATTATTATATATAAACCTACAAATCGTAAAATAAAAAAACCAATCACATAGAAAAATTCATTGTTGATAAAATTAATCACATCGTTGGAAGAAACTGGGTTGCAGAAGCCGAGCTACTATAAGACCACCTCAATACGTGACGAGCACTACCACCAACTGTAATGAGTTACCATTTTAAAATAATTAAATTTGTTATCCAGTACAATTTGATTTAAGATTACACGAAACAATGCATTAATATCGAATACAATAATGTGCCTCTAAGTAAAACCTATCATGGGATGTTTTGTCACTTTTGGATGACGTATCCACGAAGAAAAAAAGTACAAAGGATCTCTTTTATTCAGCAAAAACTAAAAAATTAAAAAAATAAAAAATAAAAATAAACAGGATCTCTAGACAGTACATGTGTGATGAGTCAATTTTGTTGGTTTGAATAAGTGTACAAATTGGTCCTATGATTAATACACAAAATGCACTTTTTCTGATAAGTATTATTGCATATGTTAAAATATTTGAGTTTTAATTATTTTTTGTTATGATTTTTATGAAAAATATTTTAATTCAAAAATATCTAATTTTAGTTTAATTATATTACGATTTAAAAAAAAAAAGTAAAAATCATATACAAAGAACCATTTAATTAAGCCGCATTAGCCGCCCAATTTAGTCACAAAAAGCAGCCCAAGTCGAGCGTGGGTCCCAATGGCATTAGCCTATTTTCGCGTCCTAAGGTGCGTGCATATCACACGCGTGTGGTGACCAATCAGCAGGCGAGTCTCATCCACTTTCATGAGCACGCCAAATTGCATCACCGGCCAGTGGCTCTTGCCTACGCCAGCCATCTGCCCCACATTCTCCGTGCACCCAATCTATCTGTGCCATGTTTCTCGGCATCTTCCAACCAGATTGTTGCAGCCTTCATCCGCTCACCATGCGCCACATGGCTTTGTCAGCTACTTCTTCCAGTCCGAGATTGGCACGTGGCAGATTGCGTGCTGAAAATTTTCTCCTAATTTCTTCATCAGTGTATTCCATTTTTGTGCCAATTTGAGATCAATGAGATCCGGATTTCTACCTTAGCAAGTCAATTTAGTTTCTTTTCCCTTAGGGGGAGTTTGGTAGCAGAGTTTAAGTTGGTAGTTTGAAGTTTAAAATGAGTTAAGATAAGTTGAGTTTAAAATATGAGTGTTTGTTGAAAAGTTTGAGTTGAGTTGAGTGTTTGGTAAAAAAGTTTGAGTTGAAAAGTTAAAAAAAAATAAGAGCCTTGTTTGGATGATACAAATCTGAGCTTAATAAATTTTTTTGGCACACCAACTTAAAAAACTGAAATCAAACTTTTTTTTGTCTTTATCCCAAAATGTTTTTTGTCTTTTCTGAAAATACAAAAATTATGGACTATTGAAACTTAAAAATCTCAACTCAAACTACGCCACCAACCACCCTTAATTTAATAAATTTTTTTTGTCTTTTTCCCAAAAAGTTTTTGTCTTTTTCCCACAAAGTTATTTGTCTTTTCTGAAAATACAAAAATTAATGACTATTGAAACTTAAAAATCTCAACTCAAACTACGCCACCAACCACCCTTGGAATTAACATAAATTCATCAACATAAATTCAGCCACTCCCAGTCAGTGAAAAAATATACAAAATACAATGACCTGTCTAAATTCTACAAAGAAGTCGCGCAATTACATTGGAATTGAGTCATGCTTTCACGTTGTTTTATACCATGGGTATGATTGATATCTTTCCCACATTTCATTAGCTATCCTATCTCTCATGTGATTCATGGCACCCCTACTCTCGTCATGAGGCTGCGTTCCTGTGCTTGGGCCAGCCCCATCGATCCCCTCGCCTAACACGTAATCCGCGTTAACATCGACATATCCCCGAATCGGCACACAATCTACGTCATATTCTTCAAGTAAAGGATCCCCAACCTGCACCGTCCGTATGAAATTGTGGAGAATCGCACACGCCACGGGGATCATTTTTTGTTTATGCATGGGATAGCTATTCATGTTTTGAAGTATTTTAAAGCGCGCTTTCCATACCCCAAATGTTCGCTCAATACAATTGCGCAGCGATGAATGGGTATAGTTGAAAACTTCCCTCCTGTTGCGTAGCCCGACGTGACGTCTTCGATATTCCGGTAAATGATACGTCTCTCGTCTATATGGACTTAGGAAACAATCCTTATTAGCAAATCCCGAGTCTACCAAGTAAAATGCACCTGCAAATGCAACATGCCACGAAAAAAGTGAACAACAACAATATTTGTTATTACCGTAATTGTATGTAAATAATCCCACAAATCAGCTAATTCTAGTTACTTGGTGGAGGTTTTGGGAATCCATGGAACGCCATAGCCGATTCTAGCATTCTTGCATCATGACAGCATCCTTCGTACCCGGCCAACATGTATGTGAATTTCATGTCAAACGAACATGCTGCCAGTACATTCTGTGAGGGAAATCCTTTCCGATTTATCCACGCTTCAGCATTCTCGGTGTCCGGGACGCAAGGAATGTGGGTGCCATCGATGGCGCCAATACAACCCTGCATACATTTTGCGAAAGAATTACTTCGTAATTTTATATCACTTTAATAAATCTTGTGCGATATATTGCTTTGATTATGTAGGTCACATACATCGAACCATGGCCTATATTTGTCCGCGTTCTCCAAAATCAATGGTTGGATTGTCGTGTAGTCAGGTTGCGTTATGAATTCGTCCTTCAGCGAACAAATTACCTGCAACACAGTGGAAAACCAACGGGAAGTTGTCTCTCCCGAATGCTGGTACAGATACGATGTGTGCCCGTTCGTGGCGCCTTGTGAACATATGGTCAGGAAAATGAACAATTGCTCATTCACGTTCATGTTTGTAGTTGGCGCCAATAACCCCCTTTCCGATAGTAGGTTACTCAAGGCTCTGAATGTAGATGCTTTCATACTTATCAAGCCCGTAATTATTCCTTCATGCCCATTCAATACCTCCTCCACCCGCTCGCTTCCAGTTAGCCGTGAATTATGCATGGGTTGTGGATCTCTTCGTCGCCTGGTACGTAGTCTTGATGCCGCAGCTACCACTGCCTTCATAATCCATCTGTTATGTCCGCGACGATCTCACCTTGTTAACACGGGCTCTTCGTCCTGTTCCGATCCTGAACTACCCTCGTTCATTTCGATATGCCGGTTGCACTATCGTATATAATCAAAATTGTACCTGTTATGATGTAAATATTAGCAAAAAATTTAATGGATTAGCCGATTGTACTCGACTAGTGGGTATCAACATATGCCGAGAACGAAGCTATTTTGTTAACAGATAAGACAATTGCAATAACACTAACGCATACAATGTGACTGCATAAGAAATATGTTTTGATACCGCAATAAAATTAATTTCAAGTATGTCGTTAGTATGCGAAAAATTAAAAAAAAAAACAGTCTCGGAAAAAAAAAAAAAAAACTTAATCCTAAAGCAAACAAATCAATGGCCCGGTGGTGGATCGGGGTGCACAACACTGGCAATTAATTCCCGCCTATCCTCCTCGGACAGCTGTTGGAAGGTCCTTGGCGAAGCGGACGCGGTTCGAGGTAATGCCACATTTTGACCCGATCCTTAGGTGGAATACCCATATCGGTCATGATGTTTATACACGCGATCATGTGATCCGTTTCGTCTGACTGCCCCTGACTTGATCCCGAGCCGCCGCCGCCACGGAAATGTTCTACAATTTCCTTCATCGCCAGGCACGTCATCTCGTCCGCCTCGTCTCTTAACTTTCGCTTTCCAGAACTTCGCCCAGACCGGGATGGACCTGCATCGTCACCCACCCTCATGCCGTTCATTCGGCGCGTGCTTGGGGTCAGATAGAAATCCTCTTGTATCTCTAGGTGATATGCCGAGTTATCCATAGAGTCGTCGAAATCGAAAAACGACCCTGTTTCATCCGGCATCGTTACGGACCCATACCCCGATGCACCTGCAGCATGCTTTTTCTCAAAAAGATTATAATAAATCTCTTTGTGCCGGAGTCCCTCATGCCTGAGATGTTTGCATTCTGGATGAAGCTGTATATGAAAATTCAGAATATATTATCACAGACGACACAATTAGTCAATACGAAAAGCGCGTTATCAAATATAATAACATAAAGAGACATAGTTTAGGGGACGCTTACACGAATAAAGCTCTGCCACGCATCGTCAGAGCAGATGACCCGATCCGTTGTTGGATCGTAACCCATGCCTGTCCGCACTTGCAAGACCTTCCAGCCCCTATAAATTTTCTTCATCCGTTCTTTCTTTTGAGTTAGAGTTGAAGCGAAAGCAGGGACTCCGCCAAACTCAGCGTTAAACTTAGTTGCCCATATTTCTAAGGTTGCTTTGGGGGGGGGGGGGGTTTACCTCCACTGGTGGCATTGTAGTCGTCAAGGCGGTCGAGAAATCTTTTTTCTTTCTCCGCAGTCCATACGTAGCTCTCCCCCGATCCTTTTCGAGGCATTTCCTTATTATCGCGATAACAAAAACAAAGAGAAAAACTTCAACAAAAACCAAGAATTTGCAAAGGAATATGTGTTGGCTCAGTATAAAGCGTTTAACATATATGATATGTGGCATGACAGCAAAGGCCCGATACATATACAGCTTCCAAGGCATATAAAACATGGGATACAGACCATGTTATTAGATACCGGTAACTGATTAATAATATCGAGTTACCAACTCACCAGACATATTATATTACAAGAAAAAAGCGTATGTTGTTTACATCATTGCCAACATGGGACAAAAAATCAAACCGAACCTGGAAAACCGAACATGGGACAAAAAAATCAAACCGAACCTGGGCCGGAAAACAGCAAAAAAATGAAAAATTGAACCAACACACTTTGTAAACCATTCTAGCAGACGTAAATATGCATAAGGAAGCTAAGGGAAGGTTTCAAAACTGAAAAAGACAGGAAATATGCAAACTCGAGTAGTTGCGGCACGAAACTAGTCGAAACGGACTCGAAAACTGGAAAAAACTGACAAAACCCAGCGTTTCACTTACGAATTGACTCTAGCATACCTAAATATGCTTAACGAAGCTAATGGAAGGTTTCAAAACTGCCTAAGTTGAAAGATATGCAAATTCGACTAGTTTCGGGCCGAAACTAGTCGAAATGGACAAAAAACTGCTAAAACTCACGAGGAAAGTCTAAAACACGTTGGAAATCAGATGATCAGATCTAAAAATGCATAAACAAGCTTGGACAAGCAACAAAAACAGGTTTGGTGGAAAGATATGCAATTTCGACTAGTTTCGGCCCGAAACTAGTCGAAACGGACTCGAAATTGCCAAAAACTTAGAGAAAGGGTCGTTTCACTTTGTAAATCACTCTAGCAAACCTAACTGTGCCTAACTATGCTAGTGGACGCTTTCAAAACTGCCTACGTCGGAAAATATGCAATTTCGACTAGTTTCGGCCCGAAACTAGTCGAAACGAACTCGAATTTGCAAAAAACTTAGAAAAAGGGTCGTTTCACTTTGTAAATCACTTGGGCAAACCTAAATGTGCATAACGAAGCTAGTGGACACTTTCAAAACTGCCTACAACTCAAACTATGCAATTTCGACTAGTTTCGGCCTGAAACTAGTCGAAACGGACTCGAATATGCAAAAAAGTCAAGAAATGAACCAAAAAACTTTCTAAACCATTCTAGCATACCTAAATATGTCAAACGAAGCTATGGGAAGGTTTAAAAACTGAAAAAGACGGGAAATATGCAGATTCGACTAGTTTCGGCCCGAAACTAGTCGAAACGGACTCGAAAATACAAAAAACTTAAAAACTTGAGTTTTTGGCTTATGAATTGATTCTAGCATACCTAAATATTCATTCTAAAGCTAGTGGAAGCAACAAAAACTGCCTACGTCGGAAAATATGCAATTTCGACTAGTTTCGGCCCGAAACTAGTCGAAACGGACTCGAATTTGCAAAAAACTTAGAAAAAGGGTCGTTTCACTTTGTAAATCACTCTAGCAAACCTAAATGTGCATCACGAAGCTAGTGGACACTTTCAAAACTGCCTACAACTCAAACTATGCAATTTCGACTAGTTTCGGCCCGAAACTAGTCGAAACGGACTCGAATTTGCAAAAAACTTAGAAAAAGGGTCGTTTCACTTTGTAAATCACTCTAGCAAACCTAACTGTGCCTAACTATGCTAGTGGACGCTTTCAAAACTGCCTACAAAGGAAAATATGCAATTTCGACTAGTTTCGGCCCGAAACTAGTCGAAACGGACTCGAAACTGAAAAAAACTTAAAAACTTGAGTTTTTGGCTTATGAATTGATTCTAGCATACCTAAATGTTCATTTTAAAGCTAGTGGAAGCAACAAAAACTGCCTACGTCGGAAAATATGCAATTTCGACTAGTTTCGGCCCGAAACTAGTCGAAACGGACTCGAATTTGCAAAAAACTTAGAAAAAGGGTCGTTTCACTTGAAATAGCGAACAATCTAGGGAATGACTCAACAAAGGGAACTTGACCGCACCAAGAATCTTTCCAAAAATGATTTACAAGCCATGGCCAACACCAAGAATCTAAAGAATTATTTACAAGTCACGACTCTAAGATATCCTCTCCCTCTCCCTCTTTTTTTTTTTTTTTGGTAATCTGTTGGTCCTGAATTTCCCGTTCTATATACTTACATCGAAAAAAAAAAAACACCCTGAAAACAATTGCATCTCATGGGGAATGCTTAAATTTATCAAACTCCCTGAAATTTCAACAGTCCAGACAAACACCCACGGAATCCATACACACAAATAAGATAGCCCAGGTGATATCCCTGAAGACCAAATCCCTGGTATTCCAACATCATTCAACAGACACCCACGGAATCGACAAACACGAACCAGAGAAAGAAATTCTTAAATCCACTACTCTGCAATTTCAACAGTCCATACAAACAATTTCTGTAGCTGAAAACATAAACAAGCGAACCCAATGCATATCAATTAAATAAATGAACAAAACCAAGAGAGAAGGGACAACGAAAACGAGTTCCGGTGTGGAGGGAAAGAGAAACGGTAACATTTCGAAGAACATAGAAGCCAAACAGATAAAAATCTAAATTAATGACTGCGAAATAGGGTACGAGAGATACAAGGGTTACCGAATTGGAGCCCGTGGAGGAGTACCCAGCCGAAATTGTAGGCTCAGGGCACGAATAAACAGTTCGGCGTGTTACTTTACGGGCTGGGAAATACTGGGTAATCCGGCCGACGGTTCGCCTGCACCTCCCAAACCCTCTCGAGCGACGCATCTGGTTGAAGGGGCTAGGGCGAAAGAAATTGAACGATATAAGGAAAGGGGAGAAACGAATCAATTCCCTGTTCACCGAAGCAACTGCAACGCATCTGAGGCTCGATGGGATGGGGGCAGGGCGACCGCAGGCACCGACAAAAGGACATGGGTGTCGGAGTTGAGGGCGAAAAAGCTCGGGCACAGGAGCCAGGCATGGGCGCAGCATAATGAACAGGGGAGATTCCAGGAAACAGTAAACCCACTTGCTCTTACTGTATAACGGTTCAGAGGGCCATTGAAGACGAGTTGGAACGCCAAACGACACTAGTTGAGGTTGAACTAGGAATGAGCAGTTCAAACTGCTGCGCCAAATGGGCACTTAGTATCTATTTTATTTTATTATTTTTATTTGTAATTTTTAGTTTCTCATTTAATTTTGTTTTCCTTTTAAGTGAGCCTCTACAACTCGACAACTAGCGCGCTTTGTTTGTTTGTATTAGTTATTCAAGAATTGTAAGATTTAAGTATTTAATATATTTCAGTTTATTTTCAATTCTTGATTTCTTAGTTTTCTTGTTAGTGTAAGGTGAGTGACACACATTTTTGTGAGAAAGACACCGCTAGTGGAAGGCTAAGTCTTGATTGGATTTTATTTGTTTACGTTCTTGTTTTTATTCTAATTTAATTTGTTATTCAGTGTTATATAAATTTTTCATTTTATTCTCTTTTGCTCAGTGTTTATAATAATTATTTCTGTAGTGACAATAGTTCTAGTTATTATATTTGGTGCATTAAATCATCAGTGATAGGTGGTTTTCTTTCAATTGTTTACATATAAACATCCCTTACTTCATTCTATCATGGGATATTTTGTCGTTTTCGGATGACGTATAGGAATGGTTGTACTTGCTTTAACGAAAAGAGATTAATTCGATCAAATACTTTTTCTATTATTTGTTCTTTCAAATCCATATTTTCCGACTATATGTTTGGGATGTGAAATATATAGTTGAGTTATAAAATTGAAATACTGAGTTTGAACAAAAGCTTTTAAAATTCCTCACCTACCGTTTCTTCATCTTATTTTTATTTATTTCAATTTATTATCAAAAATTCCAAAAACTATCTTTTTTTTTTCTTTATTAGCTTATCTCTCTAACATTAATTTTTCATTAATCTTTATCGATAGTTATTTTTTATCACCTCCTCGTGGGTCGGCCGTCCTCGTTGTACTACAATTGATTGCTTTATCGATACACAATTTGGGCGTAACCATCCCACTTGTGCCATTTTTTTTTCCTTTCTTTTTTAAATGCAAAGATGCTAAGCCTATTTGGAGTAAACGTACTTCAAATCCAAATGGCAAAACTCTGAAAAATTATATAGTAGACTTTCAGCACGAAGAACTTGTTCAGATTGTGAAGCCAAATTCGACGATGTAACCCATACCGACCCTTCTTCTAATTTAGGCCCTAATTTTAAGAAGGCTTAAAAATTTATCAAAAAATAGTCTAAATTTTTGTTATTATTGTTGCGTAAAATCTCGTAAGTGTATGAGTCACACAAGTAATAAAATGTTAAGTAAAGTTATCGATCGCATAAGGATTGTGTTTAATTTTAAGTTAATTACAAAAATTTATTATCGTTAGGATTATTTGAATGACTAATTTAAAAATAAAAAAATGTAAATTAAAATAAATAAAGTAAACTACAATAACTAAACAAAACAAAAATTAAAAATAAAAAAATAAAAAGACACAAGCAAGGTTATAGGGAATTGATTTCACTCTACTGGTTTTATGCTTATCCGATTTAGCAATTACTTTATACAATTCATTAATCAATGGTTCTAATATAATCTCATTACCTCTCCTGAGTATCAAATGAGATATTATGCGTAACTGTACAAATCAATATCTCTATTTAATTTGTTTACCTACATATTCATTAATCACACCCTTATGTAATTATCAAAGTGTTATTAGCCTCCCAAACTCAACAGTAATAAAGACTGTATTTCTCGAACTGCTAAATGAATTAATCTCTCCTGGACATTAATTCATAAATCAAATCAACTAATTCATTTTCCAACAATTTATAAGCATTAAGCATATAAAAACATAATGGATTGAATAAAGACTTCATTAAAAATTAACAAAATTATTAAAACATAGTTAACATAAAAGCTACATCAAACCCTAAAATGAACAAACTATGCAAAACTCATAAATGAAATTAAACATAAAAGTAAGCAAATCAAGAGTTCAAGCATCATCAAATTACAAAAATGAAAGAGATAGAATATGAGAAGAAAAATCCCATGGATGTTCCCTCAATCCTTTAAGCTTTTCCCAAAATATCACCTCCTCATACTTGTTCATTAAATGTTATCTCCATTGAAATTATTGAAAATAAAACCTAAAACTAAAAATAAAAACTAAATCCTAAACCTAAAAATGTTACACTACTATTTTTTTTTGCCTTTTTTTGCCTTTTTTTTTTCTATTGATTTTTCTTTTTCATTTTCTTCTCTTCTTTCTTTTTCTGGGTTTTTGGCCCCTGTTCCACGGCCTCTCCAACCCAGCTCGGAGAAAAATTCTCTCTTTCTTTTCTTTTTTAGGTTAATTTCATTACTAGTACCTATGGGAAAAATATTATTAAAAAAAGCACCACTTTTATTTTTCCCTTCATTACTAGCAGTGCCACGTCATGAACATCAATTGAGGTGACTGTAAAAAGTCAAATATGCCCTTAACCAACCTTAAACTGAAGTTTTCCTCACTTTCCTGCCCCCCCCCACACCCCTCACCCACAATATGTAAGTCCTAGTTCTAAATCTATTATTTTTCTTCCCTTTTCCTCTCACCCTAGCCTCACGCACTTTCTCTATACCATTGTTGAAGATCTGAGCTTACTTCAAGTCCAAGTAATCTCTCCCCATCTTTGTTCACTCTATTCAAGTCACTCTCTCTATCCTCACCATAGTTAAACTGAAACTAGTAGCTCAGTTCCTAGTCCTTTTGAAACACTTCTCACTTCCCATCGGCCTCGTTCTAGCTTATATCAATTGCATATCTAAGGTAATGCTGCTTATTATTTGATTTTATTTATTTCTATATTATTTAAATGGGTTTGCGTTTTGAATTATAATATAAAAAAAGACTATGTTTAACTTTTGAGGGTAAGATCTTGGTCTCCTGTAGCACCTGTGGGTAATCTTCAAATTTCCTATATGTTTTGGTCTCTTATTGTAATATTTCTCGTTCTGAAAAATATTCACCTTTACTAACGGTAAACAACATAATGACCCTTTGGTCATTATTATGATGATCAAATCGGTGAATAATATTTTTACCAAATGGAAGTTATGATTTTCACTATAACGAAAAACAAATATTTGCATATTATTTGGTAGTCTAACCCAAATAGTCATTGTGATAATGACTAACAGGGGTAACAAAAGGGGTTCTAATAACAAATGGAAGTTGTCATAACATTTGAGAATTAGACATAAATGGTCATTTTCATAATGACCAATACGTTTTTGGGATCTATATGTACCATAAGGATAGAAAATCAATTCTAAAGATTTTCTGTAAATATGACATTTTGATATTAATAAAAAGAGGTTATTCATATTTAATAAGTAGTGTCCTATTTACTTTCATTTGTTGATTGTATGATTATTTTGAGCAAACATAAAACACTCCTAGGCTATTGGAAATATATTGGATTATCATATGTATACATGGTATATAAAGAAGACGTGGTAATATGATAATAGTCTAAATAAATGGTCTGCAATCGATGGAATAAGATTTGGGGATCTTATTCATGATAAGATTGTAAAGGTTATCTACTTCCTTGGAGGGATGGTTTGTCTTGACCATCGGATAGGTTCCGAGTATAAACTTTAATGTATACTAGTATTGAGGTATGACATTGGACTGGACCTAAGGTGTTAATTGATTCGGTTTAATAATTCTGTTTATAAAAATCAATGACGCTTTGATTATCATCCTGCATTAATCTTAATCCTGAAATGAATACTTGAGTTCGTATCCATTACTTATGCATTTTGATCCACTATAAGTGAGACACTGATAATTGATGGTCAATATACTTATGTTTTGGTTGTATGACTTATGGATGGAGAAATCAAGATTCATAAATACAGAATCCATAACTATCTTAATGATAGTACATTTTATCTACTTAAAGGCAATATTCGGGAATTGAAAAATAATATAACAAGATCTTGACCATTAGTTTACTTTGTGTTCTCTGATGGTTTATTGATTGTATGGCTTTACAATTGGTAGTTCTTTCAATGAAAAATAATGGAACTTTAAGTTAAAAGAATTGAAAAAGTAAAACGGAAAAAGATCTTAATTTAATCATGAATAACATATGGGGATTAAGCGAGCGATGAATAAACATAGAAGAAGCACTGCGTTAGAGAGCTTTCGTAATACGGTATGTAAACGGGAGTTCAGCTTTAGACTTTTAGTAGAATGGTCCTGAAGTTGATAATTGATGAATAATCAAAGATTAATTTTTCACAATTATAAGAGTCTCTTTAAATATTTCCATCGGGTCCCTCTATTAGCTCATATAGTTCCACGAAGTATCTTGGGATTTGTTCTTAATGAGATCGATAAATTAAATGGGAATTTAATAATGTCTATTTAGACATGGTACTCTCTAACATGCAATCCTGAAAGGATTGGACATGTGAAATTAATGTAGACAAATAATGTGATTTGTCAACATATGATTGGTTGCAAATAAAATAATTATTTGTTAATTATTTTGGTTAATTAAATTTTGAAAATAAGATTGTGTTTGAATTATTTAGTTTTTGAAAACAAAATTTTTCTCTTCTAATTTATGATGCACGAATTTTTAGTGCATGGAGGGAAGAAAATTTTGTTTCAAAATTATTTAAATGTATTACAAATATTAAATTATTAATTGATTTAAATAATGGAGCTTATTTGATAGATTTCTTTTTTTAAAGAATGGTGCACGTTTTTTTGGTGGAAATGAAATCTAAAATATTCTATTTAATTAAATTAATTAAATATGGATAATATTTGTGAAAAATATTTATTTAAATTTAAATTAGAAAATCTTATTTAAATTCAAAGGTTTAAAAAGAGTTTGAATCTAGATAGGATTAGGAATTTTTGACTAGTCTAATTCTTGATTTAAATTTGAATCACCAATCAATCTACACATAAAGAGAAGTACTGCTTTCTTGAGATTCTCCAAGCAAAAAACCATCCATAAGGTTTAAATAACCTAGCCCAAAATTCAAATGATCTTTTGGTTTAAAAGATTATCCAGAAAAATAATTATTAATTATTTTTCAAGTAAGAGATATTTTTGAAAAAGGATTGAAGTATTATATAAAGGTTAGGGGTTCTTGAAAAATGCCAACAATCATAATACACTCAAAGAAAGGGGTGGTTTTTTGGGAGAGAGAAAACGCAAAAAAATAGGTTTTTGTGCTTGAGAAAATTCGTCCTTCTTGGGTATGAGAAAAAGAGAGAAATTGTCATTAAATCAAAACTGTGAGGAAGGTTAAGCCAGGTGATATTTTTCATAGAAGGTTAATTGGTTCCTATTTTGTAGTTTTGAAGAACGAACCCGGATCGAATTCTCAACGAGATACATCGGGATTGAGAAAGTGGGATCTAGACTTCGGAAGAATTACTGATCGCTTGGATTTATAGCACGTGTGCCCACACACACTTTAAGGCATGGGGACTCAAGAATAGTAAAGAAGACACGTTGGTCGATGCTCTAGTAATTCCAGAATCCGAGAAACAAGATATGTTTAATCATGTATTTAATTTATTGTTATATACATCATGAGCTTCTTTTCTGAATCGGCGTAAAAGTTTTAAAACTTCCGCTGCGCCGTAACTCTGATATCAGATTCGCTTTTCCAACACAAGTCAATTTTATTATGACTTTATCAGTGCTAATAATGTGATACATTTATCTTGACACTGACGTAACAATAGGGGTTCTAAAACACAAATGAGAGTTGTCATACATTGTGTACAATAGGAGAAAAATATGTATTTGCCTAACTCTTGTTACACCTAACATTTGAGAGTTGAACAAAACTGGTCAATTTCATTTTGAGCTTTTTGCCAATGGAAATATAATGAAATTGATGAAACAACAGGGGTTTTTAAACATGAATTGGAGTTGTTATACGTTGTGTACAAAGGGAAAAATACATAGATTTGCCTAACTTTAATTTCGCTTAACATTTGAGATTTGAACAAAACTGATCATTTTCATAATGGCTACTCGGTCATTTTCATTATGACCACCCGTAATATATATGTCCTCTCTCTATATCTATCATCATTTTACCTTTCTCTATAATATAAATATAATATTGACTAATTTTTTACGATTTCATTCAAGAATGGCTGCGGTTTGTGTTTTCATCAAGTATAATGGTCATTGGGAGGATGGTATATTGAGATATGTTGGTGGTGAAATGAAGGGAATATTAGTGTCCCTTACCGCAATTTATGTTGGTCTTACTAAGTTGGTGAGGAGTGTCATTGGAATTAGCGGCCTAGACAAGACTATAGTCATGAGATACGCTGTTGAACCTGTAATGCCTCCTCTGAGGATACAATGTGATGCTGACGTTAATTTCTACATACAACTGAAGAAGAAGGATGTTCATGTGTTTAGCAAATTCCCAATTAGCATTGATGTATTGGATGAGTTTATGGCCGAAGCGATACCACCTGAGGTAAGGGAAAACAACCACATAGATGTTCAACCTTTTAGGGATGGTGGACAGAGTGATGAAGCCTTGCAACTTGTAGCTGTTAACAATCTTATCATCCTTTCTCCGGACTGTCCTCATTTCCCACACTAGGTTTGGATTTGCACATGGAAGATGGAATTAAAGAGCAACATGAATTATTGAAGAATGACTTAGGCATGGACCATGATGACTGTAATGCCAGGGAATTGAATGTTGCAGATGCTGCCCGTGATTCAAACAAGAAAAGTATTGCACCAAGCATTGGAGCCCATTCTATTATCAATACTTCTAGAACTCAATCTGTTAATGTACCTAGTAGTGACAGTTTTTTTGGCTCAGTAGTTGTTGTTGATTTTACACCTATCACAATCCGCAAAAATTGTATTTTTGATAACAAAAAGTTATTGCAATACCATCTTCATCACGATGCTATGAGTAAACACTACCAATTCAAGGTGAAGAGGTTGAACTCTACTCTATTACACGTGATATGTATAGATAATAGGAGATGTCCATGGCAATTGCGTGCGACTAGGATGAATGGTAGTGAATTGTTTATTGTGAAGAGGTACAATGACGTCCATACTTGCTCTATTGAAATCGTTCAAGGGCATCATTGTCAAGCCAAGAGTTGGATGATTGGGGAGTGTGTAAAGGCAAAATACTTGAATCCGACTAATACCTCATATAAACCTCGAAAAATAATGCGGGACATGCATGATGAATTTGGAGTGTCTTTCAATTATCTAAGAGCATGATAAGGGAAGAAAGCTGCACTGACCAACCTGAAGGGTAATAATGCAGCATCATACAAAGGTAAATTCCCTTATTTGTCATTATGTTAATGACTGGCATGGTAACTTATATATTTACCACTTGGTAATTATTTTTTAATAATTACCTCTCTTGGCCCTTTACTTACAATTCTGCATGCCTGGGCTGACATGGTTAAGAAAAAAAAAAAAAATCCTTACTCCGACATTCACATTGAGACCGATTCAGAAAATAGTTTAAAATAATTCTACATATATTTAGCTACATCGAAGTAGGGCTGGCCTCATTGTCATCCAATAATTGTGGTTTATGGATCAGCGTTAAAGGCTAGGTTTGAAGGAATGCAGCTTACAGCATGTGGTCACGATGCAAATGGCTTCATATTTCCACTCGCTTTTGTTATCGTTCCATTGAAAACCAATGAATCATGGAAATGGTTCTTCGAGAAGCTACGGGATTCAATAGGCACGCGAGAGTCTCTTGTTATTGTGGCTGATAGGTATAAGGGTATCGAATATGAGCCAACATTATGTATCCAGATGCTGATTTCGGGATATACATTCAATACTTGGCTGCAAACTTGAAGACGAGGTACAAAGATTTCAGAGGCCCTATGAAGACCTATTTTGATGGTGCATCAAGGGCGTATCTTGTCAGTGAGCACCAGCGTCATATGGAATCCATCTGTAATTGTAACCCCGACATGCACCGAAACCTTTTGTAGGTAGATCCTAAAAAATATTCACGAGCATACTTCAATGGACGGAGGTTTGCAATCGTGACAACCAATATTTTAGAGTCATTGAATAGTGTGGATCGGAAAGCTAGGTTAATGCCAGTGGGATTATTGGTATAATGGTTAAGGGAACTATTACAAAGATGGTTTGTCAAGAGATGTGAAGAGGCCCTGAAAATAACATCAATACTAGCCCCCAAGGCAGAGAAACTTATTCATACAAACTTTTCATTGGGACTAACAGTAATGGTATGTGATAACGACCACAACATGACTACAGTATACGCTAAATTTTTTAATGATCAGTAATTTAATAAACGACATTGCACTAATGTTGTAATGACTTCGAAGAAACTAATGTTTTCAACTTCCCTTCGTTATAGCTTTGGCTAGCTGATCAGTTTTCAATACGTTGTTACTGACACTGCTGCCCAACCCTAGATAGTGGATATTAGATATAGAACCTGTACTTGCAAACGCTTTCAGGTCCATCAAATTCCTTGCTCTCATGTTATGACTATCTGTAACCACCGACGAATTGATATATACAATTATTGCTCTAATTACTACATGAAAGATTATCTCTATGCAGCCTATGCACCTGTAGTCCATCCGATTGGTAGCGCAGCGGACTGGGATGTTTCTGAAGAAGTCAGATCATAAATTGTGAATCCTCACAAGACAAAGCGTGGTCTTGGAAGGCCAAGGGTTCATAGGATTTTGTCATAAGGTGAGGAATTGGAGACTACTCGGTATGACAGATGTAATGGTTATGGACACAACTGGCAAACTTGCACTAACCAGTACTGTTACACATAGGTCAAACAACAAGGTCCCAGACATCTTTAACAACTCACAACACCGTTATATTATGACTTTATCATTAATTTTATATTGTATCCGAAATTATGCATAATTAACATTAAAACTTGTCATTTTCATTTTAAGTAGTACATTTGTGGGTTTATCGAATTAGGTGTCAGCAGTAACTGTGATTTCTCAAAAACATGGATTTTCCTCAAATTTGGTACTTTTACAGTAGCAATCATTTTCATAATGATCACCTGGTCAATTTCATTGTGATCTCTGTGCCTACAGTTTGACAAAAATATTTACAAAGTGATGGAACAATAGGTGTTCTAAAATACACATAGGGGTTAACACAATTTGTGTGTTAAGGTAAAAAAAAATTAAATAAAAAATGAATTTGCCTAATATTTGGGACTTTTACAGGCACAGTCGTTTTCATAATGACCACCAGGTCAATTCCCTTGTGACCTATGTGCCTACAATTTGACAAAAATATTTACAAAGTAATGGAACAACCGGTGCTCTAAAATACACATAGGGCTTATCACACTTTGTGTGTAAAGGGTAAAAAAAAAAATAAATAAAAATAAATTTGCCTAATATTTGGGACTTTTACAAGCTCGATCAAATATAATTATGACCACCTAGTCATTTCTATTGTGACTTCATTGCCTACGGTCAAACAAAAAGAATTAAAAATTTGGTTGGCACAACAGGTATTCTAAGTTACACACTGGAGTAAACACGCGTTCTTTTTAAAGGGTTTAAAAATAAAAAATCAAAAAACTCATAAAATAACAATTTAGGCCTTTTACAATTATGACCACCTGGTCAATTTCGTTGTGACCTTATTGCCTACGGCTAAATTGTCATATTAACAATTACAGGTTGCAACAATATACCATATACATCTTAAAATGTTCTATAATGAATAAAATAATGGGGCTATTTACAATATGGACATAAAAAATAAAAAAAAAACAAAAAAAGTTAGTTATAAGTTCATCATATCGTCATCCTCATCACTTTTATAATTATGTTGAAGCTTTCTATGTGCATGACACCACAGATAATATGTTAGCCACTCTCGAAACATTTGCATGCGTCCCTGACTAACCCAATAACGGACTTCCCTCTCTTCTATCAAGCATTCAGCAAATTTAATTATGAAGATCCCACAATCACCATTGTTTCACGAATGAGAATGAATCATAAATCACGTAATTATCACAATTAAGAATATCGTATGAAAACATTTTCAATACATTAACTAATCTATTCTCTTGTCAAGGGATATTGTGCATGGTGGTGACTGGAATTAAGTAAGTTCCCGAAGGTTCTCTTGGTTTGAGTTCGAACAAACTGATCCTATTAGCCAGCATTGGTATAAAATTTGACATACATTCCAATGCTTCTCGGACCTTGTAATTATGAGAGCCTTCATGATGCATTGAGCCATACACCTCAATGGTCTAGTTCATAAGGTCAAGCTTTAGTAATACCCAATGTTTCAACTCATCCAAGTGTATTGGTATTAGCAGAGTGTTCACCTCAAACCATGACAAACCATATCGGATACAAACGCCAAGTATGATCTTCATTAAAGAATCACACGATCCCCAATCAAACTTATCTGGTGTTTTATTGTAGACACATCACAACACAACAATCTTTGCACTAAAAAACGTGTTTACCTTTGCCAACTTTCATTGCCTCAGTTCAGGGTACTGCATGATCTTCTTCCTCAAATAGTAGAATACAACGTCAATATGCTGCATAAACAAAGTACAAGCAAATGGCAAATAAAAATTATGAGTCAGCAAACAAAGTACCTTATTCACATAAGATTAACAAAAATTTAGAACATAAATTCTAAAAAAATCAAATAGAATACTTACTTCATCCCAGAACCAAATAGGAGAGGTTGCCAACTCATAAAACTAACTTTTTATCTCAACCGCCATGAACCCGAGGTCATAGGGTTTGGCTAATGTCTCATACTTAACATTGTATCGGGGAGGCCATTTCCAAAACATAAACATATTTCAATTCATAATGAAATTATTAACTATCATTTTCAAAGCGAATGGACATTTATTCGTTAAAACCAAATTACCCTAGAGGAGTCTTCTTCCATAATCCTTTATTTATCCATTCCCTGAACTCCTCTAACTTTTCTTTTGGAGGTTCATTTGAAAGACTCAATGGAGGGCATATTAAGCTTAGTCGGAGCATGGGATGGCGAGCCAACCTTAATCATAGGTCCGGACTGCTGTTGGCCAAGCCTTGATAGTCTGAACCTTTTCTGCTGAAGAATCTATAAATGACAAATGTAAAACGGGTTAAAATAAAGTTTGACTCATAGGAAATAATCAATATGGATATGTTTGTCAGTTACAGAAATTGGTAACAACCATGTCACTGATACTCTCTTCATTGGCTGCCTTTTCATTCTTTCTCTCCTCCTCTTCTCCCTTGACTTCTTTATCATCGTTTTCCTATTCTTTTTCCTTCGCTGGATCAGCCATTATCTCCTCCTTTTTTCCCAAAATGGACTCAGATTTTTCCTTCACTTCTCCCTCCTCTCCTTCTAAATGGTCTTTATAATTTTCCTGTGTAGTTTCATAACAACAAGTCATAATAAATAGAAATTACTAGTTGTGGAAGATCGAAATGATCATCTACATATAAGGTATACTCAACAAACATTTTTAGGATTATCTCATCTTTCTCTCCCTTGTCACACTCAACTGATGCCACTTCTCCTATTCTACATCTTTCTGCGAAAGGGGAACACAATAGCTGGCATTAACATGGGTCATTACAGAAAGGACCAAATATTCATTACATAAATGACTAGTTGGTCAATATCAATAAATTAGCATGTGGTCATCACCCATGGCTACTACAAACAATCACCTTATCAACATTAAAGAACTCCATGGCTGCTTTCACACCCATATTTGCAACGGCACCGATGTCAGAGTTGACTAAGACATCATCTTGAGAGCCGGAGCCGAGGTCATTTGAATCAGTCTTCAAGGCATCTAAGTCATCGGTCTAAACATTCATCTTGTGCCTGCTGCTGACATGGTACTTAGTGGATGACTTCCCCTCAACATTGTCATTCACGTTGGACAACAATTTGAGAACCTTACGTAAGAGCTTCGTGGACTTCTTCTGTCCTTTTTTAAGATCCTCTAACTTTTTGTTATTGAATCCACCTATCATCGGATCTCTTTTTGAGACTCCCACCACTCGGGGTTTGTATCGGTGCTTGGTTGAGTAACAAATGTCTTGCGAGGTAGTTGAGGTACAACCTTTGGGTTTTTCAAATATAGCTACGCAACACATGGGTCTTTCAACTCTTCTTCAGTTGGCATCATAACAAAATACTTTGGCTACACACATTTGAGATTAATATAACAATGAGTACAAGATATGATCAATATGTAAATGACCGATACTGGTATTAAAGTTAACAAAGGTATGGTAAATACATAAATGACCACCTAATCATTATTACGATGACCAACAATAGTATTCATGCTAGCAAATGTATGGTCATTACAGGAATGACCACTCGGTCATTATGTAAATGACCGACATTGGTATTGAAGTTAACAAAGGTATGGTAAATAAAAAAATGACCACCCTGTTATTATATAGATGACCCACAATGTGGTATTCACGCTAGCAAAGGTATAGTCATTATAAGAATGACCACCCGGTCATTATGTAAATGACAGACACTAGTATTGAAGCTAACAAAAATATGGTCATTACAAGAATGTCCACCCAGTCATTATGTAAATGACCGACACTGGTATTGAAGCTAGCAAAGGTATGATTATTATAGAAATGACCACCTAGTCATTATGTAAATGACCGACACAGGTATTGAAACTAACAAACGTATGGTCTTATAAGAATGACCACCCGGTCATTATGTAAATGATCGACACTGGTATTGAAGATAACAAAAGGTATGATCAATACAAAAGTGACCACCCGATCATTATGTAGATGACCAACACTTGTAAATGACACTACTTACATAAATATATAAAGTATATAAATTACATGTTTCTCTTCTTTAGCGGTAAAAGCTGACATCATATAATCAAGCTTTATATTATCGGCGGAGGTCCATGATAGCATACGCGGAATGGCCTCAACGTACTTGGTGGTGAATTTGGCTGCTATCGTTGGGAGGCTTTCATATGCACAAACGAGTAAGGCATGAGGTAAGGCCGCAATACTGTAATGAACTTTGTCAGACTTCTTTAATGGTCTTTTCTTTGAAGATTGTCTGTTTTCAACTGCATTTTAGATTGCAGCTCGGGTTGCCTCCCATGAGAGTACGCCCCAAGGAAAAGCATTGAACTCAGCCAAGTTATCGGCCAGGGCAAAATACTTTAGGTCTATTTTAACGGAGTTTGCATTTGCAAGAGGAATGCAAAATATCATGCATACTAGGCCAAGCTTGACAGCGTCGTCATCATTGTCAAAGTTTGCATTCGACAGCTATAACTCCAAACGTTCTCTTGACACACCTCTCAATGGCAAAAAAATATCTTATCATTAATCAATTATCGACCATCGGTGCGAGATTAGTAGACCCAACACATTTCATGCCCGTTATTAGGCAAAACTCATTGACGGAAAATCTGCCCATGTCTTCACCAACCTCAAACCATAGAGCATCACCCATTCCTGAGTGATCTGTCAAACGCATTACAATGTTGTGGAAGACTTGCCCAACCTAATCAAGCGTATTTGACTTCAGAAATTGTTGAATGTATGGCTGATGGATCACACCTCGTACTGTCGAGGTGACAACCACTCTTGCAAGTTATTACATGTCTCCGTAATGTTAATGAAAGTATTGATTTTGGCCCAGGTAATTTCACTATCCGGTGCGCATCGAACATATTGAACATACGGTAATGTTACGGGTAACATCAAATAGTAATTATATTTATGACCAAGAAGTAATCATAAAAATTACCTAGCGGAAAATAACAGAAATCTGAATAATTAATTAAAAAATTTGATGACTAGCAAGTCAACACAAAAATGACCAATAAGTCATCATAAAAATGACCAGTTGGAAATAACATAAATCTGAGTAATTTCTATTATAACTAGAAAGTCATTATAAAATTGACCAATACAAAAACTACAAGATGATCTCAAAATTTAAAAATTAGCCAACCGCATTTTCCAATATCACCTACAATTAACCAAACATCAACAAAAACCCAAATACCGAACAAACAAACTTTGTGTTTATGTTACAAAGTCAGATAAAAATACAAAATTTATGTATTTTATGCAAATTTTTTTTTTCAACAAATCAATTAGAAATGTAGAATTTCATCAAAAACACATATAAAAATGCAAACTTTTTTTTACACATAATCAATAAAAACTGCAAACGTCCTTAAGTACAATGCACATTCTTACTGAATAATATTAAAAGTGCAAACTTTTTAAACATAAAAACAAAAAAGCAACATTTTTACCTTTTCAACTTCTGATATCTTCTCTTCTACGGCACTTTTCAGCTTCTTTGATTCCTTAACTTCGATTTCCCCCTGCTTTCTCTTCAACCCTTCCTCAACCACCATTCTCTTGCTCTCTGGTGCCGGTTTTTTAAAACTTTTCTTGGCCGGTGGCCTTTAATATGCTGAAGCCATTATTCAGAGAGACCTCTTTTCGGAAGTAATGTTTTTCTTAGCCAATTTCATGGGTTTCAATATGGGTAGTTTTTAAGATTCTCTAACATTCACAGACTTCCAAGTGGTTTATAGAGGGCTTTCGTGGTGGTTTCGGACGGTTTCTGAGTAGTTATGGAGTGGTTCCAGCGGTTGCAACTCTTTCTCTCTCTAGATTTTAGTTTCTCCCACTAAAATATTATAGATGCTAGTTTGAAAATTTTTTTAGGGCATGCGAGGGAGAGGGATTTTTGGGTGGGTGGGAGATAAGGGTAAACCCGGAATTTGACATACATCAAATGCTGTTGGACCCTACATATAAGAGACTTTGATGACGTGGCAGTGCTAGTAATGAAAGAAAAAAAAAGTGGTGTTGTGTTTTATAATATTTTTCCTATTGGTGCTCTTAATGAAATTAACCCTTCTTTTTTTTTTTTTTGTTCTTTTCTTTTCCTTTCTTGCTTCAGCAAGTGCTGGCGTGGGCTTGATCAATTACAGCAAGTTGGGCCAGGGGGACGCGTGGCACTCAAGTGTTGGTGAGAGAACGAGCTCATGTGAGTTTCGGTGGTACGTGAAACACCGGAAATGGCACATCTGCCATGGCACTGACTCGACTCTGTTGGAACGGGCCTTTTTTATTAAACAAAATTAAACAAAATTAAATTAGCATAAATTAAAATGCTCAAGAATATAACCAATGTAGATGTTTGAAAAGAGTAATAAATTAACTCTATTTTATACCGTTGCCAATCATCATATTCTAAAATTATATAATAGATAATATTTTTCCTTAATATTGCTTAGATATAGAGTTTTTCTTTTTCAAACTTTTCCTTTCCTGTTTATCTATCAACTCCCTCTCTCTCTCTTCTCTCTCCTTCGACCACATCTCTCTTTTCTCCGTCCGACAATCTCCTCCTCCAATTTTTGTCGTGGATCTTCTCGCTCTCTCTCTGTGCCGCCGCGAAGTGTTGACGTCAAATCACTGTTGGTTTCTTCGCAAAAATTAGGACTGACGTCGTTCTTTGATGAGATTGTCACATGTGTAGATCCGACATTGGAGCTTCATTTTCTTGAGTGAGATACTAGCGTCGAAGTTCCTTTTCTGACGCCGTTCTCTTAACAAATTCATCAGTTTGTAATGGTTCAACATGATGTGTCCAGCGTTATAACTCTAATCTATTCCATTGAAAACACACGTCGTTTTTTATTTCGCGTAATGTTCATCATTCTAGTATTCTCACGTTTCGACCATCGACAATAAATATTAATCATGGTCTGATTAGTGTTCCAAAGCAAACTACAAAAAAATTTTCAAATCCGCTCCTAAACTCACTTGATGTTCTATCAGCCGACGTCAATTGTTTTTTCATATTCTTTAAGGATTTACGAAGGAAAAAATAATAATGCAAATTATATAATTAAAAAACAACTAGTTTGTAACTTTATACATTTTAAGTCTACAATTTTGTCAAGTCAACGTCAGAAAAATTAAAGAAGACACTCATATATTTAATTCTATCTCTAGAACTCAAATCCTAAAACAAATACCCAATCTAAATTTTCAATATATCACATGCACATATTAGCATTCCAAAAATCTATGTCAAAACAAAATTAGCAATAATAATTTAAAAAAACTTGAGATTCTAGAAACAATTATACAAAAATTGTCTTAAAATTATACAAGAACATACCATTAAGGTTCTAGACAATTTTTTGTGGCATGTTATGAAAAAGAAAGCCTTTTATCAAAACATAACTTTAAACTATTACATCATACCAAAATCATATTTGACTAATAAAAGTAGAATAGTGTAATAAAATATGATGAAAATTTGATGTTTTAACATTATGCCTACAATATTGTTTTTCCTTACCATCTCACAAAGTTCTCCTAGAAACAATTAATATCCTCTAATAAAATTTAGGTTTAATTGCGTGAGTATATGTTTTTGGTTTTAACTTTTTCTTATTCTGTTCTTTTATTTTAAGAAAGGATTGTGGAATCGTTTGAAATTGAAAAATATGCTTCAATTTCATCATTTTTGCACATTTTTTTTTTTTGGAACTTTGGGGGTATGGGGATTTGAACTCTACAGTTGCATGTGAAATAAGATGTGGTATTACTGTTAGATTATACCTACAACCACCATTTTTGCAGTTTTTGAACAAAAAAAAAAGCAAAAATAAAATTAGGCTAAAATATTTTATGCTTTCTTTTAAAGGATTAAGACCAACAAATAAAATCACGCTAAAATTTTGTTTTCTTCGATTTTTTCTACTTGTGTACGGGGAAGGGGGAAAAAAAAAAAAAAAAAAAACTAAGATCACATTTGTGTTTAGAGTAAATATCACTCTTCTATGTCTTGTTATTCAAATGTCTAAAACAATCGTGTATTTGTAAAATCAATTACGGAACATTCTAGTGATTAAATTTTTAGAATAACAAAACTGTCTTTCTTAATTTCTATAAAATATTGTTTTAAACATGTCTTAGTAAAGAATTAAACTTCAAAAATTAAAATGATCAAATAAAATGTTTCAATTAATATGAGAATTTTTATAATTTTTAATATTATTAGTCTTTTTTTTCTAATTGGTAAATTGTTGTCGAAAGCTCAATTATTTTCTCCTCATCTGAATACCAAAAATAAAAAATTAAAATTAAAATAAAAAAAAAGGAACGAAAAAAAGAAAAGAAAAGAAAAAAAAAAATGCTCGCATCGATCATAATCAAATGCACCTCAATAGAATTCTTTACCCTATCCCCTCTACTTGATTTCAAATCTTTTTCTTCAAATGAAGAGACAGAGAAAAAAGTTTCAGGAAACGGTTTTATTGACAAATGGGTGAATGGTCAGCAAGAAAGAAACAAGAGTGATAGAGACAATTACCAAATTTCTTTAATTGCTTTAACTCGTCCAAACCGAGCTTATAACAAGACGAAAAGACCAAAAGTCTTCACTGGTTTCCCATTGAAAAAAAAAAAAAAAAAAACACCCAACTTGTTCTTTCTAGCTAGTTTTTATTTCCGCTCCAAAGTTAATCAATGGCACAACCCAACGCGGTGGAAATAGTAGAGATCTGCATGGTGGCTCCTCCGCTTCCAGCAGACACTGATGTATCTCCAAAGCCTCTTCCTCTCACTTTCTTCGACATATGTTGGACAAGATTACCACCCTCCGAACGCCTCTTCTTCTATGAATTCCCTTTTCATGATCACTCGCGTTCCATTTCCAACACCACCACATTCTTCCACTCCAACATCATTCCAACACTCAAACATTCCTTATCTCTTTCTCTCCTACACTTTCTTCCTCTTGTCGGAAACCTCACTTGGCCTTCCAGTTCCCTTAAGCCGGTCCTCGTGTACACTCATGGTGACGCGGTTCCGTTCACTATAGCCCAATCCATTGATACCGATTTCCATCGCCTTTCAAGCACTGACATACTTTGTAAAGCTACAGAAATTCATTCTTTGGTGCCCAAATTGTCTGTATCCCATGAAAGATCCGCCATTTTTGCAATTCAAGTCACTCTTTTTCCCAACAGCGGGTTTTCCATCGGCATCTCTAGCCATCACGCGGTTGTAGATGGCAAAAGTTTCACATCATTTTTTAGACTTTGGGCTCAGGTGAGCAAATCATGTTCACTTGGAGAGGGAAAGTCTCCGAATACCTTGTCATTGGAGCCAAAACCATCCTACGATCACAGAACCCTAATCAAGGACACCCTCGGCTTCGAAGAGATGTTCTCGAACCAGTGGCTAAACATAGAAGGACCAAATAACAGAAGTTTAATGCCTACAGAACGTCCAATTCCACAAGATTCAATTCGAGGCACCTTCCGAATCCCGCGAGAAAAAATAGAAAAGCTAAGGCGAGTGATCACTGAGGATGAACATCAAGTCCTAGTCCACACATCGACGTTTTCTCTAACATGTGCCTACACATGGGTTTGCTTAGTCAAAGCAGAAGGAACTAGCGACAACAGAATGATAGCTTTATCCTTTGCCGTAGACTGTAGGTCTAGGTTGGATCCTCCTCTTCCCGCGACATATTTTGGAAACTGTCTTGCACGAAAGGTAGTGGTTGTAGAAAGAGAAGTCCTTGTTGGAAAAGAAGGATATGTTTTGGCGGTAAATGCAATTAGTGAGGCAATAAAAAGTTTGGAAAATGGACTTGTTGACCTAACTGGAATGGAGAAAATGGTTCCCGCTTTGGCTCGTGAGGGCCCGAGGATTGTAGTGCCTCGATCAAGCTACACCATTGCAGGGTCGTCTAGGTTTGAGGTTTACAAAACTGACTTTGGATGGGGACAGCCGAAAAAGGTGGATGCGGTTTCCATCGACAAAACAGGAGCCATATGTCTTTCAGACACTAGAGATGGGGACGGAATAGAAATTGGCTTGGTACTGAACCCAAATCATATGGATGTTTTGCCTCATTGTTTGCTGAGGGCCTACAATCTCTTTGAAAGCTGCAAAATGCCACACTCCGATCAAAGTCTAGAGACTAGGTATCTCCCTGTACCCTTTTTTTTCTTTTTTTTTTTTCTTTTTTTTTTTTTTTTTTTAATGTGGTAAGTTTAGGATGATATATGAATAAGTAAAGACTCCTCCTCTGTCTTTTGATCTTGTTGGATTGAATTACTATTTGCAAGTGAAGATTTCTGTAAGCGTGAAAAGATGATTTCCTCTCTTCCCTTTGATATTTGGATGCTTTAATTTCTATTCTGTTGCTCTTCGTTTAGTTTCTTCTTGCAGTTTGGCGTCTAATGTTGAATTTAAGATATCAAACACCTAAATGTGCTTTTAAATTCTATTAGCCAGGTTTCCTCAATATCATCATTCTCAGTACAAAATCTTAATCTATAATATATATCTATGATCTATATATATATATATATATATTCTATAAGATGTAAAATAAGCTGACAAAATAGTTATCTATAGTCTCTATCTGTAATCTATATCTATGATCCATATATATTCTCATTGCAAAAAGACGTAATAAGCTAGCAGGAAGCGGTTGACCTGTCTACGTCTTCTTTTGTTTCGTTTCTTTTTGTGACTAAATTCCCTGAGTCATTTCCTCTCAACTGGTGTGTTCTCCAGATTCTGTAAAAATTATATTTTTTCTGCCCGAATTTTAGATCTTGTCACAGAATGTCACTAGAACTTCAATTTGTAACATTCTTTCCCTTAAATTTTGGAAAAGTTTACGAATTTCCCTCTTCAATTAAGTTTTTAACGGAAAATACACATCACACTCGTGTGAAGCATGGGTTGTAGATATTAAATGGGAAATTACAAAGTTACCCTTATAATTAGGTTAAATGAGTAAATATTTAGTGTTTATTGTCATTTTCTTCCATACCTCTTTCTATAAGTAACTTCGTAATTTCACATTTAATAAGGGTAATGGATGGCAAGAGTGTTATCAATGTATAGACTTTATAATTTTCTATTCAATACCCCCAATTCATACTTCCATTGAGTGATATGTGCATTTTTCATTAAAAATTTAATTAAAGGCAAATTTCGTAAACATTTCCAAAGTTTAAGAAGAAAAAATTGTTACAATTGAAACACTGAGGCATTTTATGACAAGACTTAAAATTTAGGATAAAAGTGTAATTTATCAAAAAAAAAAAAAGTGTAATAAAAAAAAAGTGTAATTTATCATCATATTTTTTATTGTCACTGTTGAGTTGTTTCAATATGTTATTCACAATAAATTGTAACATATAAATCATATTTTAAGAGGTATGTAATTTTTCTTTTTTACTATAAATAAATCATTTTCTTATTTCCTTATAACAACTCTCTCTCTCTCTCTCTACTCTCTTTTTAAATATCTTTTTGGGCGTTTTCTGCCCAAAAAGTAACATAAGAGGAAGATTTGTTACGAATTCAAAGGGGAGAGAACGAATGTTTCATTTTGAAATTCGAGAGACGAAGTGTTGCTAGAATTATAATTCGGGGAAATTTTTGTTTTTTGTTTTTGTTTTAATACAAGAATGTCATAAATTTGACACATTCTTATATTTATGCCCATCATAATATTAAAATTGATAATTTTGTCATTTCATGACATTAAAATTATCAATTTCAATGTTAAAATGGGCAAATTTATAAGGAGATACTTAGAACATGACTCTCTACTTAATTCTCTCATTAAATAATTAAATGAAAAATCTAGTAAATAGATTTTAAAAAAAACCCCTATCTCTTGCTTTTCTTCTCTTTCTTTTTTTTTTTTTTTTAATTTATTGGAATAATTTTTAGATATCTCCGACTCCATTCGCCATATGTCGGTCACCAATGGTCGCCAGTTGTCAGTCACCAATGGTCGATGGCCGACTGCCAATCCCCGGTAACTAGAGAGATTATGTTAAAATCTAAAATGCATTCTGATAAAAATTTTTTTTCGTATTTCAACAAAGATGACCGGACGTATCTAGTTCGGTCACCGGCATCGATGCCGGTTGCCAGAGAGATTCTATTAGAATCCAAAATGGATTCTGAAAGAGTATATTTTTTGGATTGCTACAAAGATGGTTGGACATTTCTGGCTCCAGTCGCCGAAGAGATTCTGTTAAAATCCAAAATGATTATGACAGATTTTTTTTTTAAATTTTCAATATATATGGCTGGACATCTCTGGTGCTAGAGACTTTTCGGATTCTGTAAGACTGCATTGCAGATTCTGCAAGATTGCCTTTCTAATTATGCCAGAATGCCTTTCAAATTATGTCAAAATGCCCATGCATTTTTTATTTTGCTAGAATGCCTTTTGGGTTCTGTCAAAATACCTTTCGGATTATGAAGAATGCTTTTGATATACCACTAAAATAAATCAATTGTACATATTAGCACTTTCTCGTACAAATTCTCAAAATACGACTATTTTTCAGCTCAATTGCACACAAAAAAAAAATCGAGAAAATAAAATTTAAAAAATTTAAAAAAAATGTACATAAGAGCGAGATCTGAGCTCTGCTAGCGAAAACGGTTTCTACTAAAATCTGAGAATTTAAAATGGATTCTGATAGAATGCAAAATATATTCCATCAAAATTCAAAATGGTATACCAGAATTCAAGAAGGAAAAATGGACTCTGATAGAATGCAAAACAAATTCTTATCGAATACAAAATGGATTTTGATAGATTACAAAATGGATTTTGATAGAATAAAAATTGGATTTTGATAGAATACAAAATGGATTTTGATAGATTTCTTTTTTCACATGTCCGGTTGAAATACAAAATTATTAATGATTTTACTTTCACCTTACAATACCAAAACTTTTCTAGACAAACAAATGGAACCGAGAAAATCAACAAACAAACCACCAAAAACAAAGCAAACCACCAAAATAAATTTTCTCAACAAACAAAACCACTAAAAACAGGCAAATCAGTCACAAGAAAAATAGCACATGCTTCTCATGCTAGTAAGTTATTAGTTTTAACAAAATTCTTTGTCAAACAAAAACAGCATGCAGGGAGAGGCTTTGAACATTTATAGAAAAGAGTTCGAAGAGTGATTGCATGCATATTCCCGTAAATTGGTGCTAAGAAATGTAAATTACTTGTAGTAGGTTAATTTTTTCTCAGCTACTAGTGGTAAATCCTAAATTCTAGGAGGTTTTAAAAAAAATAAATGAAAACTCAACTTATTGCCTTCAATATAGAAAGGGAAAAAAAAAAAAAAAAAAGTGCATGATGCAGAGTCCCGTCCAGAGATGCTTCATCAATTTCTTCAAAACAAACCTGAAAACAACATAAATGTATGCAATCATTTAACAATCAAAATTCAAAACAGATAGGATTATTAACAAGTATAGGAAGAAAACTGAATATATTAATTAAACTAGGAGACACATCTTGCTATGGAAATTCAACCATATTTCCAACTGTATTGACTGATACAGAAGCTCAGTTCTTTAATAAAAAATAAAAAGTAACTTTTTATAGACATTGCTTATTGCATGATCAAGATGATTATTCCACCTGTAGAAAAGGATTAACCATAAAAGCACTCCTCCTCATAAAACCATAGAGGAAAGAGAATATGATGCTAAACCAATCTAAGCCTTTTTGAAATATTGCTCAAGCATTTCTTAAGGTAATAAAAAATTTCTTACGAATAATGCACCAGAGAGAGTAGGTTCTCCAAAGTCAAACAAGTAAATATGACAAGATACAATCCAAAGTCAAATCATACAAGATGCTATTGTGCATATAAAAAAAGTTGTTCTAGCAAAAACTAATCAATTCTCATCATACTAATTTCAAAGATAAGCTAAATGGCAATTTATATTAGAAACCATATGGAAAGTCTATAGTTAACCTGTTGTCATCAGATGACAAATGCAAACAGATTAGCTAGTAATTACCAACCAGCATACCAACTTACAATGAAGCAAAAGAAGAAACCGAAAATCAGAACCCGAAATTTGGCAGCAAAACAATTGACTGCTTATTGGATTCTTTACTCCAATTCAAAGATCGCACATACCAAAAAAAAAAAAAAAACTAAAAATTATATGTACAATGCACATTCAATACACAAATAAAAAGCTATACATGAAAATGCATAAAACAATTACCGGAGAGGCCGGACTTTGTCGCGACGTCTGGTCCGATCTCGGATGCCTACGCTGAGGATGAAGGCGAGACATATATACCAAGAGAAAGAGAGAGGCATCACTTGTCGATCGCTGAGGCCATCACTCTATAGATTGCGATGGGATTCGAAAGCACTGACGGGATCCAAGACCGGATCTATGCATATTTGCCAAGATCTGGGGACACACGACTTTTCTCAAGCTCCAATGACTTAGCAACGGATTTCGCGTAGTGAGAAATTGAGATGCCAAGGTGGGTTGGGGAAGGTGGTGAAAAAGAGAGAGACAAGGACGGCTAGAGAAGGAGGAGAGAGAAAGAGAGAGGGAAAAGAACAGTTGGAGAGGGAGGATGTAACGACTTCAAAATTTATAATATTAATTTGCCTCCTAAATAGAGAATTAAATTGTAAATTTCACCATTATTAACATTTTTAAAATGGTGACAAGAAAATATAAATATGATTTTACTCCTATTTTCTATTTTAATTGAGATTTTGTGAAAATATTATGTGTGAAAATTTCATTATATATATAATGAATGAATAATCATAATTTTATAAAATAAAGAAGTGAATTTTATATTATGCCAAGATTTACCTACTAAATTAAATTTAACAGTCTAACTACGATCTCAAAAAAAAAAAAAAAAAAGGGGTTCAGGGGAGTGCTCGTGCACCCCTCACCCAATGGATAATTACCTACTGAGCAAGGCAGTAGGCTTAAAAAAAAAATTAAGGGAAGGGGTACTATGCACCCCTCCCCTTGCTCAATGATCCAACGGCCCACTAAGCAAAGCAAGTAGATAGTGAGTTGCATGCCTGCTGCCAGTAAACTGGCATCGATCCAAAACCAAAAAAAAAAAAAAATTTAAGGGAAGGGGTGTCGTGCACCCCTCCCCTTGCTTAGCAGCCCACTAAGCAAAGTAGGCAGGCAATGAGTTGCCAACCTACTGCTAGTAAACTGACATCGATTAAAAAATAATAATTTCAGAAAATAGGCTGCACAATTGTGGGGTTTTTGAAAATTCAAAATCCAACCCCCAAATAAGCAAAACAAAAATGAAAAGATTAGAAACAAAGAATGATTACAATGAAAGATGATGGACTACTTGAATGACTACTCACTAAAACCACTTTGAAATAGATGAAAAACCATTAAAACAACCTCTCAACTTATCCTCTTCAGCTGAGCAAATTTTTGGAGAGATTAAAATCCAAAAACTTTCAATTTTTAACCCACAATAAGGCTTGGTTGTAAAATGGTTTTAAGGTAAACCAAAACCACTCTTTTTTCTTTCCAAAAAAAAAAAAAAAAAAACTATACAAGTAAAAAAAAGTTTCCTCTCTTCCTTCCTTCATTGTGGATGAAATTTGTAGCTAAGGGAAGCCAAAAAATATTCTTCATCTCCTTCCATCCACGCCCAAGATCATTTTTTTACCAAGGAAGAAGAGTCATTCCAAGTGCTTTCCAAGGCAAAAACTTATATTCTTCCACTTGTTTCCTAGAAAGAAAAATGATGTTTGAAAAATGTTTTTGAAGTGATGTTTTATCTCCATTCTAGCTCTCTATTTCAAGGATCCAAGAGTGATTTAAAGCCTTCAAGAGAAGCTAAGAACCCACTACTTTTCTAAGGGGTAAATGACTTGTAAACTAGTGGTTTACCAAGTTCTTGATAACTTTTCTTTCAAAAATGTGTTCTTACAAATATGAAAATCTTGGTATGGTAAATGGCTAAAATGTTGTTTTGGGACCTAGTGAAATAATTTATGTGCTTGGCATGATTTAAAATGGCTAGAAAACATGATTTGTGTATGGAATATGATGAAAAGTATGTTTATGTGATTTGTATGGTTATATGACATGAAATGAGTGTTGATGTATGAGAATAGGAGATTATGGCATATTTATATGTTATGTCCTCTATTTAATGAAAGCATTAATGATAAAAAAATATTTTAACATTACAAATAGGCTAGAATAAGAATCAATGACCATAAAGTATCAAAAATAACATTTTGGCATAAATGTTAATAAATTGGACAATGGTATTTTGAGTGGGATTTTCATACTCATAAAGAACAGAATATTACTCTCAACGTAATCAAGAAGAAGAGCTCAAGTTTGGTTAGAAATAAAAATGTCAAAAATGATAATTTTGCCCTCAAGGGTTAAAATCATAATTTCACTAGCCTAGAGGCTTTATTTGTATATGAAACTTTTTAGTCTTGATTAGAGACTTAAAATAGACTTTGTGTCAGATTTTGATGATAAATGGATAAAAAATAACTAAAACGCCATTTTTGGGGTCAAAACATAAGTATTAAAAAAAAATTTAGGGTCAAAAAACACAAATAATAAAAACAAACCATGTTAAAAATGAGTCACAATCCTATGAGAACACTTTATAAGGACATTAAGTATAAAAAAAAACGTGAACCCAAGGGGTATTGGGAACTAATCGGGGCCAAATAAAAACTAAAATGTAATAAATAAAAAATAAATAAATAACATGTCAAATTATAAAATTTGCTTAGACTATAATTAGACAGCATCTTTGTCACCTTTAAAACAATTTTATTAAGCTAAATAAATACAAGGAATAATATGGTTTATGTTGTAGTCAAATGTACAACCTTAAAAGACATTAACGGGGCTTAAATGTAATACTTTTATTTGATTGTGTTTAGAAATGTAATAAGTTACAAAAGCCATTTTGAGAGCTTAGGGGCATCGTAAACATTATTCTAAGGCTCTAGGATAAGTTTTTAAAATCCATCCAATAAATCTAGATTAAAAAGTTATGTCTAGTGGTAAAATTGTAATTTTATCAAATTAAGAGGTAAAATGGTACTTTGATGGGGAGAACATTTTGGGCTGTAGGTAGAGGTTTTTGTAGACCTATAAAACTGCAAGAGAGATTACTAAAAACTAAGGTCAAAATATTTTACAAGTTTAAGTTTAAAAATGCTTAAATCACCAAAATAGGGACAAATTGGTAAATATGTACCCCGTGGGTTCGGTGACGAAAAATGAACCCACCACTAGGTTTGCTGAGATCCCATGTAATTGTTGACCAAAACTTAATAAAAACAACAAAGTGTAATGTGCCTTAACAGGTCCAAAACAATAATAAGGCCAAAACACTATTTGGAAATGATTTAAGCCAATTACAAGTAAATAGGTCGCAATTGACCCACAAAGCTCACAACCCACAAAGATGGCCTAATATGATGTTAGAAGACCATGATTATCCATAGTCACCTAATGGGCCCAAATATAAATAAAGTGGGATTAAGTGAAATAATAGATAAGAAATTAAATATTAAAAAATTAACTCACTAACTCATTAATAATTAATTAATTTAAATTTTAAAATTAATTACTTACTAATTAAGAAATTAATTTATGATAATTATCTAATTAATAATTAAGGATGTTATTCTTTTATGGTAAAAAAAAAAAACTTAGAGACAAATTAATGATTAAATTGAAATTAATTATTAATTAAGAAAATGAATGTCCATAATCGAAAACGATTCAAAAACATTACTCTAACTGTCAAATGTCAATTCAAAATTAGGACATCGCATTGACTTGAAGGTAGAGTTAGAAACAATCTACGCGGATACACAGTTACGTGATTTTCTATAACTACAGACCCTACATGTAGTGTGGTTGTTTATATGATATGCACGATGCGAGCTCAATGTTTATTTTTGATGATATAATATGATGCCATGATGACGTATTTATTTACACACTTTATGAAAGTATGGTATGATGACGTGTTTATTGACACATTTTACTAAAGTATGCCATGAAGATGTGTTTACATACACGCTTTATTGAACATGTCATTCTTGCATGCTCACCATATGGCTTTATATTTAAGAAAGTGAAACTAATGATCTGTCGTACCAATTTTCGACCGAATAGGAGGATATTCACCTCCAGCTAAATGGGAGAAAATAATGATCAATGAAACTAAAGTTAGACCTTCGGTGCTGACGGATTGGCTTACTCCCCCGTCTTCCCCATTTAAGGCTACGAGCACCCTAGTACGAACACAAGGGCTCATAAAATATTGAATGAATAAATGGATAATTGCATAATCTACCATGCATTTTCAATTATATGCATTTGTGAGATTGCACGTCTATGCTTAGTGAGTTTATCTTATCCTTTTATGTTTCCTACTATAGGTAATTCAAGCAAGTTGCCTATGACATATTAAACATTGATGGATTGACAATGCAGATGCATGATAGGTGAAAGTATGATGGGTTCTATAGATGCCACATGCATTCTTATATTCCGTACATGTTTTTGAGGATTTGTCAAATATTGTTTTAATGTTAGTACATTTTAATACTTAGGTATAAAAAACTTAATTAGATATCGGTATGACTAAGTCTAAAAGGTTATGTTAGTATGTTTTGTTCAAAACTAATTCTAATTATTATGATTTTTAAAGAAGCACTTCTTCCGTAAATAAAGTTTTCACAAAAAAAATCTCCTGAAATGAACTGGTATTGATTTAAATAAGATGGAAAACCAAGTAAGCAAGTTTTAAGTGATGGCCTGAGAGGTTAGGTTGTCATAGTTGGTATGAAAGCGGTATCCTACCATCCTAACTTTCACTATTGCCCATTAGTTCGCCAGTTCAAGTAAATTTATTTCCTTATTATTAATATGTTGGGATATCCACTTATTATTATATGCCTAGCAGAACGGTCGATATGCCAAGTTCTGTATGATCTATTTCATGTTCCTGAGGTTTCATCGGAGATGCGGCCGTGACTACCTTTTTATGAGTCAACCAATTGATTTTTTGGGAAGCTCACACCTATGGGCTCTCCGAAATTGGCTACACCGCATGAGGTATATTTTACACATACGTGATATCGACCCTAGCCATTGGACTCATCTAGCCATCATGTAGTTGACTGATGCACTCTAACATGGTGGGAAGCAACTAAGAGATTGAGGACACAACAAATTGGAAGGCCTTTGAGAGTCTCATCCGCATACATTTTCTGACAGCTAAGGAACCACTAAACAAAGTTACACCCTAGAGTTTGGATTAAGGGATCAAGTTCTATAAGATACATAACTCATGGAAGCCACTTAAAGGAGAAAGAATAGTAGATTACATCGAAAGGTTTCTGAGAGAACCGATTCATAACTGCCCTTTTCCATTCTCTCGGGAGGAAAAGAACTCCCTTTACCTGCTTAGTGTTCCAGAGAACATCAAAGCATCGTTCATTCTTTTGACTACTACAGTGACTTTGAACACCTCTGCTCAACTGTCATCTACATGGACATAGATCTAAGAGTCGAGGATAGCGATGTCACTCATCTGGAGGAATAATGCGATGCTAAGGTAGAGGGCTACGAGCATGAGAGATTTAAGCATAAGCACCACGAGGAGGAGATACGCAATGGAGTTGAGTGCGAGTGCCTTGGGAAGGCCTCAGTGGAGATCCCAACATGTGAAATTCCATCGAGCAGTTAATGCCCAATTAAGAGTGTCGCAATAAGAAGTGCAAACGCAGAAGAGGATCCTGAAAGTATCCTGATGAAGAGGATGACCACAGAGGAAGACGAGGATAGCTCTGGACAAAATAGTTCTAGTTACTCTCCATTGAGTCCCAATTATCCTCCTACTACCCCTAAGCATGCTCCAGGTAGTCCAGGCTACACTTCAGCAACACCCTAACCATACTACTAGAGATGGTCCATGGGAGCGTATCGCCGATAAGGATGGCCATAGTATGGAATAGAAGACCGATTATTGGTTTACTAGGGGATGGGTAGTGTATATTTTGTGATATGACTATATTAACCTTGATTGGTGTGTAGTATTGATTATGACAGCACTTATCCCTGTTTTTTGATAACGTGTAATCTACTGAACATCTATGTGACTCATGATAGCACATATAGCTATCATTTGGTATGTTATGATGAATGATGATATGTTGGGGTCAAACTTCATCTCCCCGTAATGTTGTCACTGAGTCATCGCGACCGCTTAATAAATGAATGACGATTATCGGATCCCGATAGGCTAAATATTCCCATACATTTGGGCTCGGCCGAATGGATGATCTTAACTTAGCTATGTGGTGAACGATGAATGTTCACACGTGATCAGTTTGTATTGATTTCTTTGAGGTCTGTCAATTCACCAAGTATGACCTGGATGAGTATTTGACTCAACAAAATGAACGACGAACGATATATAATCCTTGGTCTTCATGAATGACTAGTTCGTCATTCAGCATTCATATTTGACGAACATCATACAAAGATCAATCTCCACAACTACCAAACCCACGATCAATCGTGGTATCGTGGAAGATCAATCTCCAAAACTGTCAAGTCCATGATTAATCGTGGCATCATGGAAGATCAATCTCCCTAATTGCCAAGCCCACGATCAACTGTGGTATCGTGACCCATGTTCTTACATGTGCTTCGAATCATTCGTAATGGGGAACCACCCACTACTACCCCCAGGTTTAGACCCACTACTTTTCTTCTATAAATAGGGGAAGACTCCCTTCTTGAAGGGGGCTTCGCTCTCTCTTTCTCGAAGCTATCACCTATAATACCGAAAACTCATTAATTATAATTTCATTATACGAAAACTTTCATACATTTCCGATGAACCTCTCTAAACATTGGTGTTTTTATTCTTCATTTCTTTCACTTTCTCGCTGATTTAATTTATTTTGTGATTATGACTACTTTGTGACTTTTATATGTGATGTCTAGGGACCCTAATGATAGTTGTTTGTTTATTTCTTTATCAACTAACCCCAGTTAAAATTTGACAGTAGATTTCCAACATCTACAGTTTGGCACCCACCATGGGGCCTTTGGCCATCATACACTGGAAATTCACAAAGCAGTTATGTTGGACGATCGCGAACATCAAGTGGAACCATTGCAAAGCAATCCTAGTGCTCAGCAAGAAGCATCAACATCCGAAGGGAACGCCTAGATCGCTAACTTAATGCAATTGGTCGAGGAGCTTACTTAGAAGCACAACACTTAACAAGTCTAGATGGAAAGCATTAATGCTGAAAATCAGGGTGTTAAAAAGCCAGTTGGCAACAATTACAACACAGGCTGCATACTCCTACTACTAAAACACATATGCGGGATATTCAGCAGGGCCAAGCACCAAGGGATGGCAGTAAGCCACACCTTACTATCCTCAAGGAAAAAGAGCCACAGCTCATAGTCCCGTAGCTCCAATGCAGCCTCTTTCCACACCAGGGAACACTCGGATAGCAACCGACCAACGAACACAGACATATTCAATGCCTAGATCGAGCTCTTGGAGAAACACAACCCCAACTCGATGATCGATGCCAAAGTTGCCATCGACGCCAGAAGGACCCGTTCCACTAGGGACGATGAATGTTGAAGTTATGATGTGCAATATAATGTCCAGGGAAATGAGGACATTAGAGGCATAAATGGAACAGCGTTTCACCTCACAACTACATAAAGCCACAACATCAACTCCGAGGTTCGATGATCTTGCTCGCGGGGTCCATGAGATGCCCCTTACAAAGCGAATAACGAACACGCCTACTCCTAAATTCGGCAGTGTCTCTTTTCCAAGGTTCGATGGTATGTCAGACCCACATGATCACTTGCTGCAATATAAACATGCTGTCCAATCAACAAACATTCTTGCTGAGATGCTTGACAATATGATGTGCAAACTCTTTGCACAAAGTTTGAAAAGGCCTGCCCTACGATGGTTTTGCAACCTCTCTCCCGAATCCATAGACTCATTTGACGAACTCTCGCTTGAATTTATGAGAAGCTATTCCATCTACATTTAATCTGGGAAAACCATAAAGGACCTATGGGGAGTGGTCCAAGGACAAAACAAGATGTTATGCACCTAAATTATGCGCTTTAGCAAAGCAATCTCTGAAATTTTCGAACTAGACAATGGAACAGCGAGAGAAGTGCTCAAGCAAGGCTGGAAGCACAAGTCCCTCTTCAAGAACGAAATTTGAACAAGATATCCACCCATAATCCAAGATGCTAGACACCGGGCAAAAGGATTTATAAAGTTGGAAGAAGAGAATGAATGCATCGAATGTGATATTGCACGAACTACGGGAGAAAGTAGCCAAAGCTCGAGAGGAGTGCAAGAGAATATTCAGGCACGAATGTGTGCAAACACGGCGCAACAAGCCTCGCATAGAATGGACTTCAAGGCGCGAACACAAATCCCCTTTTTCTCTACCCAAGTATGCACTGAGCATTAGCCTTTCAGAGCTGGTCGCTCATTTGAAGGGTCAAGACTATGTTACCTGGCAAAATAAATTACCAGACAATCCCATTAGAAACTTGACAAAATATTGCGAATTCCACAAGGATTACAGACACCACACTATTGATTACAGGGTACTGTGAGCTAAAGTTGCGGAGCTGCTGAAAAAGGAACATCTCAGAGAGTTTCTTACTGACAAAGGAAGAGATACATATGGACTTGGTAGCAAGCCCAAAGAATGAAAGGTCATTTAGCAGATCAAGGACACACCTTTGCCGCCTCCAATTCGAAAGTCAATCGATGTTATTTGTGGAGGTTCGACTTACAGCGATGAAATAGTGTCCGCAATCAAAGCGCACCGAAGGAAGGCCTTATAGCCTAGGGGAGCGATCCTTCTGGATGACCCTGGAGAACATGCGACTACGTTTCACAGTAGTGAGGCTACCAACCTAAGTCAACCACACGATGATGCGTTGGTCCTAACGTTGAACATGTCGAACTGCGAAGTAAGCAGGATCCTTGTTGACAATGGGAGTTCGGTCAATGTTCTCTTCCTGTCAACATTACGAGAGATGGAATTAGCTGATTCTGAAATCGAAAAGTTGACTACAGTTCTAGTTAGGTTCAATGGAGAATCAACTATGGCCGTTGGTGAGATCAAACTTCCCATTTTTGCAACGAGAGAGAACAAGATGACCATGTTTCTGATCATGGATTACCCGTCAGCCTACAACATCATCCTCAGTAGGCCATGGATCCACGTGATGAAGGCATTACTGTCAATTTGTCACCAAAGGATCTGATTTCCCTCAATGAGGGGAATACGTGAGATAAGAGGAAGCTAGGAAATTGAACGAATGTGTTACTTCTATTCAATGAAGATGAAAACAGACAACCGTTTATAGTAATGAAAAGCAAAGGAGAGGATGACCAATAATTCGTAGCCAAATCTTGAACAATTGGACGAAATCCAGATCGACCCCAACAGGCCCGAACAACGGGTTAACGTTGGTTCGTTGCATGATGACATAGTTCATACAGTGTTGATAAAATTTCTCCAAGAAAATCAAGATTGTTTTACATGGTCACATGGCAACATGCCAAGCATTGACCCCACTGTGATAACACATCGACTCAACGTTGATCCTAGCCATAAATCAGTCAAGTAGAAGAGACGTAAGCTCGGTATCGAGTGAAATTGAATCATTAACAATGAAGTGCGCAAGATGATCGAGGCAGGATTCATAAGAAAAGTTCACTACCTAGAATGGCAAGCGAACATTGTGGTGATTAAAAAAAAAAAAGAGAATAGGAAATGGAAGGTCAAAGCCTGCTCCAAGGATGGTTTTCCATTACCTCACATCGATCATCTAGCTGACGTGACCGCCGTGCATGAGCTTCTCTTTGTAAAACCCGAATTTTCATGGACTTATGACTTCCTTATTCATAAGAAATTAAAAGTCTACAATATGTGTTTATAAGATGTTTCATGAAAAATTATGAATATTAATGAGAAATTCATAATTTTATTTCTTAATGTTTGAATTCTCTTTAAATCAACTAAAAGACTCAAAATAGAATGCCGAGATTAGCAAATGGCTTTTTGAGTCGAAAAGAACGAAAAAGGATGTGATTTTATGAAAGTCAAAGGTTCGACCGAAAAAGTCAACCTTGACCGAGAAAGTCAAAGTTTGACCAAGACGGGTCAAAACGTTGACTGCACCGTATGATGAAAAGCAGTTTTGAAAAGAGACTATGAAAACAATTTTTATGGTCAAGATAGTATGAATAAGCTATAAAACCACCCTAGAAATCAAGCATACCGAGTTAGGATTAAGGGCAAAAAGGTCTCCGAAAAATAAGAAAGAAATTTTTACGGTCCGATTTTACACAGAAAAATTTTGGACCGAAGTACAGTATGAAAATACGGAGCACAGTATTGGAAATAACTATGTAACACAAAAAAATGGACAATTTTGGTGAACTAACCAAACAAGGCCTTTGTTTTTAAGGGTGATGACCTCATGTAGCTCTTAAGTTATGACATCATGAGTGTGAGCTAAGCTTTGGAAAGGTTCATGAACCTTCTTTCTAGCCACCCATGGCCGGCCACATGCCCCCCCTTGTAGTGAAATTAGTGGTTTTCATAGGACTTTTTCATGATTTCCCAAAAGTTTCCCGAGCTCTATAAATAGGAGACCCAAAACCCATTTTTATTCACAAAACATAGCCAAACTCTTGCCTTTTTTCTTCATAAAAACTGTGGGTAAGGAGGAGAGAAAGAGAAGAGAAAAACCCAAAAATTCCATAGGGCTTTTGCTTGAGAGAGTTGGATCTTGCTCTAGGGAAACCAAGGAAAAAGTTTGAGAGCTTTTGGAGACCCATTTTGGGCTACTTTGGCCGTGGGTTTGGGGAGAGAAATAGGAGAGGAAAAGTTGAAAAATTTTGGGGGAAAATCCTGGTGAATGTTCGGGTTTGAGTGGATCTATCAAGGAGCCAAGAAAAATTTTGGGTATTCCACCTAAAGCCAAAGCCTTGAGCAAAGGACCAAGGGGAGCAAAGGGGATCTTGGAATTTTCAAACCCTAACTTGGGTCTAAGGTAAAATCTTGAGCCAATCTTTCAATTAAGTTCAATTCTAGCATTTTAATTGTAGTTTAAGGTGGTTTGTAAGGACATAAGTCCACGTTTAATTTTTAACCCTAGATGTGTTAGTGTGTGCTTGGTTAGGGATTAGGGTGTGGTTGGCTTGTTTATGATGCTTGCCTGCTTGATTTGTGCTTGAAAAATTGTTAGGATGCATGCTAGATGTGATTGGTATGTCCCCTGATTTTTAGTCACAAAATCTGCCCTAGGCAGTGCTTGTGTGGTTGCTAGTTCAATTGTGAAGGTGATGGTGTATGATTGATTATGATGCTAGGCTAGAAACCATGTAGCCCAAAGATAGGGCTTTCGGTTTAGGGCTGCATGGGCACATGGGATTGACATGATTGAGATTATGGGACGTTAGAACCGTTGTGTGTTTGTGATGTAAGCTCTCGAAGTGGTCGGTCGAGATAGATTCTGCGAAATAGGACATAAACCGGACTAAGCAACCGAAACTGCCAGTTCGGATTCAAAACTGGCCAGTTTCGGAAAAGTGAAAATTTAAGGCCTTTAGAGGCCGAACTGGGTAAAACTCAAAACACAAAAGTTGTTCGGAAGGGTTGTTCCTAGGGGGCATCAAGCAGAATCCCAAAATGAGGCTCCAAAGGCCTCCGTTTTTACGAAAACCCGTGGTTGATCTACCCAGACCCAGTTTTCAGGATCAGCCAGTTTCAAACAAAAACTGGCACTAATACAAGCCGAATTGGATTTTTTGTAAAACATGAAAGTTTTAGCATTTTTTGAGAGCTACAAATTTCGTGAAGACAAGTTTTTCAAATTCGGAGTCGATTTTTAAACTGACACTGTTTTACGAAGGGTGTGTAGGGAACCGAAAATTCCTGCACAGGATTTTCTAAAACTAGTTCAGAAAAAAACTGTTTTCTTCTAAAACCCACTATTTTAACGATGAAAACTGTTCTAAAAGCAGTTTCCAGACCTAAATGATTTTTATAAAGATCCGTTTTGAAAATATGAATTTTTATAAGTCTCCATTTCAAAAACCACGAATTTTAAGGTTTTGAATTTGAAATTTCCAAAGTTTACAAAAGTAAGAAAAATGGGATTTTAAACCAAATGTCTTCAAGATAAGGAAAATGGAATTTTGGGCCAAGGTAAAGCAAAATGAACGTAACAGGCGATTTTCGGTCCTAAATAGTTTTACAAAAGTGTTACCCAAAGAAATAAGAATTTTTACAAGCAAACTAAAGGATTTTTGGAAGATAATTACACAACATTTTCCAAAGGTAAGGAAATGGGGTTTTAAGATAGAACTGGTAATCAAGCCGACTACGAACGGTAACTGGATATTATATCCGAGTTACAGGATCAAGCCCAAGGATGACCAAGGGTGGACTTTAGTTGACTAGATGTTGACTTTAGTTGACCCGATATTGAATTAAGGTTGACCTTAAGGGTTACCCAATATAACCCTAAGGGATACACAAAATATATGATTGGGCTAGGATCTAAGGGTTAATGGAGATAACCCAATGATTATGATGTAAGAGTAGAGCCCAAAGGTAGAATGATAAACCTAAACCCTAATGGAAGGATTAAGGGCTTAGCACCAAGAAAAAAAGGTTATCCAACGTGACCTCATAAGGAATAATCAATGTTTGATTATTCTTAATAAGGTAAGACAATTAATGGTGACCAAGTAAGGTAACAAGTATAGGGGACATACAATTAAGTTTAGGTATGAGAGTTGGTTAGGTCACCAACACTTCATGATAGGATCCTGATCCTATATTCTTTCAAATAGCAGGAGGTGACCTGCGGTTGCAAACCGATTTAAGGACGCAACACCCAGAACACAGCACAAGAGGTAAGTACAAACCTCACCTGCAGTATGAAAAATAGTATGCTATTTTGAAAAATGCTATTACATGTTTTGTGCTATGTTCAACGCAATGCTATGTTTACTAAAGTGCAATAATTGCAAAGTGTTATGCTTTTAAAAGTGCTATATTTGCAAAGTGTCATGCTTTCAAAAGTGCTATATATGCAAAATGCTATATTTTCAAAAGTGCTATATTTGCAAAAAAATTATAATATTTGTAAAAGTGCTATGATTGTAAAAATGCCATGCCATGTTATGAATAAGATGAAAGTTATGTCATGATATAGTGACATCATAAGGCATGTTCACTAAAAATAAACAACATGGTAAGAGAACACAAGTAAAGTGTCGTACCAACCTCCCAAAGGTGGAGGATCAACCTCCCAAAGGTGGAGGATTTTTCATGTTCAAGTTTATGTTTCCCAGAATTGTTAGGGACCTTGCAACCCCTAACTTTATCTGGAGGCGCGCTTATGGTACATACACTATGGGGCCCATATGAAAGATAATAAGATCAAATTAAAAAAGGAATGCATAAATGAACATAAATGGTTCGCGCATATACATATGATGATTGCATGTTTTCAAGATGTTTACAATAAATATGTTTTGTGAGATTAAGTTTGTGCTTATTGGGCGAAAGCTCATTAGTTATATTTCATACTGTAGGTAAGAAACCTGCAGTATAAATGATGAGCTAGGTGCAGACGGTGCGGCGGATGAAGGGCGGTATGGATACCACTATGCATAAATTCCGCAATCTTTTTATGAGTTAAGAAGTTTTTGTATATATGTATATATCTGAAAAGCAAGTTATGTTACATGGTATTTTGATACTAAAGACTTTTAACAAACTTTCTATTTTAGTATGTATGTAAGATAAGATTCTATGAGCAAACCTTTTCACATATATGTATTGTAACGACCCACCTAGCGTAGGCCGCTACCGTACTTATTGACTTACATTTATAATATAATAATGAAACTTACTTACTTTGCTCATGAAACACAGCGGAAATTTTTTTTTTTTTTTATAGTACTCAAGGAAACTATAAACATAGGATAAGAGTTATAGTCCTGCTTTTGCGTACGAGCATATTAACTATTAGTTATCATAAAACATTTCATATTTCTTATGTATAAACCACAAAACGCGTAGGGATTCCCATTCTTCACTATTCACAGTACCCGGACACGCTACTCCACATTGCATCATCATCCACTGGCAGGTTGTTTACCTACAGCACAAACTTAAACAATGAGCTTTCGCTCAGCAAGTACAACTCTTATACCGCATTAGACAATAATATAACGTAGGACGTATACCATTTATACATAGCAACATATCGTAACACATAGCATACATAGACCATTTATGTTCGTATTATGTTCCCTTATTTTCCATATTCTTATTTCTTATGGACCCTTAACCTGAGTGTTCGTATCCGGCGCGCGACTATGGATTGGTTGGGGCGGCCAAATCATTTTCAATTCAATCCATAGTCCGACCCGACCTAGTGCGGGTGGTACGACACGTCACTTAATATCTTACTTAAACTTATTATTGGTGAACAGACATTCCGATGTCACTTTTCTATTTCATCAGTTTCTTATCTTAGCATATAATCAAACACTTAGTATACTTCATATAGTACTCATGTTATCTAACATATAGCACGGAGCACTTCATTGAACTCTAGTAATATACTACTAGTAGCCTATGCTGTAGGCGGCGTTGTACTTACAATTTCTACGTCCATTGCTATGCTGCTCCTCCTCAAGGCTCAGCTGTAGAGTACCTCCTGCTTGATTGAAGGATGTACGTAAGGTTTCTAATCTATTTTCATAATATGTTGGTAACTAACCAACATTCATGCGGGTTTTGGTTATATGTCCCCCTAGAAAATAAAACCATTCATTACCTAAAGGGTGACTACCTCAGCAGCCCTAACAATCTTATGTCGTGGCCTAATAGGTTACGTTGGATAACCTTTCATTTACTAAGTCCACATAGTATAGGGTTAGGTTAACACCTACCCTTGGGCTTCTATTTATACTTATTTCCTTTTAGGTTAACCAAGGTCAACCTTTATGATTACTAAAGTTGATCTCTCTTTGGGTCAACTTTGGGCTTTGGGGCTAAGCCTAGTAACTCGGTTATTATTTCCCGGTCACCATCCGTCCTACAATATTTTTCAAAAACTTAGCTTAAAATCTCCTTTTCATAAAAAGACTTGACTTTCAAACTTTAAAATTTATTACTTGCTTCTTAAAAATTTCCAATTCTTGAAACAGAATTTTATTAAATACTTAAGGGTCAGAAATTGCCTTTGGAACAGTCTCCATGTTCGAAACAGTGTTTTTAGCCAGAAAACAATTTTCCTAAACCGGTTCTAAAAAATCTTGTACAGGAATTTCTTGATTCCTGCACAGTTTTTACCTTTCAGATTATATCTAAAAATCTTTTTAGAATTAGAAAAAGTTGTCTTCATGAAAGTTCTAGCCCTCGAAGAGTTCTAAAACTTTCGTGTTTTATGAAAATTCTGATTCCATATGGTTTAGTACCAGTTTTAAATCGAAAACGGTTTTGACATAAAAACTGGGTCTAACAGACCACCTACGGTTTTTCTTGAAAATGGAGGCCGTTGGAGCCTTATTTTGAGAAACAGTTCACGCTGCCCCCTAGGAAACACCCTGTTCTACAACTTCCATGTTTTACGTTTTTACCCATTCGGCCTCTAAAGGCCTGCAATTACCGTTTTACCGAAACTGTCTAGTGGGAACCCGAGCTGGCAGTTTGGTTTTTTTAAAATTTGTTTTACGTCCTAAGTCGCAGGTTCTAGCTCGACCGACCACTTCGGAAGTTAATCAACATTCATGCAGCGCATCTAACGTCCCTTGTAACCTAACCATGCAAACCCACGTAATCATGCAACCCTAAAAGCCGAGCCTAAAGGAACCTAGGGTTGCATAATTTTCTACTCTAGCATTCAACACATACACTTCATGCATCATTGGATCACAAAATTCTTAACATACAAGCATAATCTAAATTGACCTAATGGGGACATATTACCTCAAACAAAACCCTAAAATGCCATTCTAACCATTCAATCAACATAGCATAAATTAATTGCATGCATTAAACCAAACCACCCTTAGAACTAATCTAATCAAACACTAGACATTTAGGGCCGAAAATTAAAAGCACACTTGAGCTTATGCTCTTACATCAATTAAGCTATAAATACACTTAAATTTTGACTTAAAAACTTAAATGAATTTAAGGCAAAAGCTTTTGGAAATTACCTTAGTGAAAGTAGGGTTTGGCTTTAGGGTTTTGATCCCAAAATTTTCTCCTTGCACCACTTTGCTTCTAGGTTCGGCTCACCCACTTTTGGTGCACCAAAAATCAGATTTTTGGTCCCAATTGCTTCTCCTCACCAAGCTCGGCCGCAATAGGGCTGATTCCATAAATCTGGAATTTTTTTTCTCCTTTCTCCCATTGCACCCGTGGCTGCTCCAATGGTGAAATCAAGTCCCAAAACTTGATCCAACTTCTCCCCTTTTGCTTGCTCACTAACCCGAAGTCTCTTGCCCTCTTTTTCCCCTCAATTTCAGTTTCTTTCCTCTCTTTTCCCCTGCACCCAGACCCACGGCAAAGGCTGGAAGTGGCTGAAAAAAAATTTCCTTCAATTCCCCTTGAATCCTAGAGCTACCTGAACAAAGATTGGAAGATTGGCTTAGAAAAATTTTTCTGATTTCACTCTTCACTCACTCTCGGCTTTTGGACAGAAAATTGACAAGAGGTTGGCTGCATTTTACATTAAAAATGAATAGAGAACATCCTCTATTTATAGGCAAAAGTTGGAGTTTTTAAAATTAGATTTTGGCCCCTAAATTTTCAAAATCTTGCACATTAAGGTGCTAGGTGGCCGGCCATAAAGGAGTGGAGAACAACTAAGGTTGTTCTAGAAATGGTCCACATGTCATAAAAAGCTTGGTCCACCACCACATGTGATGTCAAAAATAACTCTTTTTATGATGTCATAATTCTAGGCCTTGTTTGGCTTGTTTTAAATGAAAACTTTGAAATTTTGAGTTTAATAAATTAAATTCCAATACTGTAGCTTTTATTATACAGTTTTGGATTTTTATACTTACAGTCTAAAAAAATCAGATCGAAAATATTTTTCTTATTTTCTCAAATCCTGTCTGCCCCATGTCCTATTTTAGTGTGCTTGATTTTTCTATGGCGGTTTTAGTTCTAATTTTTGTTATCTGTCATAGAAAACGAGTTCCCGCAGTATTTCTCTCGAACTGCAGATCTTAAAATTCCTCCGTCGCAATTTTGACCATTTTGGTTAAATTTTGACTTTTCGGGTCAACGGTCGACTTTTTGGTCAAAATTTTGACTTTTCTAAAATCATGTAGATTTCATTCCTTTTTGTCCGAAAAGGCTATTTGCTTCTCCGAACAATCATTTTTGAGTCTTATTAAACTATAAGAACTCATAACACATATTAAAGCTCTGAACCGAACTTCTTCATGTAATTGCATGAACTACATACATTCAATCCTTAAAGAAAACTAGTAACATGAAAAGCTAGATATCACATGTATGTTGAAAAAAATATATTTCAAAAAAAAATTTATCCTCGAATTTTTAAGTAAAGTAAAGTTAAGTAAGTAAGGTGGCGGCCCTACGTAGGAAGGGGGCGTCACACTCTTATTCATGGATGCCTTCTCTAGATATAACCAAATCCTAATGCACCCAGATGACCAGGAAAAAAACTGCATTCATCACAAAAAGAAGGATATACTATTACAAGGAAATGTCATTCGATTTGAAGAACGCTGGTGCAACGTATCAAAGGCTTATTAATGCTATGTTCCTGATCACCTCGGTAGAACAATGGAAGTGTACATCAACGACATGCTAGTCAAATCATTGTGAGCCGAGGACCATGTAGGCCATTTGTCGAAGTGTTTTATAGTACTTAGACAGCATAACATGCTTCTCAATCTTTCCAAATGTTCCTTTGGAGTCTCATCCAAGAAATTCTTGGGCTGTATCATCACTCAGCGAGGAATCAAAGCCAATTCAAACCAAATAAGAGCAATCATGAACATGCCAACACCCAGGAACAAAAGGGAGACTCAGAAACTTACCAACCATGTCATCGTGCTCAACAGATTTATATCTCATTTGACTAATAAGTGCCACCCAGTCTTCAAACTAGTAAAAGGCAATAAAAAGTTTGAATGGAATGAAAAGTGCCAGCTTGATTTTGAAGAGCTCAAAAGGTATTTATCAACTCCCCCCATTTTAGCGAAGCCTCTAACTAGTGAAAGCCTGTTCTTGTATTTGGCAATGACAGAGGATGTAGTCAGTGCTGTCCTCATTTGTGATGTGAATGGTGAGCAACAACCAATATACTACATTAGCAAATCACTACTTGAAGCTAAGATGAGATATCCAGTGATTGAGAAGTTAGCCCTCGCTCTAGTCACTGCAGCATGAAAACTGAGGCCATACTTCCAGTCACGTTCAATCACCATAATGACGACCTACCCTCTATAAGCCGCTTTTCACAAGCCAAACATGTCGGGACGTTTAACCAAAAAGGCAGTCAGATTGAGAGAGTATAACATAAAGTATCGAGCTCAAACTAGCTTGATATATCAAGTTTTAGCCAATTTCATTGTTGAGTTATCCCCTGATACTCCAAAAATGAAGGACGAACCCAAAGAATCATGGATTCTAATCGTCGATGGAGCATCGGACATAAAGGGCTTTGGTGTAGGAGTATACCTCAAGTCGCCCCATAGAGAGGTTATCGAGCAATCATTTTGGCTAGGATTCAAAGCTTCTAACAATGAAGCTGAATACAAAACCCTAATAGTTGGGCTATGATTGGCAAAAATAATAGGGGCTCGTAGTCTCAAAATTCACAACGATTCACAACTTATTGTGAACCAGGTACTTGGAGAATATACGGCGAAGAATCCCATGATGGAATCTTATTTAGACGTCGTATGATCACTTGTAGCTCATTTTGACAAATATTCCATGTAACAAATCCCAAGGGACTTGAACTCCCAAGCAGATGCCCTGACGACATTCGGTTCGAGATCTGAAGCAAGATTACGACGAACAATCCTAATCGAGTACATTGAGAGGCCAAGCATCGAGTTGGACATTGCAATCTCTACCAAAACAAATATTGACAATTAAAGAATGACCATCACCGCATATTTATGTGAAGGATTATTGCCAAAAGACAGACATGAGCCCCGCAAGATCAGAACCAAAGCTGCTCATTTTTCACTCGTCAATGATTTATTGTATCGGCGATCATTCAACGATCCCTACGTTCGTTGTCTTGGTAAGCGGGAAGTGGCCTACGTCCTAAAATATATCAACGACGGCGAATATGGGAACCATTCTGGAAGAAGGTCTTTGTGTAATGAAACCAAGTGCCAGGGTTATTACTAACCTACCGTGCTCAATGACAGTGATGTTCTTATCAAACGATGCAATAAGTGCCAATGGCATTCTTTGGTAATCCATTAACCGACAGAACAACTATCAAGCATTAGATCCCCTTACCAGTTCATGAAATACTCAATGGACATCGTTGGTCCATTATCAAAGATGAGCAGCCAACGTAAATACCTACTTGTTATCACTGATTATTTTACAAAGTGGGTTGAAGCATAAGCATACGTGAATGTAAAGGATTCAGACATTGAAGGCTTTATTTAGAGAAACATAATCTGCAGGTTCGGTGTGCCTCAAGAAATCATGACTGACAATAGGTCCCAGTTCATCTGGGGCAACTTCAGTAAGTTCTGCAAGAGATGGAAGATCGAGCTCAGTTACTCCATTCCAAGGTACCCACAAAGCAACGGACAGGTCAAGGCAACAAACAAAACAATTGTATAGAACTTGAGAAAGAAATTGAAAGCTCGCAACGGGCAATGGGTAGACAAGCTCTACAATGTTCTGTGGGCTCATCGGACAACCCCAGACGAGCAACTAGAGAATCCCTAGCATGATGGTCACTAAACCTATTTCGTAAATTGTTATCAATTCCTCATCTTGGGTACTAAGAATCAAACTCTTCGTGCCAGCTCAAAGGACTTGTAATCAGGATGACCACTACCTAGGCATGGCTGACACATAATTCGATGTTCATTTGGTATCCTAAACGATTTGATAAATAATCTAATTCATGATTATTCTTTACATCCATCATTCCTAAAGCCTGGACGATCGAACACATCATTCCTGCACAGCTTGCTAATCCGATGTTCGAATTTCGGAACGTTATGTGTAATTCGACATTCGCCATATCATATATAAATCGTAGAAAATGAAAATAAATTGAAATTAAATTTCAAATTTAGGGTTCTAAACCCAGTGTTTAAATAATTAGGGCACACGGTGCCCATCATTTAAAAAAAAAAATTGGCATGCAAGCCAAAGAGTACAAAATATAATTTAATACTCTGCCGCCTTCTTGGACTCTGGGGGATCATCAATGTGTCTTTCGGAGGTAAAAGGCTCTACAGCAGGGGGTCTGATCTCATTGGCATCAGCAGGTGCAGCTGTAGTCAGATGTTCGATGCTCGTACTAGGGGCAGATGTTGGAGCTCTGGCTTCAGCATAGAACACCTCATACAGCTCACTCTCCTCTTCGACATCGATGTCGACAAAAAGGCCTTGCTTGTACTCCTTTAAGTGCTTGTAGTGAGCCTTAAGTGTAGCTCTTTCATATTCACTGATGATGCGAGCAACGAGCTTCTCAATATCCGAATCCTTCTGTATCACAATTTCTCTTAGGGCATCGTTCTCGACATTTGCCTTGCCTAACCTGTCGACCATTGCCTTCATCATCTCAGCCATTTCCTTTACTATTTGATTAAGAGCGCAAAGCTCTGTAATTAAGTCGTTGGCATTTGCTTTAACATCCTTGAACTTTTGTTTAATGTCGAGCAGCTTTTCCACACGTTTCTTATCAATTACCTCGAGCTCTTTAATTTGTTCCCTCCGTTTGATAGCCTTGTCGGTGGAATGATAGATCAGTCTCATTCCCCTTAGAATAAATTGTAAAACAACAACGTTGAGTGGTATGATTGGTTTATGAAAGCAAGGATTAGTTGGTAAGGCTAACATACCTTCAAACTATCCCATGAGAAATCATCTAGATGGCTTTGTATTCGGCGTTCGTTCACTGTGTCCCTATCAACGGCGGTCAGTAACTGCTGCATAATCTGAACGCTGAGTTTCTTACTTTGAAGGCGGCTCGTCCTGGGAGGCAAGTTCACCTCCACATTTACTTCCTCCACCTCAGTCAAGTAAGGCTTGACATTCGTTTCAAGAAAAATTTTCTTTGCTGTCTCCTTCTTCTTTACCAATGCCTTCCTCTTGGGCTTTTCCTCCACCCTATGTTTTTTTAGTTAAGTGCTTGAGCGGCCTGGGTTGCCTTCAGTGCAGTTACCGCCTTTACATCCTCTTTCTCCGCCCTTTTCCTTGTGAGTAATTCCTTCGGGGAAAGAAAATCAATCTTCATCATGTCTAAGGCCAACTCTGTGATCAAAGCCTCTTCATCAAATAGTGGCTCGATGAACAGCAGAGTGCCGAAGAGTCTCCTCAATGCTCCTCTGATCACGAATGGCTAATCAACCTAGGAAGGAATTCGTTTAATTATACTTGATTGGATCACAATAAAGTCCTTCCAAAGGTTCGACAATCTTAACCTGTTGGGAACATTAATTTCTTCCCACTCTCGATTAAGCTGAGCGAGCAGTTGCTTGAGCTTTGTTTCAAACAAAAGTGCCTTCGATAGGGGCTTCCTTAGCTCCTTACCTGTAACACAAAAGGACATTGTTTAGCATCGACATTCCAGTAAAGTACTTAGGTTCTTTCTCTTAATGCTTTTCATTCGAGACTTACAAAGAAAACCCCATAAAAGGTAAAAAGCATTTGCTAATGCACCCAATGAATTTTCATTCACATGCATGAAAAAATATCAATCTTGCCAATATATATCGGCATTTTCATTTCATCGACTACCTGTCTTTTTCACCTCAGGTATATCGAGTAACAGCATTAGTCTTTCGAGTTCTCCTATGGGTAGTAAAGGGCAAGGAAATCATCTACTGTAAATTCGATGCCTACCTCGTTTGCTATCACTATCAAACTCAGAAAAACTCTTATCCTGTTTGGCATTAGCTAAGGAATCGCAAGCTAGTAATGATGCATGCTTTGAATAAAGAGGGGATGGATCGGAAGTCGAAGTCCACATTCAAAATATATCGTATACATGTAGATCCAACCCTCCGATACGATGTCCATATGTTCGTTTGCGAAAAGAAGGAACAGTTGGAAATCGTTTGGGAACTTATATCTGTAATACCCCGAATTTTTATGACTCATGATTTCCTTTGAAACAAGGAAAAGTTAAGATTGAAACACGTATGACAATATAAAACTCATGATATGAGTTAAATATCAGTAAATGTTTTAGTTCTCATTTAATTAATTATGAGACTCAATAAATAGTTACTTAGTCATGTATAGGGCTTTTTGTGACAAATGCATCACAAAAATTCATGATTTTATGTTGATCAAAGTTTGACCGGAAAAGTCAAAGTTTGATCAGAAAAGTCAAAGGTTGACCATAGAGGTCAAAGGTATGACAGTACTGTAATACAATAAGCAGTATGAAAAATATACTGCGAAAAACCGTCATTACAAACAAGATAAGAAGATTTAGATTCAAAACCACCATAAAAAAATCAAGCACACCAAGAAGGATATTAAGGGCAAAAAGGTTCCAAGAAATAAGAAAAATTTTTATATAGTCTGATTTTACACAGATAAATTTGGGACTGCAGTGCATTATAAAAATACTGTGTATAAGTGATAACAGTATTGGAAATATCTGTGTAGCATAAAAATGGACTGCATATTAAGGAAAAAGCCAAACAAAACCTAAAAGGTGGACACCTCATCAAGGATAATTATATAATTTTTGGAATTAAGAAAAGGTGGAAAGAAATTAAAAATTTATCCACCAAGCACCCAAGGATGGCCGGCCACATGTAGGGGTAAAATTGTAAATATTTTATCCTTAGGGGCTAAAATGTAATTTTTGAAAAATAGGTGATGTAAGCAAGGTGATGTCATCAAGATGATGTCGTAATAATGCAAGAACTTGCCAAGCAAGGGAGACTCACGGCCGGCCACATGTTGGGCCAAAATTGCAAATATTTGGTCCTTAGGGGCCAAAATGTAATTTTTGAAAAATAGGTGATGTAAGCATGATGAGGTAAGCATGATGATGTCATGATTTTGCTTAAAGAACAAGGCCATGGCCGGCCACATGCCACTTGGAAGGCATTTATGCAAATATTTTTACTTTAGGGGGTCAAAATGTAATTTTTAGAAATAAAAATAAATCAAAAAATTAAGGATTTTTCACCTATAAATAGGTGAAGGGGGCAGCTGATTTTGCTCAGAAAAAAATAAGGAAACACCCCAAAACTATGGCCAAAAAAAAAAAAATTCTCTCTTCCTCCCCCTAAAATCCGAAGCCAAAAAAGGAAGAGAAAAGGAAAGAAAAAAAAAAAAAAGGGTGAGGAAGGAGATGATCTAGAGAGTGACCGGACTTGGGTGAGGCAACCATTAAGGGGCTGAAAATTTTTGGAACCCATAGGCCAAGGAGAGGCCGATTGTGGAGGAAATCAAGGGGAAAAAGTTTGGACCAATCCCAGGTTGAATCTTGGTGATTAAGTGAGGTAAAATCCCTTGATCCCTAAGCTTTTAATTTGAGCTTCAATTTGGAGATTTAAGTGTATTTCAAGCCTTGGATGTAAGAGCATAAGCTCATCCTATTTTATTGTCCTAGCTTAGAAATTTTGAGATATGTGCTTGATTAGGTTAAGGGTGATTTGATTTTTGAGCTTGCATGATTATATGCTTCTGCTTGTGTGATGATTAGAACTTGCATGCTAGATGTATGATAAGTTGTATGTCCCCAATTACGTCTAGAATGATGTTGTATGAACATGTTAGGTTGCTAGAATGGATGATAGAATGAATGATATGGTTTGATGCAACCTAGAAATCATGCAAAACCCTAGGTGATGCAATTTTGTAATGAGTTTGCATGAAAATGTTTGGTTATTCATGGATATGTTGGATGATGTGCATGTCAGGATTGGTCTGTTAGAAAGCACTGAATGCTTGTTTTCTAAGCTCTCGCGTGTTCGGTTGAGTTAGATTATGCAAATTAGGATGTAAAACGAACCCAAGAGAAGAAACTATCAGTCTCGGGTCAAGACAGGGCAGTAATCTGAGAAGTGGAATTTGAGGCCCTTAGAGGCCGAATTAGGAAAAACTCAAAATTACAAAGTTATAGAGAAGGGTTTTTACTAGTGGGCACTGCAAACAGTTTTTGAAAATAAGGCTCCAATGGCCTTCGTTTTTACAGAAATCCAAACCTGACTGTGCCCAGACTTCATGCACGGCCTGGCAGGTTCAACAAGGAAAACGAGTAGGATAGAGGTTGAAATGGGTCTTGAATAAAACATGAAAGTTGTAGGGCTTTTCAAGGTCTAAAACTTTTATGAAGACAACTTTTTCAGATTCGACCTAGATTTTTAAATAAAAATTGGATTTCAAACACTGTGCAGGACACAGGAAATTCCTGCACAGGATTTTCTAAAATAGTGCAGGAAAAGGACATTCCTGCACATACACTGATAATTAACAGTGGAAAACTGTTCTAAAGGCAGTTTCCAATACTTAGCAATTTTTACAAATCTTACTAAAGAGATACAATTTTTACAAGTTGAACTAAGGATTTTTGTATAACAAGAACAAGTTTTTCCAAACAAAGGGAAACAAGTTTTTAGACACAAGTTGTCTTAAAACTTAATAATTATATGAGGACCAAACGTAACCGAGCCGGGCCCAAAGCCCAAGGTTGCCCATAGTAAACCAATAGGAGGTTGACCTAAGTGGACCCAAGTAAGTTCACACCAAGGGTTACCTAATATAAACCCAACATGCTACTAAGTTTGTATTGGGCCTAGAATCTAGGGTTACTCCTTGTAACCCAATGAATTATGGATGACAAGATTTAGGCCCAAGGTTAAGAATGATAACCTAACACTATTCATGTGTGTTTGGGTTTAATACCCAAGGTTACTCTGAGTAACCAAACAAGTTATTATGAGGTAATGTAGGGGGGACATATGACTAGGGTTACTTATGGATGTTGATTAAGATACCAACATCGTGTATAATGATTTATGGTAAGATAGGATAACCTTATCTTACACCTTAATTGAAACAGGAATAGAACCTGTTGCTGTACCATGTTATAGCTTTAAGTCAAGAGCATAGGACCTCAGGTAAGTACAAACCTCATCTGCGGTATGAAAAATAGTAATCTATTTTCAAGAATGCTATGACTTGTTTTTCATGTATGCTATGCTATGTCAAGGATGCCATGTTTACAAGTATACCATATTTTCAAGAATGTCATGTTTTCAAGAATGCCACGTTTTCAAGTATGCCATGTTTTTAAGAATGCCATGTTTTTAAGAATGCCACGTTTTCAAGAATACCATGTTTACAAGTATGCCATGTTTTCAAGAATGCCATGTTTTTAAAGAATGCCATGTTTTCGAGATATGCCATGCTATGGTTAAAATGTTAAGTTATGATATGATATAGTGACATCATGAGATATGTTCACTAATGTTAAACCACATGGTAAGAACACACAAGTAAGGTGTCGTACCAACCTCCCATCAGGTGGAGGATTATTCATGTTCAAGTTCAATGATTCCCAGAATTGTTAGGGACCTTGCAAACCCTAACTTTCTCTGGAGAGCGCGCATTCGGTACGTACACAAGGGGCCCACATGTTAAAGTAAGATAATAAGTCCAAGTTAATAATTGATCATAAACAATTCATAATTGGACATAAATGGTTCATGCATAAATTATATGATATGTGACATGTTTTGTGAGATTATGTTTGTACTTGCTGGGCGAAAGCTCATCAGTATATTCCATACTATAGGTAAAGATAAAAGGCCTGCAGCTTTACCTGATGGGCTATGGACATGATGCAGCAAGTGAAGGGCGGTGTGGCATATCACTACGCAGTTTTTCCGCAAAATCTTTGATTATGAAGTTTTACATGTATGTTTAAGTATCATGTTACGTTATGTATGTAATGTTTAAAGTCTGGTTTAAAGGTTATTATGGGACCTTACAATCGGCATAACAAGTAATGGGTATTCATGATAAAGTTTATCCATATGCACAAGTTTATGTATGCATGTGATGTTTCCAAGTTTTCAAGTTACAATTTTAAATGAAGTTCAAAAAGAAAAAGAAAGAAGAAAAAAAAATTTATTCTGAAATTTTCCCGATTAGTCTAAGTATTAGATTTAGAAACTAAGTTAAGTTAAGTCAAGTAAGTAATGTAATGGCCCTCATTCGTGTGGTCGGCCCTACGTGGGTGGTCGGGACGTTACAAAGGTGGTATCAGAGCGGTATCCTGCCAGCCTACTTCACTTCGCTTCACATCATTTCCGCAACAGCCCAAGTAAGTTAAATTATTTTCGTTTAATTAGAATTAATCAATATCTTGTTTATGTAATGAGTTTATCTCATTAATGATTGCACGGGAAATGATACCCGTGATACTCTTGATTTTATGGGACCGCATATGCTATACATATGTATTTCCATGATAGGACATGATAAGATATAGATAAAAGGATGGGTATAGAAATGTGAGGAAATAAGAAAAGGAGTTAGAAGATGGTTCGCCGTGCATATGAACGAATCAAATTTTTGCAAGAGTCTAATCTTGCATTTGTAGAAGCTAAGTTATGATTGCTAGATTAGCAATAAGAAAGGAATAGGCTTCAAAAGCATATAGCCTATCACCTTATCTCAGGTATAGTGATGACGAAGAACTTTTCCTTCTAAGGAATTGGATTGACACCATGGAAGTTAAGTTTCCTGATTTTGGAATTTTTGCCCCATAAGAATAATAGTAGATATGGGGAAAAGGTGGATAATGCCTTAATTTGGAAATAGCAAATAGGCATATGCCAATATGAGTTAGATGTTGCCAACAAGAATTTGGTACATTATAAGAATAAAGATGAAGTTAATAAGGTTGAGATTGACAGCAACCTTTTAAGTAATAGAGATTATGTTATGATGGGAAGTTTTAGATATTCCCTAGAGCTATGATTATGCCTTTGTGCTTTAAAAGAAATGTTAAAGGCAAAAAAGAAGTTTCTACTAGCTAATAAGTAGCTAGTTGAATCAAGTATGTCTTTTATTGCATCACTCGAATAGTAATAATTTTATTTATTATTGTTTTCCATGAATAATATGGAAAAGATTCAAAGAAGTTATTTTCATGTATGGTGCTTGATCTTATTCATATTAGAACCAAGTCATGTTATGTTATGTAAAGGGGCCGAATCCTTGAGGAAGCAAGTTCCAAGATAGGGGCCTTAGGTCGAATCCTTGGGGGATGAGTTCTGAGAAAGGGACAAGTTCCAAGATAGGGGCCATCATGAAAAGAAAAGGGTTCTAATATCACAAGATTAACATTGTGCCAAAGGGTCCTCAGCTTCAGCTAAATTGAAAGAAAAATATTTTCAATATTCGCTGAGCCCTTAATTAAAGTCAAAGAAAAGTATCTTAATATGAGATACGATACACTTTTCAAATATGAAAAAACTATATGATATGATATGCTTTTCAAATATGGCAAGTTATATGATATACTTGCTAAAAAATTTTATGAAGATAGTTCTTGTAATGTAGTATGAAAGAATGAAAGTATGATGATAAGTACGAAGCCATGAAAGTATGAAGATATGAAAATATGAAAGCATGAGAGTATGATGAAAGTATGATGATAGGATATGAAAGCATGATGAAAGTATGTATGAAGTATGAGGACATGGAAGTATGAAAGTATGAGGATATAGAAGTAAGATTATGGTTCTGTATAAGAGACATGATCCCATTAAAGTGTTAAAATGGGAACATGAACGAACCATTATGAATTGATAGTGAATTTGAAGAAAAGCCACTTAGAATTATTCAAATTTTCGAGGACGAAAATCTTTTAAGTAGGGTAGAATGTAATACCCCGAATTTTTAAGACTCGTGATTTCCTTTGAAACAAGGAAAAGTTAAGATTGAAACATGTATGACGATATAAAACTCATGATATGAGTTAAATATCAGTAAATGTTTGAGTTCTCATTTAATTAATTATGAGACTCAATAAATAGTTACTTAGTCATGTATAGGGTTTTTTGTGAGAAAGACATCACAAAAATTCATGATTTTATGCTGGTCAAATTTTGACCAGAAAAGTCAAAGTTTGACCAGAAAAGTCAAAGGTTGACCATAGAGATCAAAGGTATGACGGTACTGTGATACAATAAGCAGTATGAAAAATATACTACGAAAAACCATCATTATAGACAAGATAGGAAGATTTAGATTCAAAACCACCATAGAAAAATCAAACACACCAAGAAGGATATTAAGGGCAAAAAGGTTCCAAGAAATAAGAAAAATTTTTATCCAGTCTGATTTTACACAGATAAATTTTAGACTGCAGTGCAGTATAAAAATACTGTGTATAAGTTATAACAGTATTGAAAATATCTGTGTAACATAAAAATGGACTGCACATTAAGGAAAAAGCCAAACAAGGCCTAAAAGGTGGACACCTCATCAAGGATAATTATATAATTTTTGGAATTAAGAAAAGGTGGAAATAAATCAAAAATTTATTCACCAAGCACCCAAGGATGGCCGGCCACATGTAGGGGTAAAATTACAAATATTTTATCCTTAGGGGTTAAAATATAATTTTTGAAAAATAGGTAATGTAAGCAAGGTGATGTCATCAAGATGATGTCATAATGATGCAAGAACTTGCCAAGCAAGGGAGACTCATGGCCGGCCACATGTTGGGCCAAAATTGCAAATATTTTATCCTTAAGGGCCAAAATGTAATTTTTGGAAAATAGGTGATGTAAGCATGATCAGGTAAGTATGATGATGTCATGATTTTGGTTGGAGAACAAGGCCATGGCCGGCCACATGCCACTTAGAGGGCATTTATGCAAATATTTTTGCTTACGGGGTCAAAATGTAATTTTTAGAAATAAAAATAAGTCCAAAAATTAAGGATTTTCCACCTATAAATGGTGAAGAGGGTAGTTGATTTTGCTCAGAAAAAAATAAGGAAACACCCCAAAACTATGGCAAAAAAAAATTCTCTTTTCCTCCCCCTAAAATCCGAAGCCAAAAAAGGAAGAGAAAAGGAAAGAAAAAAAAAAAAAGGGTAAGGAAAGAGATGATCTAAAGAGTGACCGGACTTGGGTGAGGCAGCCATTAAGGGCTGAAAATTTTGGAACCCATAGGCCAAGGAGAGGCCGGTTGTGGAGGAGATCAAGGGGAAAAATTTTGGACCAATCCCAGTGTAAATACCCCAAATCCACGTAGGGCTAATTACGCAAACTTGGGTCGCTACCTTACTTGCTTAACTTAAATCTTGAAGAAAATTGCGGAAAAATTTTTTTTCTTTTCTTTTAAAACTTCTTTTGAAACTTCAAAAGACTTAACTTCATTTTAAAATCATGACTTGAAAACTGTCCATGCATAAAACATAAAACCTTAAGCTTAACTTAAGCATATCTTAAAACTGATTCTCATTCATAATAACTTAACCTCTTAATATGTACTCACTTGAGTACCGAGCTTTTACCCCTTGGGGAAGCTACCATACTTAAACATAACATAAACCATGGACCAGACCCGACCTAATGCGGATCGGTATAACAAAAGGCAACTCGTTGCCATATCTACTGAAACTGAAACTGTATCATACATTCTTAAAACATAATGTAAACACATTTTTCATTTCAAACATATTTTGGAAACCCGTAGTGGTGTCCATTCCCACGTTTCACAGTCCGCAGCGCCATCTCTCCACAGCTTTGCATCAGGTATTGCCAATAGGTAGCTTACATACAGTATGAACGTAAGTAGTGAGCTAAAAGCTCAGTAAGCACAATATTCAATCCGCATGCAATGAAAATGCAAGCATACGTATGAACCAATTATGATTTCTTATTAATCAGATTATGGTTCCCTATTTAATTATCTCTATACCGTGTGTGCACGTACTGAGGTACATAACCATGGAGCGGTTGAAGGCGGTCCGTCCGATCCAACTTAAACCATGAAACAAAATGTTTAACATGGAGTAGTGGGGACAGTCCATCCAATTCAAATCAAACCATGGAACATACCGTTTGAACTTACTACAGAGGCAAGCCAGTACAACACAACAATCATTACTTAACTTATCTCATATCTTAAGAACTTGATCTTATCATATAGTTCATTATCAGTGAGCATGCTTCGTGATGCCATGATATCGAACATACTTCATCGTAACATACTATCTCATAACTTAACATGCCATGACATACTGCATCGTAACATAACATCATACATAACATAACATACTTCATAACATACTTCATAACATACTTCATCTTAACATGAAACATGGACATACTGCATCTTAACATGGAACATACTACTTCTTAACATAACCCATAACATACTACTTCATAACATCACATCATAAATCATGAAATGCCATTTATGAATTCTTAAAAACAACTTATGCAACAAACATGTGTTCATGCTGTAGGCGGAGTTGTACTTACCTTCTGTCCTACGCTCTTGATTTATTGTCCCAACTAATGCTGTTCCTCTCCCGGGTACAGCTGCAGGTTCTGCCTGCTCGATAAAGGACATGCTCTAATTTAAACTCATGAAATGTTGGTGACCTAACCAACATGCTTACCTTATATGGTCTTGGTTGTATGTCCCTTATGCAAGACATCTTACTTGGTTACAATAGTAACCCTATGTACTAAGCCCATAACATACCATTAGGGTTAGATCATCTTCCAACCCTGGGCTTCATCCTTAATCCATAAATTATCGGGTTAAACCTATTAACCCTTAGCTTAGCTTAATCGGTGTCCTTTAGGGTTACATTGGATAACCCTTCAGGATAAACTAAATCAATGTCATTAGTCAACCAAAGTCAACTATGGTTAACTTTGGTCAACTACGGTCAACTATGGTCAACCCCCCCTATGGGTCAACTTTTGGGCCTCGGGCTTGACCCGGTAACTTGGGTATAACTCCCGATTACTATTCGTAAATTAATCGCTTGCTATACTCTAACTTGAAAAATTCATTTTCCTTAACTTAGAAAATTTAGGGAAATTAATCCCAAAAACTCTTTTTACTTACTTGTAAAAATTCTTCACTTAAATCATAAAAAAATCCAAACTCTTGGATTAATGATTTATAAAATCATTTGGGATTGAAAACTGTCCTTGGAACAGTTTTCCATAATCAAAACAATAGTTTGTAGAAGAAATACAGTTTTCTAGAAACATTTGTAAAGCTAGTGGTGCAGGAATTTTCGGATTCCCTGCGCACCCTTCGAAAAACGATCCCAGTTTAAAAATTGGTTCGTAATCTGAAAAAAATTTTTCCATGAAAGTTCTAGCTCTCGAAAAATGCTAAAACTTTCGTGTTTTACAAAAATTCCAGTTCGGTCTAGATTCGTACCAGTTTTTATTTGAAACCGGCTGACCCCTGAAAACTGGGTCTGGAGGATCAGCCACGGGTTTTGGGGAAAACGGAGGCCATTGGAGCCTTATTTCGAGAATCCGCCCAAAATGCCCCCTAGAAAAATTCGTTCTGGACAACTTTTATGTTTTACGTTTTTCCCAATTCAGCCTCTAAAGGCCTCAAATTTCACTTTTCCAAAAACTGGGCAGATTTGATCTGAATCTACCAGTTTTTGTGCTTACTCAGTTTTACGTGTCCTACTTTGCGGAACTAACTCAACCGAACACGCGGGAGCCTAAGTAACCAACATACAGCGGTATCTAATGTCCCACATGAATCTGAACTAGCCTAGGGTTACATGAACTAGAACTTGCATCACATCTCATACATGCATTCAAGCCAAACCATGGCTAGCTCTAATAAACATGCACACAAGCCACAACCGACTGCACACTAATAGGGAACATACCAACCATAAAGTGATGCAATCCTAGCATGCAAACAAGCACAAATTTCATGCACACAAAGCATAGCTAACCCACCTTTAGCAAACACCCTAATCAAGCACCACACCTAGTCTAAGGCATTAACCATAAAACTTGAGCTTATGCTCTTACAAACCATGCTTGGAAATACACTTAAATTTCCAAATTAAAGCTTAAACCAAAAGCTTAAGGTTATAGGGTTTACCTCTAGGGTTTGGAAGTTGGTTTACTAGCTTGGATTCCAAACTTCCTTACTCCTTCCTTTTGGCTGCCAACAAATCCGGATTTCCCCTCCAAATGGGGTTCCAATTTTCAGCCATGCACATACAAACATACACATAAATTTCCATTCAAATCTAATGGAAAAAGTTTAGGGTTTGAGGGATTTTTACCTTAGCTAACCCTAGGATTGGGTTAGGGTTGTTGAACCGAAATTCTCCCTCCCTTTTTGGCTCTCCATCACTCGGCTCTAGCTCTCCAAATAGTACCAAAATTTTTTCACCAATCTTGGTGAATGCTTGCAGCCAAAGCCGAAGCCTCTCCATACCCAAATCCTTCAATTTTTCATTTCCTTTCTCTTGCTCACCCATGGCCGAACCTAAGCCCACCTAGAGCACCAAAAATCACTTTAGTTTCTTGGTTGGAGTTTCTTCTCCATACTCGGCCACTCCACCATTTTTCCCAAAAATTTTCCCTCATTTTCTTCTTCCTCTAACCCACGGCCATAACCCAGAAAAATGGCCCCAATTTTCCGGATTTTTCCCTTGGTCTCTAGCTTGAAACCCGAGTGTCTCCTAGGCTAACCTCCCTTGGATTTTCAACTTTTTCTCTTATCTCTTTCTTGATTTCTCTTGCTCGGATTTTTGGGAGAGTATTTGGCCAGAGGTTGGCTGATTTTCTGGAATTTTTCAGCACCAAAATCAGCCCATAATGGTGGCTATTTATAGGCATATGCAAACTTTGTGAAAATTAGAATTTGACCCCAAAAGTTTAAAAATATTAACCCGTGTTCCACAAGGTGGCCGGCCATTAGCTTGGAGAGCAAACAAAGGATGACATCATTGCTGACCTCATGGCTGACCTCATCGCTTACATCATCAAATTTCTAAAATTTACACTTTTGCCCCAAAAGCTAGAATTCTTACAAAAATGCCCCCTAGGTGGCTGGTTGGTTCCTTGGTGAACAAGCCAAGTTTATCTCATCATGATGACATCATGTGCTTACATCATCAATTTTCCAAAATTTACACTTTGACCCCAAAAGTGAAAATTCTTGCATTTATGCCCCTTAGGTGTCACTTGGCCGGTTCTTTGCTTGCCTTCCAAGCAAATGACATCATCTTGATGACATCATGTGATTACCTCATGCTTACATCACATATTTTCCAAAATTACACTTTTGCCCCTAAAGACAAAATATTTACAATTTTGCCCCCATAGGTGGCCGGCCCTTACTTGTCTTGCAAGGCAAGTTATTGCCTCATTGTGACATCATCTTGATGACATCACTACGCTTACATCATCAAATTTCCAAAATTTACACTTTTACCCCAAAAGTGAAAATTTTGACATTTTTACCCCTGCATGTGACCGGCCCCAATGGGTTACTTGGTGACCAAGTTTTCCATATTTTCATGTCCTTTTTCCCTTTACCTTAACTAGGTGTGCTTGATTTTCTAGGGTGGTTTTAAAGCCTATTTGAGCTATCTCGCCCATACTGACATATTTTACAGTATTTTCTCATACTGCATCATACAATACTGTCAAGTCAACCCGTTGACCACTCTTGGTCAAAATTTGACTTTCTTGGTCAAATTTGACTTTTTCGGTCAAATTTTGACTTTTCTGAAATTACGTCATTTTCGACTTGAAAGAGCATTTTCTAACCTTAAAAAACTATTTTGAGATTTATCGAGCCATAAGATCTCATAAAAAGTATGAAAAGCTCTTAACCGAGCTTTTCCGTAAATATCTCAACGTATGCACATAATTCCTTTGAAGAGGAAATGATAACATGAAATTTCTAGGTATTACACCCAAGTTCAATCTTGGTGATTAAGTGAGGTAAAGTCCCTTGATCCCTAAGCTTTTAATTTGAGCTTCAATTTGGAAATTTAAGTGTATTTCAAGCCTTGGATGTAAGAGCATAAGTTCATCCTATTTTATTGCCCTAGCTTAGAAATTTTGAGATATGTGCTTGATTAGGTTAATGGTGGTTTGATTTTTGAGCTTGCACGATTATATACTTATGCTTGTGTGATGATTAGGGCTTGCATGCTAAATGTATGATAAGTTGTATGTCCCCAATTACGTCTAGAATGATGTTGTATGAACCTGCTAGGTTGCTAGAATGGATAATAGAATGAATGGTATGGTTTGATGCAACCTAGAAATCATGCAAAACCCTAGGTGATGCAATTTTGTAATGGGTTTGCATAAAAATGTTTGGTTATGCATGGATATGTTGGATGATGTGCATGTCGGGATTGGTACGTTAGAAAGCACTGCATGCTTGTTTTCTAGGCTTCCGCGTGTTCGGTTGAGTTAGATTACGCAAATTAGGACATAAAACGAACCCAAGAGAAGAAACTGCCAGTCTCGGGTCAAGACTGGGCAGTGATCTGGGAAGTGGAATTTGAAGCCCTTAGAGGCCGAATTAGGAAAAACTCAAAATTACAAAGTTGTAGAGAAGCGTTTTTACTAGTGGGCATTATGAACAGTTTTTGAAAATAAAGCTCCAATGGCCTTCGTTTTTACAGAAATCCGAACCTGACCGTGCCCAGACTTCATGTACGGCCAGGCAGGTTCAATAAGGAAAACAAGTAGGATAGAGGCCGAACTGGTCTTGAGTAAAACATGAAAGTTGTAGGGCTTTTCAAGATCTAAAACTTTTGTGAAGACAACTTTTTCAGATTCGACCCAGATTTTTAAATAAAAATTGGATTTCAAACACTGTGCAGGACACAGGAAATTCCAGCACAGGATTTTCTAAAAGAGTGCAGGAAAAGGATATTCCTGCACTTACACTGATAATTGGCAGTGGGAAACTGTTCTAAAGGCAGTTTCCAATACTTAGCAATTTTTACAAATCCTACTCAAGAGATACAATTTTTACAAGTTGAACTAAGAATTTTTGTATAACAAGAACAAGTTTTTCCAAACAAAGGGAAACAAGTTTTTAGACACAAGTTGTCTTAAAACTTAATAATAATATGAGGACCAAAGGTAACCGGGCTGGGCCCAAAGCCCTAGGTTGCCCATAGTAAACCAATAGGAAGTTGACCTAAGTGGACCCAAGTTAGTTCACATCAAGGGTTACCTAATGTAACCCAACATGCTACTAAGTTTGTATTGGGCCTAGAATCTAGGGTCACTCCTTGTAACCCAATGAATTATGGATGATAAGGTTTAGGCCCAAGGTTAGGAACGGTAACCTAATACTATTCATGTGTGTTTGGGTTTAATACCCAAGGTTACTCTGAGTAACCAAACAAGTTAGCAAGAGGTAATGTAGGGGGGGACATATGACTAGGGTTACTCATAGATGTTAGTTAAGATACCAACATCGTATATAATGATTTATGGTAAAATAGGATAACCTTATCTTATACCTTAATTAAAACAGGAATAAAACATGCTGATGTACCATGTTGGAGCTTTAAGTCAAGAGCATAGGACCTCAGGTAAGTACAAACCTCACCTGCGATATGGAAAATAGTAATCTATTTTCAAGAATGCTATGACATGTTTTTCATGTATGCTATGCTATGTCAAGGATACCATGTTTACAAGTATATTATGTTTTCAAGAATGTCATGTTTTCAAGAATGCCACGTTTTTAAGTATGCCATGTTTTTAAGAATGCCATGTTTTTAAGAATGACAAGTTTTCAAGAATGCCACGTTTTCAAGAATGCCATGTTTACAAGTGTGCCATGTTTTCAAGAATGCCATGTTTTCAAAGAATGCCATGTTTTCGAGATATGTCATGTTATGGTTAAAATGTTAAGTTATGATATGATATAGTGACATCATGAGATATGTTCACTAATGTTAAACCACATGGTAAGAACACACAAGTAAGGTGTCATACGAACCTCCCATCAGGTGGAGGATTATTCATGTTCAAGTTCAATGATTCCCATAATTGTCAGGGACCTTGCAAACCCTAACTTTCTCTGGAGAGCGCGCATTTGGTATGTACACAAGGGGCCCACATGTTAAAGCAAGATAATAAGTCCAAGTTAATAATTGATCATAAAATATTCATAATTGGACATAAATGGTTCATGCATAAATTATATGATGTGTGACATGTTTTGTGAGATTATGTTTGTACTTGCTGGGCGAAAGCTCATCAGTATATTCCATACTATAGGTAAAGATAAAAGGCCTGCAGCTTTACCTGGTGGGCTATGGAGACGATGCAGCAAGTGAAGGGCGGTGTGGGATATCACTACACAGCTTTTCCGCAAAATCTTTGATTATGAAGTTTTACATGTATGTTTAAGTATCATGTTACGTTATATATGTAATGTTTAAAGTCCGGTTTAAAAGTTATTATGGGACCTTACAATCGGCATAACAAGTAATGGGTATTCATGATAAAGTTTACCCATATGCACAAGTTCATGTATGTATGTGATGTTTCCAAGTTTTCAAGTTACGATTTTAAAATGAAGTTCAAAAAGAAAAAGAAAGAAGAAAAAAAAATTTATTCTGAAATTTTCCCTATTAGTCTAAGTATTAGATTTAGAAACTAAGTTAAGTTAAGTCAAGTAAGTAATGTAACGGCCCCCATTCGCGTGGTCGGCGCTACGTGGGTGGTCTGGGCGTTACAATATCGACCCCCCATAGATGCCAAGTCATCTTCGGTCAAATGGATGGAGAGTTTTCCGTTCGAAGAAATGATTATGTACGAATTCGTCTTAGAGGCTTACTCAATCGAGCAATGGGAGAAAGAGATAGGACTTATGCCTCGGACATAGTTATCGATCGACTCCTCTCTCTGTTGGGATCTATATGTGCCCTAAGGATAGAAAATCAATATTAGGGATTTTCTGTAAATATGACATTTTGATATTAATAAGAGGAAATTATTCATGTTTAATAAGTTGTGTCCTATTTACTTTCATTTATTGATTGTATGATTATTTTGAGCAAACATAAAATACTCCTAGGCTGTTGGTAATATATTAAATTATCATATATATACGGGGTATGCATAGAAGACGTGGTAATTTGATAACAGTCTAAATAAATAGTCCGCAATCAACGGAATAAGATTTGGGGATCTTATTCATGATAAGATTGTAAAGGTTGTCTACTTCCTTGGAGGGATGGTTTGTCTTGACCATCGGATAGGTTCCGAGTAGAAACTTTAATGTATACCAGTATTGAGGTATGACATTGGACTGGACCTAAAGTGTTATTTGATTCAGTTTAATAATTCCGTTTATAAGAATCAATGATGCTTTGATTATCATCCTGCATTAATCTTAATCCTGAAATGATTACTTGAGTTCGCATCCATGACTTTTGTACTTTGATGCACTAAATGTGAGACACTGTTAATTCATGGTCAACATACTTGTGTTTTGGGTGCATGACTTATGGATGGAGAAATCAATATTCATAGATACGGAATCCATAGCTATCTTAACGATAGTAAATGTTATCTACTTAAAGGCATTATTCGGGGATTGAAAGATAGTATAACAAGATCTTGGCCATCGGTTTACTTTGTGTTCTCTGATGGTTTACCAATTGTATGGTTTTACAATTGATGGTTCTTTCAATGGAGAATAATGGAACTTTAAGTTAAAATGATTGAAAAGGTAAAATGGAAAAAATCCTTAATTCAATCATGGATAACATATGGGGATTAAGCAAGCGATGAATAAATCATGGAAGAATCACTACGTGAGAGAGCTTTCGTAATACGGTATGTAAACAAGAGTTCAGCTTCAAACTTTTAGTGGAATAGTTTTGAAGTTGATAATTGATGGATAATTAATCTGGGATTAATTTTTCACAATTATAGGAGTCTCTTTACATATTTCCATCGGGTCCCTCTATTAGCTCATACAGTTCCACGAAGCGTCTCGAGATTTGTTCCTAATGAGATCGGTAAATTATAAATGGAATTTAGAAATGTCTATCAAGACATGGTACTCTCTAACATGCAATCTAGAAAGGATTGGACATGTGAAATTTGTAGACAAATGATTTGTCAACATGTGATTGGTTAATTGAATTTTGAAATAAGATTGTGTTTGAATTTTGGAAAACAAAATTTTTCTCTCCTAATTAAAAGAGGTGCACATTTTTAATTGTATGGAGGGAAAAAAATTTTGTTTCAAAATTATTTAAATATATTCCTAACATTAAATTATTAATTGGTTTAAATAATGGAGATTATTTCATGGATTTTTCTTTTCTAATTAAAGAGGTGCATGGTTTTTGTGAAAAAAGAAAATTTGAAATATTTCATTGATTTAAATTAATTAATATGGATAATGTTTATGAAAAATATTTATTCAAATATGTGAATCCTATTTAAATTCGAAAAGGTTTAAAAGAAATTTGAATCAAGATAGGACTAGGATCTTTTGACTAATCTAGATTCTTGATTTAAAATTTGAACAACCAATCATGATCTATCTCACTTGTGGCCGAATTTTTTAGTTGGAATTTCCTCTTGAAAAATTGTTTTTAGGTTTAATGAATCTAGCCCTAAAGTTGTATGATCTTTTGGTTCAAGATTTATCTGTAAAAATAATTATTAATTATTTTTCAAGAAGGAGATAAATTTTGAAAAGGATTGGAATACTATATAAAGGCTAGGAGTTCTTGAAAAACCAATTTTTAATATTTTTTAAAGAGGAAAACGTTTTTTAGTAAGAAGAAAAAAAATATTTTAGGTTTCTTCCACATCAAAAATTCGGCTTTCTTGTGAGAGAGAAAAAGAAAGAAAATTCAATTGAATCAAAACTGCGAGGAAGGTTAAACCGGGTGATAATTTTTCATAGGAGGTTAACCGGTTCTTGTTTTGTAGTTTTGAAAAAAGAAGTTGGATCAAATTCTCAACGAGGATAATCGGAATTGAGAAGGAGGGATCTAGACTTCGGAAAGAAATACCGGTAGCTTGGATTCATAGAACGTGTGCCCACACACACTCTAAGACGTGGAACTCGAGAATAGTAGAGAAGACATGTTAGTCAAACGCTCTAGCAATTCCGGAATCCAAGAAATAAGGTATGCTTGATCATGAATTAATTTATTGTTATATGCATCATGAGCTTTTTTTTCCGGAAACGGCATAAAATTTTTAAAACTTCCGCTGCACCGTAACTCTGATACCGGATCCGATTTTTCCAACAACTGGTATCAAAGCCAACTCATGATCATGCATATAACATAAATTATTTGATCAAATAAATTTCTCTCTATGCATTAATGAAATATTTTAGAGCGTTGGCACTCTAGGTTTTATTTTGAGTATGTTAAATATATTATGAATGGATGTATGGATGAATGAATGCTTTATATTATTTTGATAATATATGATGCTTGTTCAATTTTGCCGGTCATGATTCCATAGAGGTTAGAATTTGTATCTAGGTTTTTCAAGTGTAATAGATGCGGTCTATTATCACCGCTAGGTCGTTATTTCAATTCCTAGAATTTTTGTAAGCCGGAAACGGCATAGGAATTTTTTTTTGTAAAATTCGGGCCACAATGGATTCAAGGAGATTGAAGATGAACGAAGGTATGGAAATTTTCAAAGGATGTGATTTTTTGGTTTTTGGAATTTTTTTTAATTAAAAAAAACGTTTTTTTGTATAAAAAAAAAATCACAAGAATCTTTTTGAAAATTTAATTTTCCAATGATATGTGATCTTGATAATTTGGGAATCAAAATTGAAAATTTAAATTTAAATTTAATGGATATTATTATGAATTTTAAAATTTTGTGATTTAAATTTGAGATTTGGAAATTTCAAATTTTAAATTTAAAATTTAATAAACCAGATTTTAATTCAAATTTTGATATTTTGTAATTTTGATTAAAATTAAAGATCACATATAATCTTTTTAAAATTTAAAAAAGGATGTGACTTTGGAGAAGGAAGACACATTGAAGAAGGATACAAGGTATGGATCTACAAATGAAGGCCGATATATGTTTCGGTTAATTTTTGTAAATTTTATAATTTTCTTTTCTCTAGGATGGAATCATGATCCACGGCTATTTACATATTTTGTAAATCATGGATGATGACTTGCTAGATGAATATGTTATACTATTTCGTGATGTATTGATAACATGCCATATAGACTAAGGAGTGCCACTCAATAAATATTGTTTATGCATGAAAAACAAAAACCCTAATTTAAAAGATTGAGTGGGAGAATGTTTTACACACTAAGACCTACGGCCTCCATCGTTGGTCCAATAGTTACGCATGGTAGTGCCTACTACTCGGTTTTAATCCGGGAATTCCCTTCGGATAGGTATCTTACCTAGAGTGCACACTGATTTGGATTTCCGAAATGATAACAATTTTGGGCATATTTTATGTTTAGATCACCCCTCGGTGGCAGATGTAAAATATGGATTCAAAATTGGAAACGATGGTTACACACTCATACTACTTTATTTATTAACCCTCCCTCGAGGCTCTGTTATGTAAAGTAGTGGTCAAATTAACGATAGTTAATATATATTTAATGGAATTTGTTCCATGGATGAATATGTATTAATCGGAAAGGATCCGTGTTCTTGGCTAGTTATTCTATGACTACCCCTCGGTAGCTAAGAATTATCGTTGTAAGGTATGTGTTTTAAGGGTTTTACACATGAACATTTAGATTGCATATAGATCTTTTTGTTTCATTACAAAATCATATTTTATAAACTGATAGGATGTTTGCTCGTACTTATTACATGTTTTCTTATTATAGATCAAAATGTCAAGCCCTTTATCTGTGATACTTACGTAAAACAAATTAACTGGCGAGAATTTTAATGACTGGAAAAGGAACTTGCTAATCGTCCTAAACTTTGAGAAACACAGTTTTGTCCTAACCCAACCTCGACCACCTACGCCTGCGATCGATGCTCCTGATAGGGATTTTGTAGCGCTTAAGTGCTGGGACAATTCCAACCTTAGTGCCATGTGCTATATTCGGGCGAGCATGTCTAACGTGCTCCAGAAACAGCATGAAGAACATCAAACTGCTAGGCAGATCATGGATAACCTGGAGGAAATGTTTGGTGAACAAACTATCCAGGCTAAGCCGATGCTATCAAAGGTCTCATGAACTGCAGGCAGAAGGTTGGAACTTCTATCAAGGAGTACATGATGACAGTCATGGCTTATTTGTCTAAAACTCAGGCAAATGGGACTGAGATCGATGCTGCAACTCAACTGGTTATGGTTTTTCAAACCTTATCCAAGGATTTCGATTTGTTTCAGGCATCCTACAACCTTAACCGGAAGGAGATGTCTTTAACAGAATTGATGAAGGAGTTGCAAGCCTTTGAGAACATTTTTAAGGGTTCTAGATCTAAGGCTGATGCAAATTTGGCTGAACCTAGTTCGTCTGTTCCTAATCCCAAAAGGAAGAAGGAAAACGGGAAGAACAAGGGGAACAAGCCTACGGTGAATGCACTTGCTTCTAAGAAGTCTACCAAGACTAAGAAGTGAAAGGTGGACCCCAAAAAGGTTAAGTGCTTTCACTGTGGGAAAAAAGGACATTTCAAGAAGGATTGCTGAGATTTCCTAGCTTTGCAAAAGCAGAAAGGTAATTTCAATGTCCTGTATCTTGAGGGTTGTTTAGTGGAAGAATCTAAAGACAATTGGGTTATAGATTCTGGAGCTACTAACCATGTTTGTATTTCTCTACATGGGTTCAAGGTAACGAAAAGTCTGCATGAGGAGGACTTTACGTTAAGAACCGGCGATGGGACGTTAGTGCTAGCTGAAGCAGTGGGAGAAGTGCATCTTTATTTTGATGAATTTAGGTTTATTGTTTTGAGACATTGTTTTTATGTTCCTAATTTTAAGAGGAACCTAATTTCGGTAGCTTGTTTAGTTAAAGATTCTTATTCAGTTTCTTTTAATAATAAAGTTGTTATTAGGAAAAACAATTCTCTTATCTGTAATGGATGGATGCATGGAAATCTTTATTTTATCAAACCTAAGATGCACTCACTGCTTGATACAGAATTAGAAAAGAACTCTAAAAGACATAAGTCCTCTCACTCTAACAAATCGTATCTTTGGCATTTACGACTTGGTCACATAAGCCTTAACAGAATTCAAAGGATGATAAAAGATAAATGCCTCGACTTGTACGAGGTTGAACCTTGGCCACAATGCGAATCCTGTTTGGAGGGCAAGATGACTAAACGGCACTTTGCTGCCAAGGATAGTCATGCCGAGAAACTTTTAGAACTTGTGCATATAGATGTTTGTGGTCCCATGAACATAGAAGCACGTGGTGGGTATGAGTATTATATCATTTTTTTTTTATGATTACTCAAGGTATGGATATGTCTATTTGATGACCCGCAAAAGCGAAGCCTTTGACAAGTTCAAAGAGTTTCAGGCTGAAGCGAAAAAACAATTAGGCAAGTCTATTAAGACACTTCGATCGGATCAAGCTGGGGAATACCTATCGGATGAGTTCTTAGGATATTTGATAGAGAATGGGATACAATCCCAGTTGACTGCACCTGGTACTCCTCAACAGAATGGTGTAGCTGAGAGAAGGAATATGACCCTATTGGATATGGTCCGGTCTATGATGAGTTACTCCACTTTACCTTTGTCATTTTGGGGGCACGCCATACAAACTGCATGCTATCTTCTGAATAATGTTCTCTTCAAATCGGTTCCTAAAACTCCTTATAAGTTATGGATGAGTAGGAAACTTAATTTGAATCATATTCGAATTTGGGGTTGTCCGGCACACGTCCTAGATAAGGAAGCGAAGAAATTGGAGTCACGATCAGAAGTGTGCTTATTTGTTGGCTATCCAAAAGGGACAAAAAGTGGTCTGTTCTATAATTCGAAGCAAAATAAAGTCTTTGTTTCAACACATGCAACATTCCTGGAGGAAAGTTATATGGAAGACTTTAGACCTCGTAGCAAAGTAGTGCTTGAGGAAATGACTTCGGGTTTGGATGTTCCTAAAGTTACAGAAAACCCTGCGGAAAAATCACTAAAGAATCAACAACCACAAGAGCTTCGTCGTAGTGGGAGAATTATCAGGGAACCTGAAAGGTACATGTTCAGTGGTGAAGTTTATGAAGCAGAATCCATAGAACATATTGATGATCCGGCTACGTACAAGGAAGCTATGGAGGATGTTGATTTTAGTATTTGGCAAAAGGCTATGACCACCGAGATGGAATCTATGGATTCCAATGGGGTCTGGAAACTTGTAGACTTACCCCAAGGCATAAAACCGATTGGGTGTAAGTGGGTATACAAGAGGAAGAGAGGTGTGGATGGGAAAGTGGAAACTTTCAAGGCAAGACTTGTAGCGAAGGGCTATACGTAGAAAGAAGGAATCGACTATGAAGAAACCTTCTCGCCTGTATCAATGCTTAAGTCAATCCGCATTCTTTTATCCATTGCGGCTGCTCTCGATTATGAGATCTGGCAAATGGATGTCAAGACAGCTTTCTTGAATGGCTCTCTTGAGGAAGATATCTATATGATACAACCAGACGGGTTCAAAGCAAAGGGCCAAGAAGACAAAGTATGCAAGTTGCTTAAATCCATTTATGGACTAAAGCAAGCATCTCGTTCTTGGAATATTAGGTTTGATCAAGCGATCAAAACTTATGGATTCGAACAAAACATTGATGAACCATGTGTTTATAAATGTATCAAGAACGAGAAAGTGGTGTTCCTTGTACTTTATGTAGATGATATATTGCTTATTGGAAACGATGTGGCAATATTATCATCTGTCAAAGTTTGGTTAGCCAAACAGTTTGACATGAAGGACTTAGGAGAAGCTAGTTATGTTCTTGGTATTCAACTCTTTAGAGATAGAAAGAACAAAACGATAGCACTCTCCCAAGCTTTATACATTAATAAAGTACTTGAGAGATTTTCTATGAAGGATTCCAAGAAAGGTGCTCAACCTTTCAGGATTGGAATCAAGCTTTCTAGAGATGACTATCCCAAGACATCGGAAGAAAGGGAGCTTTCTAGAGATGACTGTCCCAAGACATCGGAAGAAAGGGAACGTATGAAAAATGTACGTTATGCATCAGCGGTAGGTAGTCTTATGTACGCTATATTATGCACTAGGCCTGACATTTGTTTTGCGGTTGGTATGGTAAGTCGATATCAGTCGAATCCGGGACCGAACCATTGGGCTGCGGTCAAGCATATACTCAAGTATCTATGGAGAACGAGGGATTATATGCTAGTATATTCCGGTCAGGACCTTGTTCCTATAGGATATACAGATTCTGATTTTCAATCAGATCAGGATTCAAGGAAATCGACTTCAGGATCTGTCTTCACCCTTAGAGGTGGTGCCGTTGTGTGGAGGAGTGTTAAGCAATCTTGTATTGTTGACTCGACCATGGAAGTCGAGTATGTGTCAGCCAGTGAGGCATCAAAGGAAGCGGTTTGGCTCCACAGGTTCCTTAGTGACCTTGAGGTCGTTCCTGGTATGGAGAAAGCTATGGTGCTCTACTGTGACAACAGTGCAGCAGTAGCTAATACCAAGGATCCTAAGCATCATAAGAGGAGTAAGCATATTGACAGAAAATATCACATTATCAGAGGCTTTGTTGAGAGTGGAAATGTGACGGTTTGCAAAATCGCATCGGAGGACAATCTTGCTGACCAGTTCACGAAGACTTTGGTGGCCAGAAGATTCGAAGAACACGTCGAAGGCATGGGGATGCGTAATATGTCACATTTACTCGCTTAGGGCAAGTGGGAGATTGTTGGGATCTATATGTGCCCTAAGGATAGAAAATCAATATTAGGGATTTTTTGTAAATATGACATTTTGATATTAATAAGAGGAAATTATTCATGTTTAATAAGTTGTGTCCTATTTACTTTCATTTGTTGATTGTATGATTATTTTGAGCAAACATAAAATACTCCTAGGCTGTTGGTAATATATCAAATTATCATATGTATACGGGGTATGCATAGAAGACGTGGTAATTTGATAACAGTCTAAATAAATAGTCCGCAATCAACGGAATAAGATTTGGGGATCTTATTCATGATAAGATTGTAAAGGTTGTCTACTTCCTTGGAAGGATGGTTTATCTTGACCATCGGATAAGTTCCGAGTAGAAACTTTAATGTATACCAGTATTGAGGTATGACATTGGACTGGACCTAAAGTGTTATTTGATTCGGTTTAATAATTCCGTTTGTGAGAATCAATGATGCTTTGATTATCATCCTGCATTAATCTTAATCCTGAAATGATTACTTGAGTTCGCATCCATGACTTTTATACTTTGATGCACTAAATGTGAGACACTGTTAATTCATGGTCAACATACTTGTGTTTTGGGTGCATGACTTATGGATGGAGAAATCAAGATTCATAGATACGGAATCCATAGCTATCTTAACGATAGTAAATGTTATCTACTTAAAGGCATTATTCGGGGATTAAAAGATAGTATAACAAGATCTTGGCCATCGGTTTACTTTGTGTTCTCTGATGGTTTACCAATTGTATGGTTTTACAATTTGTGGTTCTTTCAATGGAGAATAATGGAACTTTAAGTTAAAATGATTGAAAAGGTAAAACGGAAAAAGTCCTTAATTCAATCATGGATAACATATGGGGATTAAGCAAGCGATGAATAAATCATGGAAGAATCACTACGTGAGAGAGCTTTCGTAAAACGGTATGTAAACAGGAGTTCAGCTTCAAACTTTTAGTGGAATAGTTTTGAAGTTGATAATTGATGGATAATTAATCTGGGATTAATTTTTTACAATTATAGGAGTCTCTTTACATATTTCCATCGGGTCCCTCTATTAGCTCATACAGTTCCACGAAGCGTCTCGGGATTTGCTCCTAATGAGATCGGTAAATTATAAATGGAATTTAGAAATGTCTATCAAGACATGGTACTCTCTAACATGCAATCTGTAAAGGATTGGACATGTGAAATTTGTAGACAAATGATTTGTCAACATGTGATTGGTTAATTGAATTTTGAAATAAGATTGTGTTTGAATTTTGGAAAACAAAATTTTTCTCTCCTAATTAAAAGAAGTGCACGTTTTTAATTGTATGGAGGGATGAAAATTTTGTTTCAAAATTATTTAAATATATTCCTAACATTAAATTATTAATTGGTTTAAATAATGGAGATTATTTCATGGATTTTTCTTTCCTAATTAAAGAGGAATATTTCATTGATTTAAATTAATTAATATGGATAATGTTTATGGAAAATAGTTATTCAAATATGTGAATCCTATTTAAATTCGAAAAGGTTTAAAAGAAATTTGAATCAAGATAGGACTAGGATCTTTTGACTAGTCTAGATTCTTGATTTAAAATTTAAACAACTAATCATGATCTATCTCACTTGTGGCCGAATTTTTTAGTCGGAATTTCCTCTTGAAAAATTGTTTTTAGGTTCAATGAATCTAGCCCTAAAGTTGTATGATCTTTTGGTTTAAGATTTATCTAGAAAAATAATTATTAATTATTTTTCAAGAAGAAGATAAATTTTGAAAAGGATTGGAATACTATATAAAGGCTAGGAGTTCTTGAAAAACCAATTTTTAATATTTTTTAAAGAGGAAAACGTTTTTTAGTGAGAAGAAAAAAAATATTTTAGGTTTATTCCACATCAAAAATTCGGCTTTCTTGTGAGAGAGAAAAAGAAAGAAAATTCCATTGAATCAAAACTACGAGGAAGGTTAAACCGAATGATAATTTTTCATAAGAGGTTAACCGGTTCTTGTTTTGTAGTTTTGAAGAAAGAAGTTGGATCAAATTCTCAACGAGGATCATCAGAATTGAGAATGAGGGATCTAGACTTCGGAAAGAAATACCGGTCGCTTGGATTCATAGAACGTGTGCCCACACACACTCTGAGACGTGGAACTCGAGAATAGTAGAGAATACATGTTAGTCAAATGCTCTAGCAATTCCGGAATCCAAGAAATAAGGTATGCTTAATCATGAATTAATTTATTGTTATATGCATCATGAGCTTCTTTTCCGGAAACGGCATAAAATTTTTAAAACTTCCGTTGCGCCGTAACTCTGATACTGGATCCGATTTTTCGAACACTATCCCGCTTCGTTGCTAGACTTGGCACCCTTTTTGTTTTGGAAGGAATCATATTCCTCCTTCGAACGATGAATGACGAATGTCGATTCGTCATTCTTAGCATCATTCTCGTCGAAGTTGATGTTTGGTGGTACTTCGACGTCATCTTCAAGCTATTGCTTGCCTTTTACCTTGTCCATGGTGGTTCACTAATAGATGTTTGGACAAAGGATGGAGGAATTTCGGATCTAAGCCCTAATATTTGGAATCCTATTATGTTATGGGATGAACACGAAGAACACTAACCTGAAAACTCAAAGAAAAACCCAGAAAAATACAATAAAATACCTAAGATAGATCACTCACTCGGAGAATATATGAAAAATTAGCCACAACGACTCAGAAACAGTAGAAAAACAAACCTTTTGAATCAAAAGTACATAAAACAAAGAGGAGAAGAAATCTTGCTTGAGACTCATGTCTTCGGAAACTCTCGGACTCTTTGGTTTTTCAGAAGGCTCCAAGCAATGAAATAAAGAGGAGAAAGGAAAGAGGCAAAAGGTTATAACCCCCTACCAAGGAATCAAATAGCCGTGATATTCTAATCATGCCTTATCAAACGGCATAAATCATCTATCAGATTCCCGCTCAGAGATGTTTCACAGCTATTCAAATTTCAAAAAGGGAACAGCCATCGTTTCGGATTATCCTTTTATGGGGCTCGATATTTTTGATTGATTGGTGTCCGTTTCTTCTAGATTTTTGTGATCTGACCATGCCAAATGTCAACATGCATCATCTTTCAAATGTTTGTTAGACACTCTATCGAGGATTCATCGCTCGATAAAGTGGGGGCTATCTATTGGGGTCAAACTTCGTCTACCTGTAACATTGTCACTGAGTCATTGCGACTGCTTAATAAACAAACGATGATTGTTAGATCCCGATGGGTTAAATATTCCCATACATTTGGGCTCAGCCTAATGAATGATATCAACTTGGTTATATGGCGAATGATGAATTTTCACATTTGATTAGTTTGTATTGATTTCTTTGAGGTCCCTCAATTTACCAAGTATGGCCCGGATGAGTATTTGGTCCAACAAAACGAACGACGAATGATGCATAATCCTTGGTCTTTGTGAATGACTGGTTCGTCGTTCAATGTTCATATTTGGCGAACATCACACAAAGATCAATCTCCATAACTGTTAAACCCACGATCAATCATGGCATCATGGAAGATCAATATCTATAACTGTCAAGTCCATGATCAATAGTGGCATAATGGAAGATCAATCTCCATAACTGCCAAGCCCACGATCAACCATGGCATCATGACCCACGTTCTTACTCGTGCTTTGAATCATTTGTAGTGGGGAACCGCCCATTACTACCCATGGGTTCAAACCCACTACTTTTCCTCTATAATAGAGGAAGACCCCTTCAAGGAGGGGGAGGGGACCTCTTTTTCTCTTTCTCGAAGCCATCACCTATAGTACCAAAAACTCAGAAATTGTAATTTCATTTTACGAAAACTTTCATATTGTAATAACCACCTTTTTACAAAGTTACGATTTCTTTTTTTTTTTTTTTTTTTAAGGAATCCAAGTTGTACTATGTACATTTATATGAAATGCCTGATCTGATTTTATCAGATTATATTTGAGTTCTTATAGCTTTATAAGACTCAATAATAGTTTGCTTAGCCAAGCATGATGCCTTTTAAGGAAAAAGGCATAATAAGAATTCATGATTTTATTCCCGTCAACATTTGACCAGAATGACTCAAGGCATGATTATGACGATACTGCAGTATAATAAGTAATATGGAAATTACATTGTGAAAAATCGTCATTACAGATAAAGAAGCGAGAATAAGGTACGGAAACACTGTAGAAAAATCAAGCACAATATTTAGAGCAATAAGGATTAAGTGGCTTTATGTCCTAAGAAAAACGTACACGCAGTCCAATTAAGTGCAGATAAATTCTGGATTGTAGTCTAATACAACTGTACTATTGTTAGTTGAAAATAGTATTTGTAATATATGCATCAGTATAAAAATGGATTGCAAATTAGGAGGAAAGCCAAACGGAGCCCTAATAGGAGGATACCTCATCATGGATAAATATGTGAATTTATGGATTTTTGGAAAATTAGAAAGTTTTAAGCGGATTACTTGGCCTCCAAGGACTCATCATGGCCGGCCACCTCAAGGGATCAATGAGCAAATATTTTGCTTTTAGGGTTAGATATGCAATTTTAGGGATAAAAATAATTCTAGAAAATAAATTAATTTTCACCTATAAATAGGTGAGGTGGGATGAGTTTGTGACTATTTAGTGAAACCCTTAACTTTCTAGTTCATTATCAACTCACTCCCCCCCCCCCCCCCCCAAGGAACCGAAGCCAAAGAAGAAGAAGAAAAAAATTAAAAAAGAGGGTAAGGTGGTCGGATTTTTGAGAAAGGAAAGTAAGGAGGGCAATTTTAATCCAAAACCTAGAGCCATTTTCAAGGCTTAAAGGTAACCCTCCTAAACCTTTTAAGCAATTCAATTAAGCTGTAATTCAAAAGTTTAAATGTATTTCATGTTGGGTATGTAAAAGCATAAGCTCATCTTTATTTTTCATGCAATAGCTTAGATTGCTTGATATGTGCTTGATTAGGGTTTAGTGGTCTTAATTTATGATTTGGTGCATGTTTGTGATATTATGTAATAGAAATTATGTGGTATGTGGAATGCCTATTATGTGTTTGTAATATGTCCCCACATACTCAAGAAGAGCTATTGTATGAATGATAATGATGATGATGATGTATGATGAATGGAGGGTTAAAAAATTAACCCAAAACCCTAATTTGGTCAAGGTTACCATTTGGGTTTGTAAGGATGGGAAACCAATGCATGATGATGGAAACCATACATAATGTGCTACATGTTTGTTGTAAGCTTATGGTTTCAACCGTTTGAAGTAGGGTGTGCATAATTTTATGTAAAAATCAACCAAAGTTGAAAACTACCAGTTTCGGATTAAACTGGGTGACAATCTAGAAATGGAAGTTTGAGACCTTTAGAGGCTGAATTTGGGAAAAGTCAAAACTATAAAGTTGTAGAGAATTGAAAATCCTAGAAGACAACATGAATGAATTTTGAAAAAAAAAAAAAAAAAAAAAGCTCCAAAGACATCTGTTTTTATGAAAATCCGAACCTGGTCTACCTAGACCCTATGCACGGTCAGGTAGTTTCAACAAGGAAAAAGGATAGATTAAAGGCAGAACTGGATTTTGAGTAAAAAAAAACAAAAACAAAAACAAAAACAAAAATTGTAGGGTTTTTTTGAGATCTACAACTTTTGTGAAGAAACATTTTTTAAATTCAAAACAGATTTTAAAATAAAACTGGATCTTAAAAACTGAGCAGGAAATAGAAAATTCCTACACAGAATTTTCAAAACAATGCATGAACAGACAATTCATGTACATACACTGATATCTGAAATTATGGGATAGTTTTCAAAGATTTCTTTCAGAATTTGACAATTTATATTTAAAAGTTACAGTTTTATAAAAATACGGTATTAAGAAATTAAAGTGTTACAAAAGACTTTTAAAAGAGAGAAATAAATACATGGGCTAAAATTATTTTGAAAATCTAATAACATAATGATGACCATTAGTAACCGGATAGGATACCAAGCTATTGGGTTGGGCTTAAAACCCATGGTTACCAATAGTAACTTAACAGGGTATTACTTTAAAAGTAATTGGACCTTAGTAACCCAATAAGATAATAATCTAAACATGATTTGAGCATATACCCAGGGTTACTAATTGTAACCTAATAAGATGCTATTTACTATTTAAGTATGATCGGGCCTTGTACCCAAGGTTTCATTAAGTAATCAAACAAGATATTATTTGATTGTAATTGGGTCATGTGTCATAAGATTACATTTAGTAACCAAATAGGATATCATTGTAGTATTTGGGGGACATGTAACTAGGGTTACTGGTGAATGCTGGTTAAGGATGCCAGCATTGAATGTTATGATTTATGGTAAGATGTGATGATCCTTATTTTACATCCTTTTTGAAAACAGGGAAGTAACCTATTGTTGCAACCTGTTGGAGCAACAAATCCAGAACGTAACATAATTTGTAAGTACAACTCTGCCTACAACATAGGTAAATTGTTTTACTGCTTGCATGTTTTCAAAGTTCATGCATGTATGTGATGCATATGATTTATGATTTATTTTTATGACATCATGAAGTATGCTCACTAATGATAATTCATATGGTAAGGATAAGATCAAGTTTCAAGTAAGAAATTGTTTACAAGTATGAAATGGTTTTTCAAATATGTTTCAAAGCAAGAACAAGTTTTTAAGATAAGTTTTCAAGTATGATGGCAAGTAAGTTGCCTTGTGTTGTACCAACCTGCTCTAGATCGAGTTTGGTTTATGGTTTGAGTTAGATTGGACTAGTCACCCCAATCATTCTATGGGTACGCACCACAATACGTACACCTATGTTATGTAAGGGCCCAAAATTATGCTAACCTAAGAAAGCATAATGAAGTATAATTGGTTCATGCATTATTACAAATTGTTTTGCGGGTTAATAGTTGTACTTGCTGGACAAAAGCTCACAATTTACGTTTATGCTGTAGGTAAGCTACCTATTGGCAATGCTTGATACAAGACAGTGGGGCATGACATGACTGTCTATGAAACTTCGGGATGGAGACCGCTACGCATTTTGCCATAGAATAATTGTATTTATTATGTAGTATACTCTGTTATATGTAAAATAAGTTTAAAACTTAAAAACTCAATTAATTACTTATATAAATATGCATATAAGTAAGTACATGGTCGTGTTCGAATTCAAGTTGTTTAAAAAAAATTCCTTATTTCCGCTTGTTAAGTAAGATAAGTAATTATGTAAGATAAGTATAGTGACGACCTACATAAGGCGAGTCGTTACACATATATAGTGAAAACCCACATACACAGAGGACATAGTACATTTCTAATGAACCTCTCTAAACATCAGTGTTGTTATTCTTCATTTCTTTTACTTTCTCGCTTATTTATTTTATTTTGTGATTATGACTACTTATTGAATTTCATATGCGATGTCTAGGGACCCTAATGATAGTTGTTTGTTTATTTCTTTATCAACTAACCCCGGTTAAAATTTGACAGTAGATTTCCAACATCTACATGATAGTAATGATGTACATGTGTAATTGAAACATGCTTGTTATGAGACTATAATTATGATAAATGACAATGGTTGATGTTTATGATTATAATTGCGTTATGACAATATGATTATAGCTGTTAAGATAAGTTGAATGTCTAAATATGAATGATAATATAATGACAAGTGCACAATAGGGACATTATGTGATAAAGGAATATAAAAGCAATAGATCTGGTCACCAATATACTACGCAATTTCAAGCTAAGCCATAATTTTATGAATAATCGGCTTAAGAGCATTGAACAATGGTGCGCCCTAGAGCCAATGCTGCCTGCGTGGCACCTAATATGGGTACAGCTGCAATAATTACTGATTTGGTAGCAAGACTAGAAAGTCAGGAATGCGAGACAAGAGCACTTTGCCAACAAGTAGCTTAACAAAACAAAAGTGAACGACAGAAAGGGAACATAACCCCGCCACCATAACCAGTTTCACGAGCAACTTTTGCAGCAGAATTAACAATACCACAAGCCCCAACAGTACCAACTATGCGAACCCAACAAGTCGTCAATCAAGAACCTTTGTATGAGCATTTTAAACGCATGAAACCCCTTAAGTTTGAGGGCTCCATCGACTCGTTAGAGGCTGAGGATTGGTTGACCTCTCTTTAAGTTATTTTGAACTTCATGAATCTGATATGGTAAGAAAAGGTTCTATGTGCGTCTTGTGTGCTAAAAAATGATGCTAGGTACTGGTGGGAAACAGTGATGATGATAAGAGACGTAATGGATATGAATTGGGAAGACTTCTTGGAAGAATTCAAGAAGCAATTTTGTGATCAGATGGTCATGAGCGCTTAACACAATGAATTTGATAATTTAAAACAAAGCGACATGATGGTTACGGAGGTTTGCAGGAAGTTTGATCAATTAGCACATCTATGTTGGGAGCTAGTGCCAACTGAGACCCTTAGAATCTGAAGGATTATCAAGATGTTCTGCCCTGAGATAGCCTTGATTGTTGACAGTGGTGGCCAACCCCCATCCAGTGTATCTGAGTGTGTTTCCTGAGAACTCCGAGCTGAATATCATTTGGCTCAATCAATGGCAGAAAGGGTCAAATACTAGGAGGCTAAGAAGAAGGTAAAAAATCAGAATAAGCAAACTTCTAGAAATAACCAAGGTGGGCAAGGAGCAGAAACAGACCAAGCAACAACCAAAACAACCAAGACAATAATTAAAGGGAGGGAAACTTTAATAACAACAACAACAAAAACCAAAGAAAACAACAGCAGCGAAAGAACAACAACAACTACCCATCATGCTAGAAATGTGGTAAGAAGCATCTGAGAGAGTGCTGTTAGGGCACCAATGCATGCTACATCTGTGGCAAAGAAGGTTACTATGTCAAGAACTACTATTCGAACAAGCAAAATCAACAGAGGCAGTTAGGAGCTTAAGTTCATAACATCTAGGCTAAGATTGAAGGCATGTTAATCAATCAGGGACGCTTAAAAGCCCCTCCAATGCCGTATGCCAAAATCTTGGCAGCGGGAACTTCAAACGTGGTTACAGGCAACTTTTCAATACCAAACAAGATGCTCTTGTTTTGTTTGACTTTAAAGCATCACATTCCTTTGTGTCATGTGCATTTGCTAGGAAGCTAGAACATCTTAAAGGTAGGATAGAGAATACTATTAGAGCTTCTCTACTATCTAGAGAAATCCTAATATCAGATTACTAGTTACTATTGGAAAAATGGATCCGATATGAGAGTTACGGTACAGCGGAAGTATTAAAATTTTTATACTGATTCAGAAAAAAGCTCATGATGTATATAACAATAAATTCAATATATGATCAAACGTACTTTGTTTCTCAGATTCCGAAATTGCTAGAAAGTTGACCAATGTGTCTTCTTTTCTATTCTCGAGTCCGCACGTCTCAGAATGTATGTGGGCACGTGTGCTATGAATCCAACCGACCGGTAATTCTTCCGAAGTCTAGCTCCTACCTTCTCAATCCAGATATACCACGTTGAGGATTCGATCCGGGTTCGTTCTTCAAAACTACAAAACAGAAACCGGTTAACCTTCTTTGAAAAATATCACTTGGCTTAACATTCCTCACAATTTTGATTCAATGAAAATTTCTCTCTCTTTTTCTCACACCCAAGAAGGACGAATTTTCTTAAGCACAAAAAACCTAGTTTTTGTGTTTTCTCTCTCTCCCAAAACCGTCCACTTTGAGTATAAGATGATGAATTGTTTTCTTCAAGAACCCCTAGCCTCTATATAATACCCCAATCCTTTTTCAAAAATATCTCCCACTTGAAAAATAATTACTAATTATTTTTCTGGATAATCTTTTGAACCAAAAGATCATCCAAATTTCGAACTAGGTTCTTTAAACCTTATGGACAGTTTTTTGCTAGGAGAAGGCTCAAAAAATTCGTCCTCCACATAATGTGGAGGTTGATTGATGCTTCAAATTTAAATAAAGAATCTAGATTAGTCAAAAAGTCATAATCCTATCTAGATTCAAACTCCTTTTAAACCTTTGAATTTAAATAAGATCCTTTTATTTGAATTTAAAAAAAATATTTTCAACAAACATTATCCATATTTAATTAATTTAAATAAATTGAATATTTTAAATTTCCTTTCCATAAAAAAAACGTGCACAATTATTTAAGAAAAGAAAATCTATCAAATAAGTTCTATTATTTAAATCAATTAATAATTTAATGTTTGGAATATATTTAAACAATTTTGAAACAAAATCTTCTTCCCTCCATCCATTAAAAAACTGTGCACTATTAATTAGGAGAGAAAATTTTTGTTTTTAAAAATTAAATAATTTAAACCCAATCTTAGTTCCAAAATTCAATTAATCAAAATAATTAACAAATAATTATTTTATTTACAACCAATCATCTGTTGGCAAATCACATTATTTGTCTATATTAATTTCACATATCCAATCCTTTTCCGGGACTGCATGTAAGAGATATCATGTCTTAATAGACATTATTAAATTCCCATTTAATTTACCGATCTCATTAGGAATATATCCCAAAACACTTCGTGGAACTATATGAACCAATATGGGGACCCGATGGAAATATGTAAAGAAACTCCTATAATTGTGAAAATTTAATCCCGGATTAATTATTCATCAATTATCAACTTCAGAACTATTCTACTAAAAGTCTAAAAGATGAACTCCCATTTACATACCGTATTACGAAAGGTCTCTAACACAGTGCTTCTTTCATGATTTATTCATTGCTTAATCCCCTTATGTTATCCATGATTGAATTAAGGACTTTTTCCGTTTTATCTTTTCAATAATTTTAACTTAAAGTTCTATTATTCTTCATTGAAAGAACCACCAATTGTAAAAGCCATACAATTAGTAAACCATCAGAGAACACAAAGTAAATCGATGGCCAATATTTTGTTATATTATCTTTCAATTCCCGAACAATGTTTTTAAGTAGACGACATGTATTATCGTTAAGATAGCTTTAGATTCCGTATCTATGAATCTTGATTTCTCCATCCATATGTCATACACCCGAAACACAAGTATATTGATCATCAATTATCAGTGTCTCACCTACAATGGATCAAAGTGCATAAGTCATGGATGTGAACTCAAGTATTCATTTCAGGATTAAGATTAATGGAGGATGATAATCAAAGCGTCATTGATTCTTATAAACGGAATTATTAAACCAAATCAATTAACACCTTAGGTCTTGTCCAATGTCATACTTCAATACTGATATACATTAAAGTTTATACTCGAAACATATCTGATGGTCAAGATAAACCATCCCTCTGAGGAAGTAGGCAACCTTTACAATCTTATCATGAATAAGATCCCCAAATCTTATTCCATTGAATTGCGGATCATTTATTTAGACTGTTATCAAATTACCACGTCTTCTATATATGCCTTGTATACATAAGGTAATCCGATATATTACCAACAACCTAGGAGTATTTTATATTTGCTCAAAATAATCATACAATTAACAAATGAAAGTAAATATGACACAACTTATTAAACATGAATAACCTCTTTTTATTAATATCAAAATATCATATTTATAGAATATCTCTAAAATTGATTTTCTATCCTTAGGGCACATATAGATCCCAACAGTTACATTATGTTCTGATAAATATATCAGGTAGAGAACTGTTTGTTGATCTAGTTATACTGGAAATAGTTGAGTACGATCTTATTCTGGGAATGGATTTCCTACGAAAGTATGGAGCTGAGATCGCTTGTAAGGAGCGTAAAGTTACTTGTTGACCACAAGGAGGTGAGAGTTTTGTCTAACCAGACACCTCTCAGAATAAGTTAGAGATGATAATTTCTGCTATAAAGGCAAGGAAGATGTTGTCCTATAGTTGTATCAGATATTTGGCAAATATCATGGACACAACCAAGGAGGAGAAACGCCAACCAGAAGATGTACCAATCGTTAAGGACTTCACCAATGTTTTTCATAAAGACTTTCCTGGATTACCTCTGAATCATGAGATTTCTTTCACAATCAAATTGATCTTTGGAACTGGCCCAATAGTGAAGGCTCCACACCGTATGGCCCCAACCGAACTCAAGGAGCTTCAGAAGCAATTACAAAAATTGTTGGAAAAAGCTTTTATTCATCTAAGCCATTCCCCATGAGGAGCACGGGTCCTTTTTGTGAAGAACTAAGATGGTACATTATGAATGTGTATCGATTATCATGAGCTCAACAAGGTCACCATTAAAAATAAGTACTCGTTGCCATGAATTAATGATCTCTTTGACCAACTTAAAGAAACATCAATTTTCTCTAAAATTGACTTGTGTTTGGGCTATCACCAACGCAAGATCAAGGAGGGCGATGTATCAAAGACCGCTTTTAGAACACAATGCAGCCATTATGAATTCCTGGTAATGCTATTTAGTCTGATAAATGCAGCTGTTGCTTTTATGGACTTAATGAATCATGTTTCAATGGATATTTGGATAAATTCATCATTGTCTTCATTGATGACATCCTAATTTACTCCAAAAGTTAGGAGGAACACGAAGAGCACCTAAAGATGGCCCTACAAACCTTGAAGGATCGCCAGCTTTATGCCAAATTCTCTAAGCGTGAATTTTGGTTAGACAAAGTCCATTTCCTTGGACACATGGTCTCTAAGGATGGAGTAGCCGTTGATCATTCCAAAATTGACGCCATAAGCAAATGACCTGCACCCCGAAATGTGACTGAAATAAGAAGTTTCCTCGAATTAGCTTGTTATTATAGGTGATTTGTTAAGGGCTTTTCAAGATTGGCCTCACCCCTCACTGCACTTACATGAAAGGGAAAGAAATATGAGTGGAACGATAAATGTGACGAAAGTTTCCAAGAACTAAAGAAAAGGCTGACAAGCGCACCAATCCTTACTATTCCTACCAATGAAGGGGATTTCGATATTTATAGTGATGCCTCAAAGCTTAGTTGGGAGCTGTATGAATGCAAAATGGAAAAGTGGTGGCTTATGCTTCAAGGCAGTTGAAAGAGCATGAGAAAAATTATTCAATCGAAGGCAGGTGATGGTTGGCTTGCCAGCTTAGGGAGGGGATACCGTAATGTACCCGATGGCCTATGCAAGGGAGGCCATCATTTCCCTTGAACCTGAGGCTATTCTTGCAAGCCGAATAGACCCTTTTTGGGATAGTTGGCTTGCTAGCTTTGGCGGGGGAGGCTGTAATGTCCCCTGATGGCCTTTGTAAGGGACGCCATAAGATCCCTTGAATAACCCTAGGGAGGCCATTTGCCTGGATGGCTGGCTTAACGGTCTGATGGGGGAAACCTTAAAGTCCCTTGTTGGCTTAGGCGGGGGAGGCCATAATGTCCCCTGAACCTCGGGCTATTCCAGCAAGCCAAATAGACCCTTTTTGGCAAGGTTGGCTTACTGGCTTATGCGATGAAGGCCGTAATGTCTCCCGACGACCTATACGTGGTAGGCCATAAGGCAGTAGTTGTTTTGGCTCTAAAAATATGATGACACTATCTTAATGGAGCTAAATGCAATATATACACCGACCACAAGAGTCTCAAGTTGTAATAGACCCATTTTGCTGATTCATGATTTCCTTGTTACGGAATATGAATGTTTATGTAAAATTTTTGATCTTATTTTATCAGATTATATTTGAGTTCTTATAACCTTATAAGACTCAATAATAATTTGCTTAGCCAAGCATAAGGCATTTTGAAGAAAAAGGCAAAATAAGAATTTATGATTTGATTCCGGTCAACGTTTAACCAGAATAACTTAAGGTATGATTATGACGATACTGCAGTATAGCAAGCAGTATGGAAATTATACTGTAAAAAACCGTCATCACAGATCGAAATATAAGAATAAGGTACGAGATCACTTTAGAAAAATCATGCACAGTATTTAGAGTAATAAGGACAAAGTAGCTCCAAGTCTTAAGAAAAATTTATACACAGCCCAGTTAAGCACAGATGAATTCTAGACTGTAGTCCAGTATGACAGTACTGTTATTAGTTGAAAACAGTATTAGCATTATCGGAGTTAGTGAGAAATTAGACTGCATATTGAGGAAAGTACCAAACATGGTCTTGTGGGGTGACACCTCATTAAAGATAAATAAGCCATTTTTGGAATTAAAATTTAAATAGATAATTAAGCATTAATTAGGAGCACAGTGGCTCATTGTTGGCCGGCCACCTCAGGGTTCCTTTAACAAATACTTTTTTTTTTTGGTTAGATATGCAATTTTAAGAATAAAAATAATTCTAGAAAGAAATTAATTTTCACCTATAAATAGGTGAGGTGGGATGGGTTTGTGATCATTTAGTGAAACCCCTAACTTTCTAGTTCATTCTCAACTCTCTCTCCCTTCCCTAGGAACCGAAGCCAAAAAAAAAAAAAAAAAAAAAAAGAGAGTAAGGGTCGAATTTTTGAGGAAGTAAATTAAGGAGGGAAATTTTTAATTCAAGACCTATAACCATTCTCAAGGCTTAAAGGTAACCCTCCTAAACCCTTTAAGCAATTCAATTAAGTTGTGATTCAAAAGTTTAAGTGTATTTCATGTTGGGTATGTAAGAGCATAAGCTCACCTTATTTTTCATGCAATAGCCTAGATTGCTTGATATATGCTTGATTAGGGTTTAACGGTCTTGATTTATAATTTGGTGCATGTTTGTGATACTATGTGTTAGAAATTATGTAGTATGTGTAAATGCCTATTATGCGTTCGTAATATGTCTTCACATACTCAAGAAGAGGTATTGTATGAATGGTAATGATGATGATGATGTATGATGAATGGAGAGTTAAAAATTAACCCAAAACCCTAATTTGGTAAAGGTTACCATTTAGGTTTTTAAGGATGGGAAACCAATGCAAGATGATGGAAACCATAAGTAACGCGCTGCATGTTTGTCGTAGGCTCACTGTTTCAACCATTTGAGGTAGGGTGTGTGTAATTTTACGTAAAAATCAACCAAAGTTGAAAACTGCCAGTTTCGGATTAAATTGGGCAACAATATGGAAATGAAATTTTGAGGCCTTTAGAGGCCGAATTTGGAAAATGTTAAAACTACAAAATTGTAGAAAATTGAAAACCGTAGGGGGCAAGGTGAACATATTTTGAAAAATAAGCTCCAAAGGTTTCCATTTTTATGAAAATCCAAACCTAGTCTGCCCAGATCTTATGCACGACCAGGCAATTTCAACAAGGAAACAGGATAGGTTAAAGGTAGAATTAAAATTTGAGGAAAAAATGAAAGTTGTAGAAATCATTGAGATCTACAACTTTCATGAATAAAATTTTTCAAATTCAAAACAGATTTTAAGATAAAACTGGATCTTAAAAACTGATTAGGAAACAAGAAATTCCTGTACAAGATTTTCAAAACAGTGCATGAACAGGCAATTCCTGCACATGCACTGATAACTGAAATTATGGAATTTGTAACGCCCCCAGATCCACGTATGGCTAATTACGCGAACCTGGGTCGTTACGTTACTTGCTTAACTTAAATCTTGAAGAAAATTGCGGAAATTTTTTTTTTTTCTTTTCTTTTAAAACTTCTTTTGAAACTTCAAAAGACTTAACTTCATTTTAAAATCATGACTTGAAAACTGCCCATGCATAAAACATAAAACCTTAAGCTTAACTTAAGCATGTCTTAAAACTGATTCTCATTCATAAAAACTTATCCTCTTAATATGTACTCACTTGGGTACCGAGCTTTTACCCCCTTGGGAAAGCTACCATACTTAAACATAACATAAACCGTGAACCAGACCCGACCTAATGCGGATCGGTACAATAAGAGACAACTCATTGCCATATATACTTAAATCGAAACTGTACCATACATACTTAAAACATAATGTAAACACATTTTACATTTCAAACATATTTTGGAAACCCGTAGTGGTGTCCATTCTCACGTTTCACAGTCCGCCGCACCATCTCTCCACAGCTTTGCATCAGGTATTGCCGGTAGGTAGCTTACCTACAGCATGAACGTAAGTAATGAGCTAAAAAGCTCAGTAAGCACAACATCCTATCCGCATGCAACTAGATGCACGAAAACGTGAACCAATTATGATTTATTATAACATCAATTATGGTCTCTCTACTGATCTTATCTTACTACTATACCATGTGTGTATGTACTTAGGTACGTAACCATGGAGTGATTGAAGGCGGTCCGTCCAAACCAACTCAAACCATGAAACACACAGTTTAACATGGACTAGTGGAGGCAGCCCCTTCCATATCCAGTCAAACCATGGAACATGCCGTTTGAACTTACCACGAAGGCAAGCTAGTACAACACAACATGTCCTACTGTACTTGTCTCATACCTTACCATGTGACTTATTAATAATGGACATGCTTCGTGATGCCACAAATCTAACATAAAACATAACATGCTATACATACTAACTTATCACTTAACGTGGATGACATACTGAATCTTAACATATCAACATACTGCATAACATGAACTTACTACATAACTTAACATACATACTGCATAGCTTAACATGAACATGACATACTACATCTTAACATGAACATGACATCCTAACATGAACATGACATACTGCATCTTAACATAAACATGACATACTTCATCTTAACATGAACATGACATACTGCATCTTAACATAGCATCATAACATATTACATAGACATACTACTTCTTAACATAACACATAACATACTACTTCATAACATCACATCATAAATCATGAAATGCCATTCATGATTTCTTAAAAACAACTTATGCAACAAACATGTGTTCATGCTGTAGGCGGAGTTGTACTTACCTTCCGTCCTACGTTCTTGATTACTGTCCCAACTAATGTTGTTCTTCTCCTGGTACAGCTGCAGGTTCTGCCTGCTTGACAAAGGACATGATCTAACTTAAACTCGTGAAACGTTGGTGATCCTACCAACATGCTTATCCTACATGGTCTCGGTTGTATGTCCCTTCATGAAAAACATCTAACTTGGTTACACTTGGTAACCTTGCGTACTAAGCCTTACTAAACCCCTAAGGGTTACTTATCTTAATCCGTAACTATCGGGTCATATCTGATAACCCTTTAGTTGAGCTTAACGGTATCCTTTTGGGTTACATTGGATAACCCTTAAGGATAAACTAAATCAATGTTATTAGTCAACCAAAGTCAACTAGGGTTAACTCCGGTCAACTACGGTCAACTATGGTCAACCCCCCTATGGGTCAACCTTTGGGCCTCGGGCTTGACCCGGTAACTCGGGTATAACTCCCGGTTACCAATCGTGAACTAAACGTTGGCTATAAACTTGCTTGAAAACTCTAATTTCCTTTCTTGGAAAACACTTAGGGAAATAATCCCAAAATTTCACTTTTCGTGTAAAAATTCTTAACTTAATTCATAAAATCCAAACTCATAGATTTATGCTTCGTAAAATCATTTTAGGTTGAAAACCGTCCTTTGGAACGATTTTCATAACCAAAACACTTATTTGAGGTAGAAAATCAATTTTCTAAAAACACTTGTTAAAACTTGTGGTGCAGGAATTTCGGATTCCTTGAGCACCATTCATAAAACAATTTTCGTTTCAAAATCGGTGCGTAATCTAAAAAAGTTTTCTTCATGAAAGTTCTAGCTCTCGAAAAATGCTAAAACTTTGGTGTTTTACAAAACTCCTAATTCGGCCTAGAATCATACCAGTTTTAAGTTGAAACTGGCTGACCCCATGAAACTGGGTCTGGGGACATAAAAGAAATTAGCCACGGGTTTTGGCATTTTTGAAGGCCATTGGAGTCTTATTTTGGAAAACAGTCCATGCTACCCCCTAGAAAAAGTCGTTCTGAACAACTTTCGTGTTTTACGTTTTCCCAAATTCGGGCTCTAAAGGCCTGTTATTTTTCTTTTTCGGAAACTGGACAGATTTAATCCGAACCTGTCAGTTTTCGTGCTTACTTGATTTTACGTGTCCTACTTCGCGGAACTAACTCAACCGATCACTCGGGAGCCTAAATAAACAACATGCAACGTTAACTAACGTCCCACATGTATCAACATGTCATCCCATCGCAGCCATGCAAACCAAACCGGAACTGCAAAAACCTAGGTTTGCATGCATCTAGGATTTGCATCACATAAAATTGAACCATTCATGCAACACCGAAGCTAGGTCTAACACCCTAGCAAGCAAGCCATACCCGGCTGCACCTAAGACAGGGGACATACTAACCAATAAGCCATGCAATCCTAGCATGCAAACAAGCACAAATTTCATGTACACAAAGCACAAACAAAGCCATAAGCAACCACCCTTAACACACACCCTAATCAAGAACCACACCTAGTCTAGGGCATTAACATAAAAACTTGAGCTTAAGCTCTTACAATCCATACTTGAAATACATTATAAATTTCCCAAATTAAGCTTGAACCAAAAGCTTAGGGTTTAGGGAATTTACCTCTTCATTTTCGGAAGTTGGTTCACACTTTTGGAGCCAAACTTCCTTGCTTTCTTGGCTGCCTTCCAACCGGATTTTCCCCCTCCAAATGGGTTCCAATTTTTCAGCCATGCACATACAAACATACCCATAAATATTCCATCAACTTGTATGGAAAAATCACTTAAGTTTGAAGGATTTTACCTTGACTTACCCTAGGCATGGGTTAGAATAGATAACCGAAAATCATCTCCTCCCTTTGGCTGCACACTTGCTCGGCTTTGGCTCACCAAATGGCACCAAAATTTTTCTCCAACCTTGGTGACTTCTTGCAGCCAAAACCGACCCCTCTACAGCCCAAAAACCTCAAAGTTTTCTCTCCAAATTTCTGCACATGCAAGCCGAACCCACTAGCTCACCTAGGCACCAAAAATCTTTTTGGTTTCTTGGTTGGTGCTTTCTCACCCACTCGGCCACTCACCATTTTTTTTCCACTGAATTTTCTCTTCCTTTTCTCTCCTTGCTCATGCTTGGCCACAGCCCAAAAATGGGTCTCCCATTTTTTTTTCTTCTCCTTGGTTGCTTACTTGAACAACCGAACACCCTAAGCTAGCTTCCATGGCTTTTCAACTTTTTCTCTTGGTTCTTCCTCTTCCTCTTCCTCTCTGATTTTTCTGGAGAAAAATGGCCAGAGGTTAGCTAATTTTCTGCATTTTTTCAGCCCAAAACCGACCTCTATTTATAGGCAAATGCAAACTTTCCAAAAATTACATTTTAGTCCCTAAACTTTGAAAAGTTCAACCCTTGTTCCACAAGGTATGAGGTGGCCGGTCAAAACTTGGAGGACAAGCAATGGATGACATCATTGCTGACCTCATGGCTGACCTCATCGCTTACATCACCAAATTTCTAAAATTTACACTTTTGCCCCAAAAACTAGAATTCTTGCAAAAATGCCCCCTAGGTAGCCGGTTGCTTTCTTGGTGATCAAGCCAAACTTATATCATCATGATGACATCATCTTGATGACATCATGTGCTTACATCATCAATTTTCCAAAATTTGCACTTTGACCCAAAAGTGAAAATTCTTGCATTTATGCCCCTAAAATGTCATAACCGGTCATTTTGCTTGCTTTTCAAGCAATTGACATTCTCTTCATGATATTATGTGATTTTCTCATACTTAAATCACATATTTTCTAAAATTACATTTTTGCCCCGAAAGACAAAATCCTTGCAATTTTACCCCCGAAAGTAGCCGGTCCTTATCTTTGCTTGCAAGGCAAGTCATTGCCTTATTGTGACATCATCTAATGACATCCCTAAGCTTACTTCACATATTTTTCAAAATTTACACTTTTGCCCCAAAAGTGAAAATTTTGACATCTTTGCCCCTGACTTTGACCGGTCCTTTTGGGTGACTTGGTGACCAAGTTTTCTATATTTTCATGTCCTTTTACCCTTGACCTTAACTAGGTGTGCTTGATTTTTTAGGGTGGTTTTAAAGCCTATTTGAGCTATCTCGCCCATACTGACCTATTTTACAGTATTTTCTCATACTGCATCATTTAACACTGTCAAGTCAACCGTTGACCACTCTTGGTCAAATTTGACTTTCCTGGTCAAATTTGACTTTTTCGGTCAAACTTTGACTTTTCCGAAAATACGTCCTTTTTCGTCCTTTTCGACTTGAAACGGTGTTTTCTAACCTTAAAAACCTATTCTGAGTGTTATTGAGCTATAAGACCTCATAAAACGTATGAAAAACTCTTAACTGAGTTTTTCCGTAAACATCTTAACGTATGCCCATAATTCCTTTAAAAAGGAAATGACAACATGTAAATTTCTAGGTATTACAGAATTGTTTTCAAATATTGCTTTCAGAATTTGACGGTTTTTGTTTAAAAGTTACAGTTTTATAATAATACGGTTTCAAGGGATTAAAGTTTTACAAAAGACTTTTAAAAGAAAAAAAATTAGACAAAATCTTGTTAAGAAAAGAGAAAAATAAATACATGGGCCAAAATTTATTTTGAAAACTTAATAACAAAATGATGATCATTAGTAACCAGATAGGATACCCAAGTTATTGGGTTGGGCCTAAAACCCATGGTTAGCCTAAAACCCATGGTTACCAATAGTAACCTAATAAGGTATTATTTTGAAAGTAATTGGGCCTTAGTAACCTAATAGGGTATTAGTCTAAATATGATTGGGCTTATACCCAAGGTGGTTACTAATAGTAACCTAATAAGATACTATTTAGATATAATTGGGCCTTGTACCCATGTTGCAAACAAGATACTATATGATTGTAATTAGGTCATGTGCCTTAGGGTTACATTTAGTAACTAAATAAGATATCATTGTAGTATGTGGGGGACATGTAACTAGTGTTATTGATGAATATTGGTTAGGATACCGGTATTGAATCTAATGATTTATGGTAAGATATGATGATTCTTATCTTACGTCCTTTTTGGAAACAAGAATATAACCTGTTGTTGCAACTTGTTGGAGCAACAAACCCAGGACGTAGCATAACCTATAAGTACAAATCCGCTTATAGCATAGGCGAAAAAATATTTTTACTACTTGTATGTTTTCAAGCTCATGCATACATGTTGAGGTGCATATGATCTATGCGTTATTATTGTGGCATCATGAAGCATGATTACTAATGATAAATCACTTGGTAAGAATGAGAACCCAATTTCAAGTAAGAAACTGTTTTAAAAGACTGTTTTCAAGAAGAAAACTATTTTCAAGGAATTGTTTTCAAAAAGAAAACTATTGTTAAGAAATTGTTTTCAAAAACAAGTTAAGGAAAAGTTTTCAAGTATGATGGGAAGTAAGTTGCCTCATGTCGTACCAACCTGCCACGAGGGTGGGTTTGGCCCATGGTTTGAGTTAGATTAGACTGACCGCCCCAACCACTTTATGGTTATGTGCCACGGTACGTACACTCATGTTAAGTAAGGGGCCCAAAAAACATGCTAACCTAAGACATCATAATGAAGGCATAATTGGTTCATGCATGGTTTTTATTACGAAATGTTTTAAAGATTAAAAGTTGTACTTACTGAGCGAAAGCTCATGACTTACGTTTATGATGTAAGTAAGCAACCTATCGGCAATACTTGTACAAGATGGTAAGGCTTGGCACGGCTAGTTGTAAAACTTGGGATGTGAACCGCTACACATTTTGAATTATAATACTTGTATTTGTTATGCTGTATATATATATATATATATTGATATAAGTTTAATGCTCAAGTACTCAATTAAGAAAATGTACACATATATATATATATATATATGTAAATATGTTATGAGTTAGATTTTCAGTTGTCAAGTTGTTTTTAAAAAAAAAAAACATATTCCGTATTTCCGCCAAGTTAAACAAGTTAAATAATTATGTAAGATAAGTATGGTAATGGCCTATGTTAGGCGGGTCGTTACACAAATACATCTTTATTTGGAAGGAACTAAACATGCATCAGAGAACATGACTAGAATTGGTCAAGGATTATGATTGTGAAATCCTTTACCATTCAGGAAAGGCGAACAAAGTTGCTAATGCACTAAGCCATAAATCAACAACCACCCTTATGTCGATTAACATGTTGCCTCAACCACTTCAAGATGACATTAATGGCATTAGTTTAGAATTAATTACGAGCCAGCTGTCTACTTTGACCCTTTAACTGATAATTTTCAACAGTATAAAATGGGCCTAAGAATCAGACCCCAAACTCTTTAAGATTAAGGAAAATGTTTTAGCTAGGAATGAAACAGAATTCAGCCTTTCAGATGATGTTATTCACTTTAAGGGTAGACTGTGTGTTCTTAATGAGGAAGGACTCCATAAACAGAGTCTTTCTAAAGCTCATGATACACGATACTCTGTTCATCTAGGAACAACGAAGATGTATGAAGACTTGAAAAAGCATTTCTAGTGGAACCGAATGAAGAATGATGTGGCAGATTATGTAAGCAAGTGTCTGACTTGTCAGAAAATTAGGGCTGAGCAAAAGCGTCCAACCAGAGAATTGCAACCAATAGAGGTTCCTGAATGGAAATACGAGCAAATTGCTATGGATTTTGTGGTCAAATTGCCTAGAACAACTGAGGGTTATGATCCTATTTGGGCAATAATCGATCATTTGACCAAGGCCACTCACTTTTTACCTATAAAAGTTACATATACTTTTGAGAAATTAGCAGAGTTATATGTGTCTGAGTTTGTTAAGCTGCACAGTGTAACGACCCGCTTAATACAGGCCGTTACCATACATACATACTTACTTACTTACTTATCGCACTTAGTTATTTAACGAAATGCAACGGAAATTTTTTTTTTTATACGAGGCGCATAACATAGAAACGTATAGTCATGTCTTTAATTAAAATATTCACACACACAATAAATACTTAAGAACCGAAACGCGTAGCGATATCGCATTCCCACATTTCACAGTATGCCCTGCCTCGCACTTCCATCTTGTATCACCCATTGCTGTTAGGTTGCTTACCTACAGCATAGACGTAAGACAGTGAGCTTTCGCTCAGCAAGTACAACTATCTAATCCGCGACATAACATACATAACCTAGCATACACATTCTAACTTAGCTTATCATAGCACATCTCTTCGTATCATCATCACATTCATCATAACATAGCATATCCCATCATTACATACATAGCATTGCATAATAGAATGCATGGTCCAGTTATGCTTGTTTTACTCTTAACTTACTATCATGCTTATCTTTCTTATGTGCCCTTATATACGTGTCCGTACCCGGCGTACAACTATGGAGTGGTTGAGGAGGCCAGTCCAAGTCCAACTCAAACCATAGTCCAACCCGACCTCGGACGGGTGGTACGACACAGGTAAGCTTGCTTGCCATCTTACTTTCTTTTCTTTAATCTCATCTTATATTTAGTGAATATGCATCGTGATGTCACTTTTACATAAACCATAACATACTTTACATCTTACCTTACATGCTCAGCTTACATACCTTTCTGCATACATAGCATATCATCATACCACATAGCATATCACATAGCATATCGCACATACCAACATAACATAGCATCCAGTCTAACATACTACAATGCATACAACAAAGCACATCATTGCAGCAATCAACATATACTCCTAGCATGCTTCTAACTTACTTAGGCAAGTACAAATTAAAGCCTATACTGCAGGCGGAGTTGTACTTACCTCTTTTGCTATGTCCTGCTCGATGCTGTTCTTCCACTAGGCACAACTGCAGATTTCTCCCTACTTGAATAAGGACATAGGTAAGAGTCGAATTCTCATTGTGGAATGTTGGTGTCCTAACCAACATGCCTACAAAATCCTAGTTGTATGTCCCCGATACTAGATATCTTACTTGGTCACAAATAGTTATTCTACTGTTTAAGAATAATCAAACTTTGATTACTCCTTAAGAGGTCACGATGGATAACCTCTTTTTGTGCTAAGCTTTTAACATACTGCTAGATTTTCTTTTAAACCTTGGGCTTTACTCTTATATCATAAACTATTGGGTTATTTCTATTAACCCTCTTCTCTTAGCCCAATTATAGATTTTTGGTATCCCTTAGGGTTACCTTGGGTAACCCTTAAGGTTAAACTTAATTAAACATTGGGTCAACCAAAGTCAACCATTGGTCAACTATGATCAACCTTTTATGGTCAAACCTTGGGCTTGACCCTGTAACTCGGATATAATATCCGGTTACTGGCCGTTACGCTTACTTCGCTTATCTTGGCTTAAAAATCCCATTCTTTTTTTTTCTTAACTTGAAAAAGTTAAGAAATAATTCTTAAAACTCTTAATTTTACTTGTAAAAATTCATGTTTTCAAAATGGATCTTTATAAAAATCATTTAGGGCTGGAAACTGCCTTTGGAACAGTTTTCATAGTCAAAACAGTGATTTTGGAGAAGAAAACAATTTTTCTGAACTAGTTTTAGAAAATCCTGTGCAGGAATTTTTAGTTCCCTGCACATCCTTCGTAAAACAGCGTCAGTTTAAAAATCTACTCCGAATTTGGAAAACTTGTCTTCACAAAAGTTTTAGCTCTCGAAAAATCCTAAAACTTTTGTGTTTTATGAAAAATTCAGTTCCGCTTGTATTCTTGTCAGTTTTCGTTTGAAACTGGTTGATCGTGTTAACTAGGTCTGGGCAGATCAGTTTCAGTTTTCTGTAAAAACGGAGACCTTTGGAGCCTCATTTTGGGAAACGGCCCATGCTGCCCCCTAGGAAAAATCCTGTTTTACAACTTTTGTGTTTTACATTTCACCCAGTTCGGCCTCTAAAGGCCTTAAATTTCCACTTTCCCCGAAACTGGCCAGTTTTGAATCCGAACTGACAGTTTCGGTTGTTAGGTCCGGTTTACGCCCTATTTCGCGAAGTCTAACTCGACCGACCACTTCGGAAGCTTACATAACAATCATGCAGCATTTCTAACATCTCACATATTCAAATATGGTAACCCAACGTGCCCATGCAAACCAGACCCAACTTACCTTAATCCTAGGTTTGCATGGTTCTAACTTTTGCATCTCATTCAAACAAACACCAAGCATTCAAGTTCAAGCTAGCCACCTAACAAGGGCTGCCTAGGGCAGATTTGGACCAAAAATCAAGGGACACACGACCATTCACATCTAGCATGCAACCTATCAAGCAACAAGCATAAATTAAGAAAGCAAACAGCATAAATAAGCCAACCACCCTTAGTGACCTAATCAAGCACATCTAACCAACCTAGAGCATAAAATTCAAATTGGACTTATGTCCTTACAACACCAACTTGAAATACACATAAAATGCTAAAATTGAACTCAATTGCAAGATTAGGACTCAAGAATTTACCTTAGACCAAAGTTAGGGTTTGGGTCCAAATTCCTTTCTTCCCTTGGCTTTCCTTGCCCACGGCTTCAACCTAGTTAGGGTGCCAAAATTTTGTTTCTTAGTTCCTTGGTTGATCCACACCAAAACCGAACACCACCACAGTAACGACTCGCCTAGCACGGACCGTTACCTTACTTACGTACTTACTTACATAAATAATTTATACTGAACTTACTTATTGCATGAAAACACAGCAGAAATTTTTTTTTTCTTTTCTATACGGTATATGTACAAATACAAAATATAAAATACGAACTAAAGCATAGTTGTGCGTATCGAGTGAGTACGACAGTCCGGAAATGCGCCCACGTACGACTGGGCATCTGAATCTCTCCCAACGTAACCCACCACATCATAGAATCTCCCACCAGGCATCTACTGGCGAGGGTAACCTGTAGATGTGCCTTGATGTGGCAGATCTCAAAAATCTGCTCCATGTCGTGTAACCATGCTCCGATCGAGACTGACCGTCGAATACTATCAAAATATAACGGCTGCGATCGATAAAAGGCAACTACCGCATCACGATCCTCCTCTAATTGGATCGGGTCCATAATCTCGCGTCTATCACGTATATAACTTTAAACGTAAGTAACTTCGCATATACTTTAAGAGAAATAATATCTAGTACCTACTTACAATGATGGAGGCGATGGCAGGCAACTGTGAATTCTTGTCGCAGGAAACCGCTCTGATACCAACTCTGTAACGACCCGCCTAACACGGACCGTTACCTTACTTACGTACTTACTTACATAAATAATTTATACTGAACTTACTTACTTATTGCATGAAAACACAGTGGAAAATTTTTTTTTTCTTTTCTATACGGTATATGTACAAATACAAAATATAAAATACGAACTAAAGCATAGTTGTGCGTACGAGCCTACTACTAACTAACTATCACTGAACATTACATAACTTTCTTATAATATCAAAACGCGTAGTAGTTTCCATTTCCCATTATTCACAGTGCCCGGCCACGCGACTCCACCTTGCATCATCATCAACTGGCAGGTGGCTTACCTACAGCACAAACTTAAAACAATGAGCTTTCGCTCAGCAAGTACAACTCCTATACCGCGACACATAATCTACATATAACATCATTCTATTGCATATACTTCAAAACATATAGTATGCATGAACCAATTATGTTCATGTTATGCTTTCTTATTCCTTCTTAGCTTACTTTCTTAACTTATCTAACCTATGGGCCCTTACTTGAGTGTACGTACCCGACGCGCGACTATGAATTGGTTGGGGCGGCCAAACCAAGTCCAACTCAATCCACAGTCCAACCCGACCTAAGGCGGGTGGCACGACACAGGCAAGCTTTCTTGCCGTCTAGCTACTCTTCATCTTGTCATGTCACACTTACTCTTATTCTTCTTATTATAATTAGTGAGCATGCATCGTGATGCCACTTATTCTTCTTCATAATCATATCCCATTCTCAACTTGACATGTAATCTAATCATACATATCATAACATACTTCATAGCATAAGCATAAATCACGTTTTGATATGCCCCGTGCATATCAATTAACACTTAGCATAACAACACATCACATAGCACATAACACATCAACCATGTCTAGGTAAAATATCCTAATAGCCCATGCTGTAGGCGGCGTTGTACTTATCATGTCTATGCCGGTTGATATGCTATTCCACCTCGGGACTCAGCTGCAGGTTATATCCTGCTTGATCGAAGGACTAGTTAATACTCTAGCCTATGACCATAATAATGTTGGTTATTCACCAACATTCATGCAATGCTTTGGTTATATGTCCCCCCTATCTTAAAACATTTTATGTGTGGTTACGTTGGATAACCTTTCATATATATCACATGTGAGAGCGTAAAAAGGTTAGGCTAACACCTAACCTTAAACTTATTGTAATCCTAATCCGAATTAGGTTAACCGAAGTCAACCTCTAGGTTACTAAAGTCAACCCTCCGTTCGGGTTAACTTCGGGCTTTGGGGCTAAGCCCTGTGATTCGGATATAAATTCCCGATCACCGTTCGTTTTAACTTTTTACCTAGCAAACCTTGAACTTGAACATTTTATTCTCTTTTCTTTGTTTTTGAAAAAAACTTTTGACATATAAGCTTAAAAACTGCTATAATTCCCCTTAAAAATCCTTGGATCTTAAAACTGGGTTTTTAAAATATTTGAGGGTTTGAAACTGCCTTTGGAACAGTTTCTGTGCTTAAAACAAAGTGTTTAGACCGAAAAACAATTTTTCTCTATGGGTTCTATAAAATTCTGTGCAAGAATGTTTTGCTCCCTGCACAGTTTTCAGATTTCAAGGTCTAGCTTAAAATCCTTTAGGAATTAGAAAAAGTTTCCTTCACGAAAGTTCTAGCTCTCAAAGAGATCTAAAACTTTCATGTTTTAAGAAAAGTCTGGTTTTGCACCGTTTAGAACCAGTTTTTATTTGAATCTCGGTGATCCTAAAAACTGCGTCCTGATGGACCACTTTCGGTTTTTCATGAAAACGGAGGCCTTTGGAACCTCATTTTGAGAAACGGTTCGCGCTACCCCCTAGGAAAGACCCTGTTCTACAACTTTCGTGTTTTATGTTTTTACCTATTCGGCCTCTAAAGGCCTGCAATTACCGATTTTCTGAGGCCGACCAGTTTGGAACCCGAATTGGCAGCCTTACTTATTAAATTTGGTTTACGTCCTAATTTTCGGTTTCTACCTCAACCGATCACATCGAGAGCTTAAAGACAATTCATGCAGCGTTTCTAACGTCTTGCATGTCCCAACATGCAGCCCTAACCCGTTCATGCAGCCCATAGAAACCGAGTCCTAACCTAGGGTTGCATGGCTAGCATGTTCAAACCATTCAAGCATTCAACATTCATTCATTCAATAACATACCAAATAAATTCCTAGCATACTATCACATGCTCAAACATACTTCTAGGGGACATACAACCTCATGTAAGACTTCTAACATGCAATCCTAACATTCCAAACAACCATAAACATATTAATGAGCTTAAAGAAACCAAACCACATCTAGCAACCTAATCAAGTACTTTTAAGGGCATAAAACTAAATTAGTGAGCTTATGCTTTTACAACCAATAACTTGAACAAATACATTTAAATCTTGACTTGAAAACTTTAAATAAAATAGGTTTAAGGTTTTTGAAAAATACCTTGACTTGGTTAGGGATTGGCTTTAGGTTTGCACTACAAATTCACACCCTTGACTCTAGGCTCCCTAGATCCGGTTCTAGCTCACCAAAATGCATCAAAACTAAACTTTTTGGACCTCAAATTCAGTCCTCACTTGGTGCACGGTCTCACCACCTAATTGGACCCAAAAATTGAATTTTTTTCTACTGTTTTACTGCTCAAAACAGTGGCTGCCTGCAGGGAGAAAATAGCTCTCAAATCTTGCTCAAATCCAGTTTTCGGTTGCTCGGATCACCCCCGAACTCTCCCCTAGTGTTTCCCTTCACTTTTCAGATTTTTTTCCTCTCTTCCCCTGCTCACTGCCCACGGCTACAGCCACTAGAATGGGCTGGAAAATTTTTTTTTTTCCACTCTTCCTCTTGTTTTCCCTCACCAAACCGAAAACACACAAGATTGGTTCAAGAAATTTTTTTTGGTTTTCTCTCTCACTTTCATTCTCGGTTTTGGGCTGAAAAATTTTGTCAAGAGTTTAGTTGTATTTCTTGATTTAAAAAGGGGAGGATGCACTCCTATTTATAGGCAATGTGGGACACCAAAGTTTGCATTTTGGCCCCCAAAATTTTTAAAATTTTGCACTAAAATCCCTTGAGGTGGCCGGCCAAAAAGCTTGGAGAACAAGCAAGAATGGTCTAGAATGGATACTTGGCATGTGTGGATTTGCTCTCCAAAAAGTGATGATGTCATAATTTAAAAAAATTATGATGTCATAAATAGGATAGCTTAGTTGTCTTACTTATCCAATAAGCAATATAATTTTAACTTAACACAGATAAATTTAATACTGTATTGTACTAATACACAGTATTAATATTTTATACTGTCATAAAAATTTTATCTGTGAAAAACCGGGCTGAAAAACTTTTTCTTTATTTTCTCAAACCCTTTTGCCCTTTGCTCTAATTTTGTGTGCTTGATTTTTCTATGGTGGTTTTAAATCTTATTTATGCTATCTTACTCGAAAAAATGGGTTTTCGTAGTATTTTTCCTATACTGCATCTCATAAAATTGTACTGTTAGGATTTTGACCATTTTGGTCAAACTTTGACTTTCCCGGGTCAAAGTTGACTTTTTTGGTCAACCCTTTGACTTTCCTAGAATGATGCAAAATTCATCTCTTTTCATCCGAAAAGACCATTCATCAATCAAAACAAGCATATTCGAGTCTTATAAAACTATAAGAGCTCGTAACACATATTGGAGTTCTAAAGCGAACTTTTTTCCTAAAATGCCGATACGGCATACATTCAATTCCTTCTAGAAGGAAAAATATTCACATAGAAAAGCAGGTATTACAACCACCAAGGTTTCCCCTCAAAATTTTCAGTTTTTTCCCTTTCTTTTTCCCTTCCTCCACCTTCGGCCACTATGGCCAAGAAAGCTCCAAAGCTTTTCAAAATTTTTTTTTCTCTTGGTTCCTACTAGAACCCGAACACCCCCTAATCAAAACCCCTCAAGAAATTTTTTGTTTTTCTCTTCTCTTTCTCTCCTCCCAATTTCCGGATTTTCAAGAAGAAAAAGTGCAAGAGTTTCCCCAAATTTTTGAATAAAAATGAATAGCAACCACCCCTATTTATAGAGGTTGAGGGACTTTGAAAAATTATGAAAAAACCTCACAAAAACTTATATTTGCTCTATGGGAGGGTGAGGTGGCCGGCCTAGGTGGTTCTAGGAAGTTCCAAAAATTCTTTCCAAGCTTGAATAAATATTTATGATGTCATAATTTGGAGCTATGGTGACATCATCCACCATTAGTCCTTGTTTGGCCATTTTCTTCATAATAAAGTCCCTTTTTGTGCTACACAGATATTTCCAATACTGTGCTTCACTAATACACAGTATTTTTATACTGTACTGCAGTACAAAATTTATCTGTGTAAAATCGAACAGTATAATTTTTTTCTTATTTTTCCGAGCCCTTTTTACCTTTAATCCTAATTTGGTGTGCTTGATTTTCGAGGATGGTTTTAAGGCCTATTCATCCTATCTAGCTCACAAAAATAATTTTCGCAGTATACTTTCCATACTGCACTTCATTATACTGCGAAGTCAACTCTTTGACTATTATTGGTTAAAGTTGACTTTTTAATCAAACCTTTGACTTTCATAAAATCACGTACTTTTTCGCCCTTTTTGACTCAAAAGGCCGTTTGCTAATCTTAGCATTCTATTTTGAGTCTTATTAACCCCTAAGAATTCACAAGATCGATCAAAAGCTCTAAATCAAGATTTTTCATAAATATTTTCATAGCATAAAAAATTAATTCTTTAAAAGGAATTAGTGACATGAAGAATCTGGGTATTACACACCGGATAGCGATATCCATCATCTCCGATCATGATAGTCGGTTCACTTCAAGTTTCTTAAAGAGCATCCAAAGAGACATGGGTACCAAACTGAAGTTTAGTACTACATTTCACCCACAGACTGATGGTTAGTCTAAACGAACTATCCAAACCTTAAAGGATATGTTACGAGCTTGTGTATTAGATTTCAAATGATCATGGAATAAGAAGTTGCCACTGATTGAGTTTTCCTACAACAATAGCTATCAAGCTTCGAGAGGCATGGCACCCTATGAAGCATTGTATGGTAGGAAATGTAGGTCTCTAGTTCACTGGTATAAAACTAGAGAGAAGGAAACTACTGACACGATCCAGAAAATCCATCAGAGGATGAAAACCGCGCAGAGTCACCAGAAAAGTTATGCTGACAAGCATAAAAGACCTGTAGAATTTGAGGTTGGTGATTTTATCTTTCTCAAAGTAGCACCTATGAAAGGGGTAATGCGTTTTAGGAAAAAGGGGAAATTAAGTTTTAGATTCATCAGGCCATTCGCAATTACCGACCGAGTTGGCAAAGTAGCTTATAGAGTGGCCTTGCCTTCTGAATTGTCGTCAGTTCACAACGTATTTCATATTTCTATGTTAAAGAAGTATGTTCCTAACCCTTCTCATATCATTAAGCATGAGCCAATCCAAGTTCATAAAGACTTCTCTTACGAAGAGAAACCAATCCAAATCTTGGCCCGTGAGGAGAAGGTCCTTAGGAATAAAACTATTCCCCTCATCAAAGTATTGTGGTAGAATCATCAGATAGTAGTGGCCACTTGCGAATGTGAGGATGATATGAAGGAAAAATTTCCCAAGTAGTTTTAGTTTTCAAGGGCGAAAACCTTTTAAGAAGGGAAGATTGTAACAACTTGAAATTTTACAATATTAATTATCTTCCTAAATAGAGAATTAAACTGTAAACTGTACCATTAATAACATTTTTAAATTGGTCATGAGGAAATATAAATATAATGTTACTCCAATTTTCTATATTAATTAATATTTTGTAAAAATAGTATGTGTAAAAAATTCATTACATATATATAATAAATAAATAATCATAATTTTATAAATTAAAAAAGTGAATTTTATGACATGCCAAGATTTACCTACTAAATTAAATTTAGCAATCCTACTACAATCTCAAAACAAAAAACAAAAAAACAAAAAAAAAAAAGGTTCAGGGGAGTGCTCGTCCACCCCCCACCTAGTAGATAATTTCCCACTGAGCAAGGCAGTGGGCTTAAAAAAAATAATAAAGGAAGGGTTGCCGTGCACCCCTCCCCCTGCTCAGTGGGCCAGTGGCTCATTAAGCAAAGCAGACACTACCTGCCTACTACTAGTAAACCAAGCAAGCAATGAGATGCCTGCCTGCTGTCAGTAAACTAACATTGATCCAAAAATAATAATTTCAGAAAATAGGCTGCACAAGTGTGGGATTTTTGAAAATTTAAAATCCAACCCCCTAAACAAGCAAAACAAAAATGAAAAGATAAGAAAGAAAGAATGATTATAATGTAAGATGATAGACTACTTGAATGACTATTCACTAAAACCACTTAGAAATACATGAAAAACAACCAAAATAACCTCCCAACTTATCCTCTTTAGCTTAGCACATTTTTGGAGAGATTAAAATCCAAAAAAAAATGCAATTTTTAACCCACAATAACACTTGGTTATAAAATGGTTTTAAGGTAAACCAAAAACCACTCTTTTCTCTCAAAAAACAAAAAAAAACAAAAACAAAAACAAAACACCATATAAGCAAAGAAAAGTTTCCTCTCTTCCTCCCTTCACTGTGGATGAAATTCATAGCTAAGGGAAGCCAAAAAAAATATTCTTCATCTCCTTCCAACCACTCCCAAGATCATTTTTTTAGCAAGGAAGAAGTATCATTCCAACTGCTTTTCAAGTTAAAACATATATTTTTTCACTTGTTTCCTAGAAAGAAAAATGATGATTTAAAAATATTTCTAAAGTGATGTTTTATCTTCATTCTAGCCCTCTACCTCAAGGATCCAAGAGTTATTTAAAGCCTTCCAAACGAGCTAAGAACCCATTACTTTTCTAAGAGGTAAATGACTTATAAACTAGTGGTTTACCAAGTTCTTGATAACTTTTCTTTCAAAAATTTGTTTTTACAAATATGAAAATCTTGGCATGGTAAATGGTTAAAATGTTGTTTTGCTACCTAGTGAGATAATATATGTGCTTGCCATGTTTTAGCCATGTTTTAAAATGGCTAGAAAACATGATTTATGTATGGAATATAATGAAAAGTATATTTATGTGATTTTTATGGCTATATAACATGAAATGAGTATTGATGTATGAGAATAAGAGATTATGACATGTTGATGTGTTATGTCTTCTGTTTAATGGAAGCATGAATGATGAGGAAAATATTTTGACATTACAAATAGGCTAGAATAAGAAGTCATGACCATAAAGTATCAAGAAATAATATTTTGGCATAAATGTTAATAAATTGGAAAATGATATTTTGAGTGGAATTTTAATACTCATGTAAAAGGATAGAATATTAATCTTGACATAAGCAAGAAGAAGAGCTCAAGCTTGGTCATAAATTAAAATGTTAAAAATGACAATTTTACCCTCAAGGGTTAAAATCATAATTTCACCAACCTAGAGACTTTATTTGAATCCAAAACTTTGCAGTCTTGATTAAGACTTAAAATAGAACATGTGTCAAATTTTGGTGATAAATGGATAAGAAATGGCAAAAACACCATTTTTGGGTTCAAAACGTAAGTATAGAAAAAAAAAATTTAGGGTAAAAAACGTTTAAAAAAATGTTAAAAATGAGTCCTACTCCTATGAGAACATCTTATAAGGACATTAAGTATAAAAAATGTGAACCCAAGGGGTATTAGGAATTAATTGGGGCTAAATAAGGATTAAAATACAAAATAAATAAATAAATAAATAGCGGGTCAAATTATAAAATCTGCTTAGACTATAATCAGACAGCGTCTTTGTCACCCTTAAAACAATATATTAAGCTAAATAAATACAAGAAATGGTTTATGTTATAGTCAAATTTACGACCTTAAAAGAAATAAAGAGAGCTTAAATGTAATACTTTTATTTGATTATGTTTAGAAATGTAATAAGTTACGAAAGACATTTTGACAGCTTACGGGCACTGTAAACATTATTCTAAGGCTCTAGGATAAAATTTTAAAAGCCATCTAATAAGTCTAGATTATAAAGGGTATGTCTAGTGGTAAAATTGTTATTTTGCCAAACTAAGGGGTAAAATGGTAATTTGATGGGGATAACATTTTGGGCTGTATGTAGAGATTTTGTGGACCTATAAAATTGCAAGAGAGATTACTAAAATCTAAGATCAAAAGATTTAACAAGTTTAAATTTAAAAATGCATGAATCACCAAAATAAGGACAAATTGGTAAATTAATACCCTCGGGTTCGGTGACAAGAAATGAACCCGTCACTAGGTTTGTTGAGATCTCATGTAATTTTTGACCAAAACTTGATAAAGACAACAAAATGTAATGGGCCTTAACAAGTCCAAAACAATAATAAGGTCAAAATACTATTTGGAAATAGTTCAAGCCAATTACAAGTAAATGGGTTATAATAAACCCAATAAGCCCATAACCCACAAAGATGGCCTAATATGATATTGAAAAACCATGGTTATCAATGGTCACCTAATGGACCCAAATATGAATAAAGTGAGATTAAGTGAAATAATGGATAAGGAATTAAGTATTAAATAATTAACTCACTAATGAATTAATAATTAATTAATTTAAAATTTAAAATTAATTAATTATTAATTAAGAAATTAATTTATGATAATTATCTAATTAATAATTAAGGATGTTATTCTTTTAAGGTTAAAAAAAAAAAAAAAACTTAGAGACAAATTAATGATTAAATTGAAATTAATTATTAATCAAGAAAATACATGTCCACAATCGAAAATAATTCAAAAACTTTACTCTAACTATCGGATGTCAATTTAAAATTAGGATACCGTATCGACTTGAGGGTAAAGCCATAAACAATCTACGCGGATACACAGTTACTTGATTTTTTGTAAGTATAGACCCCACTTATAGTGTGGATGTTTATATGATATGAACGATGTGAGTTCGATGTTTATTTTTGATAATATGATATGATGCCATGATGACGTATTTATTTACACACTTTATGAAAGTATGGTATGATGACGTGTTTATTTATACGCTTTATTAAAGTATGCCATGATAATGTGTTTACATACACACTTTATTGAAAATGTCATTCTTGCATGCTCAACATAAACAATCTATGCGGATACACAGTTACTTGATTTTCTGTAAGTATAGACCCTACCTACAGTGTGGATGTTTATATGATATGAACGATGTGAGTTCGATGTTTATTTTTGATAATATGATATGATGCCATGATGACGTATTTATTTACACATTTTATGAAAGTATGATATGATAACGTGTTTATTTATACGCTTTATTAAAGTATGCCATGATAATGTGTTTACATACACACTTTATGAAAGTATGATATGATAACGTGTTTATTTATACGCTTTATTAAAGTATGCCATGATAATGTGTTTACATACACACTTTATTAAACATGTCATTCTTACATGCTCACCATATGACTTAATATTTAAGAAAGTGAAACTAATAATGTTAGTACATTTTAATATTTAGGTATGAAAGACTTAATTAGACACTTGTATGACTAAATCTGAAATGTTATGTTAGTGTATTTTGTCTAAAACTAATTCTAATTATTATGATTTTTAAAGAAGTATTTCTTCCGTAAATAAAGTTTTAAAAAAAATTCCATAAAATATGGAAGACCTAGAAATGAAGTAGTAATATAAATAAGATGAAAAACCAAGCAAGCAAGTTTTAAGTGACGGCCTGAGAGGTCGGGTCATCACAAAGGAGAATGAGACGAAGATGGCTGGAGTGGGAGATGGAAATAGCTGGTGAAGGAAGAAATGGAGGAAAGAGAAGTTGTGGAACTAAAGAGAGAGAGATTTAGAGAGAGAATGAGAATTGAAGAGAAAGGAAAATAAATGAAAAATGAAATCCAAATCTAATGTTAGAGGTAAAATTAGAAATTTATGAGAAAAAATTAAATTAAAAAGTACAAAATGACAAAATTATCGAGTCTTAATGTTAAAGTGAATAAAATTATAAAGATGTGTTTCAATAACGATTATTTTCCCTAATTTTGTGAAGGAAATTTACAACTCAGGCCCAAAAGCTTTTTAGGCCCAACTTTCCTTGTTCGCTGAAGTGTTTGTTATTGGCTCGTTGAGAAAAAACATGTACTGTGTACTCTCTATTTTGGAAAGAGCTCATATGCAGTGCCCTAGTTTGAAAGTAGGGAATCCATGATCCATCGAATTTAGGGTCTTCAAATTGCTGGAGGCAAAATGTTAGGGTCTTAGGACGTAACTCTAATATTAATTTTTTATTATTAACTAAGATGGTATGTAAAATTGTAAATTGTGATATTTTATTTGTATGTTTTTAAAGAATTGTTATATAAATTACTTATATTTACTAATAAAATATGATTAGGGATGATGATGGGGATTGCTTTTACATCTCCATCCCCAACCCTTAAAACCATTCCCATTCCCCCTAAAAAGGGGCGGGACCGAAAGAGGGGATTCACTATCAAAGGAGCGTTTTCTATACCCATCTCATTCAATATTTGTATAACTGTGAATTTTGAAAATTACATAACTTTAAAAAAAAAATTACACAACTTAAAACAAAAAATAAATAACGCATACACTAGTTAGTAGCAGTTAAATAAGATTACTGTTAAAAAAATAACTTCTTATTTCCCTCCTTTTAGGGAAAAAAATAAATAAATAAAACAATCCAGCTAATTAATTTTAAAAAGTTCACATACACATTATTATATATACTAAAAAGATGGGGAATCTTACTATTCAATGAACAGTAATTTACACAGTGAATTTACATTTCTGCCCTCCAAAATAGAGGCTTTTTTTCGGCCAGCACAGTGAAATGTCCATTTTGCCCCTCTTGGCACTATTCATTGTACAATGAATTTATTGTTTATTGTACAGTAAAATTACTGTTCATTATACAATACTGTACAGTATATATTTTTTTATTAGGGTTAGTTTTTTAGGTTCTTTTGAGTCTAAAGATTTTTGTTCTTTTTTTTATGTTTTTTTTTTGTTTTAATTTTTTTCTTTAAATGAGTATGACTACATAAAATTTTTTTCTTTTTTGCTTTTGTTTTTGTTTTTATTATTGTTACTACTATTGTCATTTCAATTTTGCATCTTCACTGTTAGGAGAGATTTTAAGAAGAATTATACTTATTATAATTATAATATTTATCTTAATTAACTGTTTTTATTATATAATACTTAATTTTTTGATTTATTTTTTTCTTCCGTCCCCGTGCAATGCACAAGTAGTAAACTCGTTTATGTCTAAAATAAATATACGTAAGATATATGTATATCAAAGCGGAGGTGAGGCAAGGGATGCATCTCTCGTCCCCGTCCCTGTTCCGCTCTCAGTTCGGGTTAAAGACTTCATCCTTGTCTCTGTCTTCGTCCCCGAATGTTGTCCCCATGCCCGACCAATAGCTATTTAGAAGAAAATGGCAACTGGTTTACTGTTTTTAATGTTTTAATTTGCTGAGAGGATCGTGAGGTCGACCTCATAAGCTATCGTTGTGAGAGTGTCATCATGACTTGCGAGGCCGACTCGCTCCCATCGCCACTGAAGTAGAGAGAGAGAGTAATAAAGGAAAATAACGTACCTCTTAAAAATATAATCTATCTGGTACAATTTCATGTAAATAACGTACTGAAACAAATCAACAGGGACACCAAAAAATCTGAAGCAGATACCAGGTGAGAGGAATTGGCCTAGTGGATTTAGTTACAAAAGTAACAACAGTTGCAAAATGAAACGAAGCAAAAGAAGCAGGCATGTCAACCGCTTCTCGCCAGCTTATTGCGTCTATCTATATATCTTATAGAGCATATATAGATAATAGATATAGATATTATAAAAATAGATTATAGAATTACTATTTCGCAAGGAGAACGACGATATTGAGGAAATCTGACTTACAGAATTTACGAGCACATTTTGGCGTTTGATATTTTATGCTCAACAATAGACTCCAAAATGCAAGAAGAAACTAAACGAAGAGCAACAGAATAGAAATTAAAGCATCCAAATATCAAAGGGAAGAGAGGAAATCATCTTTTTGCACTTACAGAAATCTTCACTTGCAAATGGTAATTCTATCCAACAAGATCAAAAGACAGAAAATGAGCCTTTAGTTATTCATTTGTCATCCCAAACTTACCACATTAAAAAGAAAAAAGAAAAAGAAAAAAAAAAAGGGTACAGGGAGAGGCCTAGTCTCCAGACATTGATCGGAGTGTGGCATTTTGCGGCTTTCAAAGAGATTGTAGACCCTCAGCAAACAATGAGGCAAAAACTTCCATATGATTTGGGTTCAGTACCATGCCAATTTCTATTCCGTCCCCATCTCTAGCGTCTGAAAGACATATGGCTCCTGTTTTGTCGATGGAAACGGCATCCACTTTTTTCGGCTGTCGAGCAAATGGCGACGGAGTTCGTCATGCTCATGGCCGGTGCCGGAGACACAAGCATCAGTTGGATCTTCTCGCGAAAACTTCGCGACTCTAGCACCATAAATCGCCGGTGGAGAAAGAGAGAGAAAGGAGAGAGAGAGTCTGCGAGTGGGATGGAGGAGAGAGAGAGGGAGGGGAGAGAGATGGATGTGGTTTTGTTGAAGAGAGAATAAGGGAGTGTTTGGTGGAGTAGTTTGAGTTGAGATTTTTAAGTTTTAATAATAAATTTTTTTGAATTTTAAAAAAAGACAAAAACTTTTTATGAAAAAGACAAAAAAAAAATTTTGAGATTGGTGTTTTGAGTTGGTGTGTCAAACGCCCTATAAAAGTATGTTTGATTTCAAATTCATTTTGAGTTAAATTATATTTTTTTATTATAATTTTTATCTTTTTAAAAAAATTATTTTGTTTTTTATAAATTACTATTTAAATTTAAAAATCTTAAACTAAACTCGTTTACCAAACACCCCCAAAAAGAAAAAAAAAAACATTATAATTGAAAAAAATATAAGCTGTAAGGGTAAAAAGGAGAATTCATTATCCATTAAAAATGAAAAAACTCAAAATGGCAATATTATCAGCGAATAATTTAGAGTGGCAAAATTATAAATAGGTGTTTAGAAACTCCCCTTTTTTTTTTTTTTTTTTTTTCGGCTTGCTTAAAAGGAAGTTGGGCTTGATTACAAGGGCTTCATCCCAAAAAGCCCAAAACTAACACCACCACCACCACCACCACCACCACCATCGTCACTCACGCATCAGAGTCTGTCCGAAAGCTGAAAAAGAAAAGACCGCGAAATTCTCTACGCTCATTTCGTGAGGACTAAGGAGGAGGCGGAGACATTTTAGCCCTGATTTTATAGAGCAGAGCTTCCATGGAGTTGGGAAATTCTTCTCTGGTTTCCAACAGCAAACAAATTTCCCTCTGCTTTAGCTCTTTCCAGAGACCAAATGAACGCCCATGCCTCTCTCTTCTTCTTCTTCCTCATTCAACGCCTTCGCTTTCACAGCCTCGGAGACGTTGTGCAGCTCTCAGAGCCTCTCTCAAAGAGATCAATATTTCCACCGAAAAGGTTTCTCGAATTTCAGTTCTCAGTTCCTAAACTGCTGAAATTTTTTCACTTTTTTTCGTATTATTGGTTGATGATAATTTATTTTGTATTTTATTTGTGTGTTCAGACGGTTAAGAAGGTGTCTAGAGAACTGGAGTACTCGATTTTGACGGCTTTATCGCCATTAGACGGTCGATATTGGGGCAAAGTTAAGGACTTGGCTCCTTTTATGAGTGAGCATGCGCTTATCTACTATCGGGTTCTGGTGGAGGTACTTTTCTTTTCCACTTTTTTTCTTTTTATTTTTATTTTTATTTTTTATTTTATGTTCGTTGTGTTTATGAATTGTTAAAACTTTTTGAAGAAAAATGAAAGAAGAAATGATCATTTGTTTTTGTTTTGTTTATTCTTTTACGAATAAGAAAGAGCTGTGGAAATAATTAATATTCCAATATTCTAAGAGGAAGTATTTTGAGGAGCTATAATCTCATAAGCAACTTTTCAATTCTGAAACCCAAAAGCATCTAGTTTAGTTTGATTTTCTGATGCTTCTTGTGCTACGGTGCACCCAAATAAACAGCTTTATTTTTTCTCTTTGTCTGAGTTAGCGGTTTGTCTGCTTCCGATTTTTGGGTTTCTTTGGGCTGTGCATTTGAATTCTGGGAGCTCTGTATTGCAGGTTCAATGGTTGCTAAAGCTTTCACAGATTCCTGAAGTTGAAGAGGTTCCAAGCTTTAGCGACAATGCTCGGTCTTTTTTGCAGGGCATTGTTGACGGATTTACTGTAGAAGATGCGTTGGCAATTAAGAATATTGAGAAAGTGACAAACCACGATGTAAAAGCAGTGGAATACTTCTTGAAACAGAAATGCGAGTCTCATCTCGAGATAGTCAAGGTTTGGGATTGATTCATTGATTCTACAGATGCTGAAATAACTTGCTTCTTTGGACTGCCTCGGGATTATCTAACTATTAACTTTCTTATTGAAGGTGCTTGAATTTTTCCATTTCGCTTGCACATCTGAGGATATCAATAATCTCGCACACGCACTGATGTTGAAGGATGCTCTGGACATTACCCTATTTCCTGTTATTGATCGTTTGATTGAGGCAATATCTAACATGGCTGAGGACAAGGCTCATATTCCCATGCTTTCTCGAACCCATGGGCAGGTAAAAGATATTCCGTGCAAGCATTGAAATGATGAGTTACCTCCTTGTTGAACAAATTTCTGTTAATGTCAAACCGTGAAATTTTTTTCTCAATTTGAGTTTGAAAAGTATATTGAACAGAGTTACCTTTGGCAACTCTTGTTCTAAGAGCATTATCTTAGTTGCCCTGTTGTCGAAATAAAAAAAAGGAGCAACATTATTGAGTTTTCTCCCCCTTTTTTTTTTCCTCTTGTTATTTGTTCATTGTTGATTTGGCAATGCCTCTAGATGATTGACATTAGCACCTTTCTTTCCTCACGTGCAGCCAGCTTCACCGACCACTTTGGGAAAAGAAATGGCAATTTTTGCTGTCAGGTTAAGTAGAGAAAGGAGGGATATTTCCAAGGTTGAGATAATGGGGAAGTTTGCTGGTGCGGTTGGTAATTACAATGCCCACCTTGCTGCATATCCTGGTACTGATTGGCCCCGGATGGCTGAGGAGTTTGTAACATCTCTTGGATTGACTTTCAATCCGTATGTTAGCCAGGTTTGTTCATTTAACTATGTATTATATAAAGTCCAAAAATATTTATAAAAAAAAGAGAGAGAGAGAGAGCTTTCATTGTGAGTTAATTTTTCGTTCTGGAGCTTAATAAAATATATATTATTTTCATTTTGGAGTAGATTTATGGATTTGATTAGGAACTACTAAGGTTGGTAACTAACAAGACATGCTTAGTACTTTTTTGTTTTTTTTTGGAATAATTTTCAGAAATTGTTCATGTGTCACCAGAATTCTGAAATAAGGTTGTGTGAATCTTATCATAGATTTGCAGTTTTATACAATGGACGCTAAAGGGAGAAAAATTAAAGACAAAAGGCATCCTAATCATGCAATCTTAAAATTCTTTTATGTGGTCTATGATTTAGTTCGTTTGCTACTTTTGCAGATTGAGACTCATGACTATATGGCGAAACTGTTTCACGCAGTTTACCGATTCAACAATATATTGATTGATTTTGATAGGGATATATGGGGCTATATATCATGGGGTTACTTTAAGCAGGTAAGCAATCGAATGGAAATTGTTGAAATATAAAACTATTATTGGCCCACTTTCTAACAGCTTAAGCTTATGAGAGATTAGTAAACTAGCATGGTATTACTAAGAAAAACAGGGAAAAAATAAGAATATTGGGGAATAATAAACTTCATTCATTGAATAATGTTTTGTACAAATACAGCCTAACTAGAAAAGGAAACAAAATCACTAATTCTAGGAAACTACTAACTACTAACAATACTTTCCTAAATATACATATTTGAAATCAAGCTAATGATACAATTACAGCTATACAAGGATAGTTTCCCAATCACAGTTCCAGATTTTCTTGCACTCCCCCTTAAGCTGGTTTGAAAATATCTTTCATAGCCCGCTTGCTTACTAGAAAATTGAACTGGTTTTTAGGTAGTCCCTTCGTGAGCAAGTCGGCTACTTGATCTTCAGTTGGAACATAGATCATACATACCAACCCTCCTTCTATCTCTTTAATGAAATCCTTGTCCACTTCAACAAGCTTTGTACGATCATGAAGAATTGGATTATGAGCAATAGAGATAGCAGCTTTATTATCACAATATAACTTCATAGATAGAACTTCTGAAGCCTTCAACACTTGCAATATTCTCCTAATCCACATTGCTTCACAAATACCAAGAGCAACTGCCCTGAATTCAGTGTCCGCATTACTTCTTGCAACTACACTTTGCTTCTTACTACGCCAAGTTTCTAAGTTACCACAAACATAAGTACAGTAGCCTGAGGTTGATCTCCAATCAGTTATACTTCTAGCCCAATCCGCATCCGTATAAGCTTCAATCTGAAGGTGTCCCTGAGATTTAAAGAGAAGTCCTGTACCTGGTGTTCCTTTTAAAAACTTTAGAATCTTGTAGACAGCCTCAAAATGCTCAAAACCAGGTGAGTGCATAAACTGGCCAATTGCACTTACAGAAAACACTATGTCAGGATGTTTGTGTGACAGATAGATAAGCCTGCCAACAAGCCTTTGATACCGCTCCTTATCCTTTACATCTTCAGCTCTGGCCGGTCGCAATTTCACATTTGGTTCTAAGGGAGTTTTTGCCAGTTTACAACCCAACATACCTGTGTCATCGAGCAAATCAAGCACATACTTGTGTTGATTTACAATAATTCCCTCCTTGGACCTTGCAAACTTCATTCCAAGAAAATATTTCAACACTCCGAGGTCTTTAATTTAAAATTTCTCGGTTAGTCTTCTTTTCAGCCTATCCATCTCACCACAATTATCTCCTATTAAGTTAATATCATCAACATACATAATTAAGATGGCAACCTTAACTTCACTTGAATGTTTGTAAAACGTGGTATGATCCGCTTAGACTTTGTATAAATCCAAACCTCCTCACGACCTTGCTAAAGCATTCAAACCATGCTCTTGGTGACTGCTTGAGTCCATACAAGGATTTTTTCAATCTACAGACTCTTCCAACCCCAAGCTCTTCCTCAAAGCCCGGTGGTCGGCTCATAAACACCTCTTCTTGCAGATCTCAATTGAGAAAGGCATTTTTTACATCAAGTTGAAACAAGGGCCAGTTAGAATTCACAACAAGAGATAACAAGACCCAAATTGTATTTATCTTCGCAACAGGGGTAAAAGTTTCTTGGTAATCTATCCCATAGGTCTGAGTAAAGCCTTTTGCGACTAATCTGGCTTTGTACCTCTCTATACTGCCATCTGCTTTGCTTTTGATAGTAAACACCCATTTGCACCCCACAACCTTTTTCTCATTAGGTAACTGAACCACCTCCCAGGTACCATTCTTCCTCAATGCCTCCATCTCTTCAAACACAGCTGATCTCCAATTCGGTTCATCCAATGCCTCCTTAATGTTTCTAGGCATCACAAGTTTTGAAATTTTTGTAGGAAAAGCTCTAAACTTGGCAAAAAGGTTGTCATAGGAGATGTATTTGGCAATAGGGTGTCTAATACAAGTTCGGGTTCCTTTTCTTAAGGCAATGGGAAGATCAAGGTTGGCTTCTTGGATGGGATTAATGGGTATCGGATTTAGACTAGATTCATGGATAACTATTTTGTTAGGACTCAGAATAGAAGGTAGAGAAGGTGATGAGTTACGTGATGCATTAGGATGGACTTCACTTAGGAATTCCTCATGGCCTTGTGCTGGAAAAATCAATAGATCTTTACTTTTGTCAATATTTTTCCTAGAATAAACCACAGGCTCAAGATTTTCCAGATTTTTTTTCCATTCGTCGTATTTCCATATTTGTCAAACCAATATCAGATTCAAAATTTCCAGATTGGGTGATCCTAGTTTCCTTATCTATTTTTGAGTTAAAAGAATGAAAAACTATTTGTGGTAAAGGTTCTGTTTCACAAAAATTTGATTCATCTAACTTCTCCCCCTGAATTAAATTTTTGCTAAAAGAAGGTAAGTGTTCCAAAAAAGTTGCATTCGGGGTAACATGAAACTTATTGGTCAAGGGATTAAAAAATTTGTAACCCTTTTGATGTGGAGCATACCCCAGAAAAACATATTTTTTTGCCCTAGGGTCTAATTTAGACCGAGATCTCTTTGGAATGTGCACATAGGCGGTGCAGCCAAAGATCTTTAATGGCAGATCCAAGGCTATGTGAGTGTGTGGAAAAAAAATTTTGAAGCACTCTAATGGGGTGGTATACTGCAATACTCTAGAAGGCATCCTATTAATTAAATATGAAGCTGTCAAAACAGCATCCCATATTTTGGCAAGTTCATGTAAAACATCATAGCACGAGCTGCTTCTAAAAGATGTTTATTCTTCCGCTCAGCTAATCCATTTTGTTCAGAAGTATCTGGGCAGGAAGATTGATGAAAAATGCCTTTTTCTTGTAAAAAAGTTTCTAAAATTTTATTATAGTAGTCCGTGCCATTATATGATCTTAAAATGCTTATCTTTGACTGAAATTGATTTTCTATCATATTGTAAAAATCTTTAACAATTTTTTCAACTTCAAATTTTTCTCGCATCAAATAGACCCAACATAGACGAGTACGGTCGTCTATAAAGGTTAAAAGCCATTTTTTACCTAAAACAGTGGTAACCTTTGAAGGTCCCCAAACATAACTATGAAAAACATTAAATGGTTTGGAAGGTTGATATGGCTTCGAAATATAAAAGGTTACAATCAAGTGTAGGAACATGGAGGACAGATTTTAGACTTCATTTTTCTAAAATTTGTATCAAACCTTTTCCTGCGATGGGGGAAAAACTACCATCTGCAATCTTAAATTTTTGTTTCCAGGACATGGTGTATAGGATTGAAAAAGTTTAAAGGAATTGGTCATATGATCAGATGCTCCTGAATCTATTATCCGTGGAGCAGAAGAAGTAAGGTAGCAAGATAGAGCTTTTGATTCATTACCTGTGTGCTATAGAAGCATTAGGAGAATCGGATGACAACGAACAAGAATTTAGTAGTGTAAGAAGATGCTCCATTTGTTCTTTGGTGAAAGGACTGGCTTCGGCCTCATTAGCAGTAGGAAAGCTTCGTCCTACTTTTTCTCCTGCCTTGCTCTTCTAGTTTGCAGGTTTCCCATGTAGCCTCTAGTAAGTTTCACGAGTGTGGCGTGGCTTATCGTAGTAGTCACACCATACACGTGGTTTTTCACCAAATTTCCGTGGATACATGGGAGTTTTTGACGATCCTGCTCCAGTGGTCTCCAAAGCCGAGCCTTCCACAGCAATTCTAGGTCCTTTCTTGCCCAACATAACATTCCTTCGGCTTTCTTCCCTCCTAACTTCTGAAAATACCTCACCGATCGAAGGGAGAGGCTGTCTCGCAATGATTATCCCCCTAACTTCGTCAAACCCAGTATTGAGTCCTGCAAAACATTTGAAGATTCGACTATCTTCTACAGTTTTCTTGTGGTGGCTTGCATCTTCTGGAGATTTCCACTCGTAAGTGTTGAAAATGTCCAGATCTTGCCAAATACGCTTCAATGAGTTAAAATACTTGGTAACATTGTCCTCTCCTTGCCGCATCTCGCCAATTTTGAGAGTCAATTAAAAAATCTATGATTGATTCGCCGAATCAGAGTACATCTGATTAATGTTCTCCCACAGCTCTTGTGCTGTTGAATAGCACACGTAGTTGGAGCGAATATCCTCTTCCATAGAATTCATGAGCCACGTCCATGTAGCGTAGGCCAGATCTGTCTCCGGTGAATCTTTTGTTCCCCCTGTCAAGTATCCCATCATTCCACATCTTCTGATGTACATCCGAACTGCTTGTAACTAGCGCAGGAAATTATCACCATTCAAGCGGATGGTAGTAATTTGAACTAAGTGAGACTCTGCATTAGTCTTGATAGGGTCGGCTAATTTTTTTGGGGAAGGGATATTTTGACTAGTGGTGGACTTGGTAGACATGTTAGACATGGTGGCTTAAGGGTGGCAAAGAAAAGAGAAGGAAGAAGGAAAAGAATAATACTGCACAGCCAAGAATGGCTTTGAACCCAACTCGGAAAAACAGGGAAAAAGTAAGAATTTTGGGGAATAATAAACTTCATTCACTGAATAACTTTTTATACAAATACAGCCTAACTAGAAAAGGAAGCAAAATCACTAATTCTAGGAAACTACTAACTGCTAACAATGCTTTCCTAAATATACATATTTGACATCAAGCTAATGATACAATTACAGCTATTCACGGATTCTACAGCTATACAAGGATAGTTTCCCAATCACGATTCCGGATTTTCCTACAGTATTAAAGTAGGATGTCCTAAATTCAAACCTCTGCAATTGCACTCTTTACCTTTTAATATTGTCATCAGGTGTTGGGCATTTAATATGTTTCGAGCTTTGTCTTAAATATTTGTGTTGGACTTTCAAATTAATATTTGTCCACACGTTTGCCCATTGTTTTGCCTGCACGTGAGGGGGATTGTTGAAATATATAACTATTGTTGACCCATTTCCTAACAGTTTAAGCATTTGGGAGAATTGGTAAACTAATAGAAATGATTTTAAATTTGATAATTTGTGCCAAAAAGATTTATTGTGGAATAAAATCTTGAGCAGATAACTAAGGCCGGAGAGATTGGGTCTTCAACTATGCCTCACAAAGTGAACCCCATTGATTTTGAAAATAGTGAAGGTAATCTTGGTATTGCTAATGGGGTTCTGTCTCACTTAAGCACGAAGTTGCCCATCTCACGATTTCAGGTAAAAACTTCTACAGTCTCCATTTTAATTCCCTTCTCCTTTCCATTAGACACAAATGTTTATGCTTTAAGGTTTAACTTGTTGGCCCTTCGATATTTTAGTTGAGGGCAATTTTGAGAATTAACCGATTCACTTTTGCTACAAAAGTTTTGGTTCATGCTTTATATATTAAAATGTAGTAGAACTAACTACAAGTCACATCAAAGGCTGCAGTTACTAATTTGCTGGATTTGTTTTTGTGAGTAGTGGACCAGCAGTGATATAGTTTTAGTGTTAATATTTTTCCAGTTCTGTGTTGTAAATTTGTAATTGCAGCGCGACTTGACTGATTCAACTGTTCTGAGAAATATGGGTGTGGGATTGGGACACTCTCTTCTAGCCTATAAAAGTACGCTACAAGGAATTGGAAAACTTCAGGTGTGAATTGATTTTCAATGCTCAACTCCACTGTATGGTGTTGTAGACATTTTTTGTTTTTTTTGTTTTTAAACAGGAGTTTAGACTTGGTTTAGAGATTCTAAACTATACTTCATAATGAATGCGTTAAAGGAGACTTCAATAATAACTAGAAGTGAGAAAAGATAGGGTTCAGCCCAAAAAAATAAATAATTAAGTGAAGAAAGACAGCACAGTCATTTATTTTTATATTATTTTCTCGTGTTCATTTAAGGATGCAGAAGTGATGAGAGTAGAGAAACTCATCTGTTCCGATATCATTTTACCATCTTCATCTAGTACAGTGAAAGTAAACTAGAGGTCTGAATTCTTGAGGAAGCTCAAAAATCTAGTGACTTGTTATCATCTACCAAAATATTTGTTGATCTCTGACTGGTGTTTTTGGAACTTAGGTCAACAAAGCTCGCTTGAGTGAGGACTTGGACCAGTGTTGGGAGGTGCTTGCTGAACCAATACAAACCGTAAGTACATTTCCTAAAGCTCATCTTTTGTGTTTACTCTAACCCCACCGCCCCAACACACACACACACACCACCCCCCCCCCCTCCCCCCCCTGCATTTGTTTGATGGGTTTAGCCCATTTCATTTCCATTTCAGAATGAAAATTTTGTTCGGTATCAACATTTTGGAGATCAAAGCCCATTTGGAAATCAAATTGAGGACCCATAAATTACCCTCCACAATTTCTTCCCTTCCAAACCTGTTTTGCACATTAATATTTTCAGATTCAAATGTTTCTCTTTTGTATTATATATGTTTTGCAATATTTTATCTATCTGTCATCAATGGTTTGACGTGCATTTGCTAAATAAAACCTTGACTTTTATGTCCGTTCGGATTATGATCCAACCGTCTTGTATCTCAATTAATCACATTGCAGTGTAGATTCCTCTACTCTTTTCTTACTAAGATTTATCTACAAACCGTACTGATTTCATGTTCCACTGCCTTCCGAAATGGTTAAGAACCGTATCATCATGATACATGATCTTGTTTTCTTTACAAAAATGCAGATATGTGGAAGTATTACCATTTCATGACAGTGTTACATTGTTCTGCATACTTGTACACAGGTTATGCGAAGATATGGTGTACCCGAGCCCTATGAGAAGCTAAAGGAACTGACTAGAGGAAGAGCGGTTACGAAAGAAAGTATCCAGGAATTTATAGAAGGTTTGGAATTACCTAAAGAAGCGAAGACAGAGCTATTGAAGTTGACACCACATAGCTATGTTGGAGCGGCTGTCGAGCTGGCAAGAACGTCTGGCCAAGCCGTGAAATTGGTGAACGGAAGGTGCTAGGAAACAGGATTTTGGTCTATGTTTATTGTTTGCAACTCTACTTTGTATGTTATATCCCTTGGGCTAAGCACTTCTACTTGTCCAGTCCCATGTGGTTAAAAGATGAGTCAAATTTTGATTAAATTTATTCTCTTTTTTAATGCGGAGAAAGAAGTAG